>CM019154.1:47963336-48369869 GCA_009733165.1 Naja naja
AACATTTTAAAAATATATTAAAGGAAGACCTCCCAGGGTGAAGGGAAGACCAAAAGACAGAGGTGGAGGTGGGTTGATACCCCCCCCAAAAAGCAGCGAGGAAAACTTTTTCCAGTGCAAACTGGGAAAGGAAGTAATTAATGAAGGATTTGTGAATGACCAGCAACTTTGAAACTGGATTGGACCTATTGGATTTGTTGGGTTAAACTTAGGCAGAGTGAGAAGTGGTATTTGGACTCTTTTCTTTGCATATGAATAATTTAAAACAATAAGGGATTGCTATAGAAAAGAGATAGCAGGAGCAACAATGCCACCTAAAGGCCAAAGAGAAAGGAGATTACACGACCTTGACAGTGTGAGAAAAGAAAGTTACTTTGTTTACAGACAGAGTGGAACACTGAGAACTAGACAAAAGAGAACAGAAGATCAAAATACTCCCTTTTTTTCTCCTGAACTGCTTAGTTCCCCCTCATTCTTTTGAAGAATATCTGTAAGTTTGCTCTGTGGAAACTACTATTGGACATAAAATAAACTTCATAATAATGGAACTGGAGTACGATAGCATATGCATTCTAGGAGACTTCAACACAGTAGTGGATGTGGAATTGGATTATAAAACTCAAAAGATAAACAAACAAAAACAAAAAACAAAACAGGAAAACGTTACCAAAATCCTTTTTCAGGATGATGGAAGAGCTAGCCATCCAAGATGCTTGGCGAGAAATATACCCAAAGAATAACCAATACACATTTTATTCAAAGACATTTTGTCTTGTCTAGGATCGATATGATGTGAGCATCAAGAGACTTAATCTTCAACATACAAGAAATATTGAAACAAATACCTGGGCACACCATAACCTGATAAAAGTAATATGAAAGTGACAAAAGAGGTCAAGATGGACAATCCACACTGCAACCTGGGGTAAGCAGCAGCCAAAGCAGCAGCACTGAAAGAACGGAGTCAGACACTGAAAGCAATCTTCCTGACTGCTGGACATTGTAGCAGTATAACAATTTTAAGGAGAAATATGATGGACTGGAAGTTTCCCAGAAAAAAAGTTACATTACAAATATTGCAAAAGATTTAGTTTTAACAACAATTAAAAAAAAAGGTTCAAGCAGCAAAGAAATGGAAAAATTTCCAAACTGAGCCATCAGGGAAGAATAAAAAGTTCAGCAAGCATCTCTTAGAAGAAAGTTGAAAGAGCATTTCTCATCTAAAGCTCACATCATTTGCACAGAGAAATTAAAGCAATTGTAAGCAGGATGTAATAAGGACTCGATGACTGAAAAATATTTGGGCAGTACATGTAGTGTGTAATACGGCGTACTGTCTAGCACAAATGTGAACCATTTTCAGATATAGATCTTATAGAATTGCAAATTAAAAATTGTTTAGATCTTGGGAATAGGGATTGCATTCACATAAAACTGCAATTGCAATAGTAGTTTTCATTGCAAAACATTAGGAAACATCTACCAAAATTATTGAAAAAAACTCGCAAATTAGGCCATGCCCACAGAACCAGTTTGTTAAATTTGAATCCCACCCATGGAGGGCGTTGCTATGAAACTACGTGTGGGTCGTGGCTGTGTGCTTGTTTGTGTTTTTTTAAACAAGTTTAAAAAAAAAACTTAAACAAACATAAAACCATCATCAAATTACATATAGTGTGTCGGTTACATCTTGTGTGCTTCCAAGCTTCTTTGTGTTTCTATAACCCGTGAGCCAAGATTTGCCTGGGGGCTTTATGTTCATTCATTGGACGGTTTTGAGCAGCTTGCTATTTTTGCCTTATGGACTGGGGAATTAATCTGGGCTTGCTTGTGGCTGGCTTCAGTTGGGACAGTTCTAAAGCCAGGCGAAGTCACTAGCCACCGAATGCTGAATGGGGTTAAGGCCCCAGTTGCTTTCCATTCGAGGACTTTGTCAGGGCCCAATGGAACTACAGCCAGCTGGACAAGGAGGCGTTGGCTGCAGTGGCGGGGGATAAAGCATTTTCATGAATATCTCTATGACTGGAAATTCAAACTGATGACTGACCATAAACTGCTCCTGGACCTGCTTGCTGGGGACCGCCCAACATCAAAGGTTTTGCCACCGTGCATGACACAATGGACAATTTTTCTGGAGGCCTACAATTACCAGCTAATTCACCAACCTGGCAAGACCCTGGACCATGCCGATGCCCTCAGCTGTTGCCCGCTCCCAGCGATGGTGGAGGACCAAGCCCCCATCACATGTAAACCATGTCAGGAATCCAGACCAGCATCCCCCCCTCTGCCCTGGCACATGAATGGGAAGAAAAATTTTAAAAAATCATATTACCAATTTGTGAGAAATGATCACTTTTTAAAAGTTGCTTTATTTCTTCTCTGTTGTGGAAAGCAAATAATAAAATGTCTTTTCAATCTTGGGCTGGACTTGGCGTAGAGTTGTCTCCTTTTCGTGGGCGAAGCTGGGAGGCTGTTGTGCCTGGAAAGGAGGGGTTACAACTCAAGGAACACCCCCCCAAAAAGGCTGATGTCTGCATTCACCACAAAACGTTAAGCTATCAAAACCTTGAAGTGGCTTTCTTAGCGAACAGCACCTGTGTCACCACGACAACAAAAGCACCCTGGTTGAGGATGCACATCAATTTTGCAGGGCTGTACATTTATGGTCATAGTGGATGCTTATTTAAAATGACTAGAAGCAATACTCTGTCATCAACAACAGCCAAAACAGTCATTAGGGTATTAAGAAGCCTGTTTTCACATGGCCTACCAGATGTCTTAGTATCAGATAATGGCCCCCAGTTTACGGCTACCCTATTCAAGTCCTTTTTAGCTGAACAGGGACTCCAATATGCCTTGTGGTCATGCTATTCCATCTGTCATGCCCCTGGTGGAGACTGACTCCAAGGAAGAGGAGGACCAGCCAACAGAGTGTGGCTCCAGAGGTGGTGGAGGAGGCTGGGGGAGGGCAGAGGCCGGCTGAGCAATCAGAGGACGATCCAGGCCCATCTCCTATCCATCCCAGGGCATGCAGGAACAGGGAAAAGCATGGTCTACTCAGGAGGAGAGGACCATGATCCTCCTCAGGGCTTACAGCTGGGAGTTTGTAACTGCGTATGCAGAATTGCTGGAGTCAAAGTTAGTGTTTCCTTTGAAAGAGGTTTCTATTTGTTGGTGTTCTTCCCAAGGACTTTCCCTGGTTATCTACTTGGAACGTATGATTACTTATCTTGGTTTGATTCGGAACTCTCGCCAAGACAGTTTGTTATTGTTTTCCTTTTGCCTCATTATTTACTTTTGGGACTTTAAACTGTGACTAATAAAACAGTTAAGTTGAAGGCACTGCCGGACTTTAATTCACGTTTTGGGTTATTTTGAGAGACTACGGGTCATCGCACCATCCCGCCAGTAATGGGGCAGGCAGAAAGAATGCTGGAATCAACCAAGGAGGCACTATCATGAAGGCCCAGGGGACTGACAGAATTTGACAAATTCCTACTAGTCCAGCACATAACCTCTAGTGCAACTACAAACCTAAGTCTATCTGAGCTACTAATGGGTCTCCGAGGCTAAGGACAGAGCTAGAACAGCTACACCCTAACTACACAGCAGAAGCACCCACTGACTCGACCAGCCATCTCCTGTCATTTAATGTAGTGTGTATGCCCACAACTATGCCGGGGTGCTCTCTGGGTCCCTGCCAAACTGGTAACTATTACGGGCCCCCGCTCATATAGAATAGAGCTGGAGGATGGTCAGCTGTGGAAAAGGCACATTGACCAACTCTGTGGCTGATTGGGTATCTCAGTCCAAAGTAAAAACGCCCCACTAAAAAATAAAAAATCCCACCAGCAGCATACGCAAACCCAAATGGCCAATAGGTACATACACCTGGAGAATCAGCAATCCAGCAAGTAGTCTTCAGAGACCCAGTTCTAAACGAATTGCCCATGCCCAGGGCTGAGTTCCAGGTGGTTCCATTGGCTGGCCTGGGAATGGCAATAGACCCAACTGACCTGGCCAATGCTCCAACTGACCTGTGCAGGCACGACTACATCAGCTAACCATTCGCTGATTGGCCAATACCCTGTCTAGGTGGGGAGGGCTGCTCAATATCAAATGAAGGAGAAAAGCCAAAGAATGAAGGCTTCACTCAGGTCCATCATCAAGCCAGGAGAAATAGTTTATTCTAACTGATTAAGCCGTCTGACAGCTCCCTATAAAAGGGCAAGCTATCAGACTGCTGCTGGGTTTTTGCTGTTAAGATGAAGAACTTGAAGATCAGCCTCTGCGCCTCTTCAATCAGCCCACAAGCTAACACTTTGGCAGTGCTGCTCCCTGCACTTTGAATAGGAACACTTAGGAATCACCCAAGACGACTTTTAGATGGCTGTGGACCCACCTGGAAAGGGGAACCTTGAAAATTCCAGTTCCCTTTGGGAGATCGTCACAGATCAAAGATCTCTTGTGGCACCTTGTCAATAATGCTGTAAGGGAACTTCCTGTTTTGACTTTGGCAGTGCTGCTCCCTGCACTTTGAATAGGAACACTTAGGAATCACCCAAGACGACTTTTAGATGGCTGTGGACCCACCTGGAAAGGGGTGAAAATTCCAGTTCCCTTTGGGAGATCGTCACAGATCAAAGATCTCTTGTGGCACCTTGTCAATAATGCTGTAAGGGAACTTCCTGTTTTGAGCCACTTCGTGAACGGACCAAAATCTGCGACTGTGCGCAGTTTTGATCCGTGCTCACCGCTGGAGACCCGAGCTGGCTGGCTTTGGGGTTGAAACCACCCGTAGAGGTGGTGAAGGTTGGGGAGCTGCCAGCAGGGTTGAGGAGATCCGCATCCCTTCTCCCCAACTGGTTTTCCCTTTCCGAAGGTGGCAGAAGCTGCTGGCCAGAAATGGCCACCTCAAAGAAGAACTCGAATGAAAAAGAATGTGCAGGAGGAAGCTTGAAGGAGAAAGTGTGACATACGGGCTTGCAATTGAAAACAACTATTAAAGGTACCAGAATTTAAACAGCCAAAAACAATGCTATCTCTAAAAGACTTTTACAGCTACGAATGAAAGGGTTAAGAGGAGAAAATTGGTCTCTTTTTTCCCCTCAAATACTGATAAACTGGCTTGGAATATCAAGAAAGGATTTACAAGAATTGGACATTGATTCACTTGGATATTAATAGGCTGCTTTCAGCTGAAAATAAACTATGTGATAAAGACTTTTGAATAACTTTAAAAATTCTTTTTAAAAAAGTCAAAGATAGAGCAGGGGAAGAGCTTAAATAGGGTGGAGTCTGGAAAAAGGATACCACCTGGAGATTAAATTAATTGAGGTGGATTCACAACAAGACATGAAAAGAGTACATAGTAAAGGAAGCTCAGTGAAAACTGAAAGTGGAAAAGAAAATAAGAAGCATTGTGGTTATCGGAGAACTCCTGGCTAGAGGATCTTAGCGAAGGATTAAAGTCATCTGGGGTTGCTTTAAAAGGGAAAAAAATCTCTTTTAGAATGTCATCACTTTTGAAGAATTAAAAATACTATTTAAGACATTAAAGAAGAGTAAATAATAGAGGAGATCCTGAAATAAAGAATTACAGGAAGCATCAGATGAACAAGAAGAAGCGGGACAAAGAACCATTTTCAATGATCAAATAATCAAAATGGGTTAAAAGATAAAAAAGAAAAAGTTAAAAATCTAAGATTAGACAACAATAAAAAAATAAATAAGGGAAATAGTTATAATACTGCAAGGAGCCATAAGGTAGGATTTCAGAAGGAAATTGGACATAAAAGGGAAAAGCAGAAGGAGAGGGAGTTGACAAAAGAAGAAAGTGGTAAAATGAACCAAGATGAAGAACAACAACAAAAATCTAATAATCCAACAGTTAGACAATGGTTAATCAAGTTACTGAGAAGGATTCTGCAAGGGTATGAGATAAATATGGTTAAGTTAGAAAGTAGTATAGCTTTTCTTTCTTTTCTGTCTTTAAAATAAGGAGGTAAGGAAAAATAAAGCCTCTAACAATTAAAGAAAGAAAGTATGGAAATTATAATAAGTATGGAACGTTTTAATACTGTTTTTCTTCTTGATGATGAAATATAGTGATATGGATATTAAATGGTAATAAAATGGAAATATCTTAAATAGAAATGAATGAAGGAATAAATATTAACAATGGCTGAATTGAACTTGAAAAGAAATAATTACTTTAATTATTATTGTTATATGTGTTATGTATGTAGGTTTGAATGTTATTGGTTTATTTGAACTGTTCTTGTAAAATGTTAAATGGTATTGGTTTAAATAGTCGGGGAAAACCCTGCACTCCATTGTGACAACTTCGGCTGCAGGCTATAAGAAGGCAGCCGTAGCCCAGCCAACTTCGGGTCCATTAGAGCTGTAGTCACTGAATAAACTCTTTGCGGAACTCTTCGTGTCTGACTCTTCATGCAAACTTAACACTGGCGGCGAGTGGGATTTCCCTGAAGAAGGCAGCAGCGAAGACAAGCAGAAGAAGCGAGATGGCTGCTGAACACCCCCAGCCCGTTGATCCGGTGGAAGACTGGGAATCGTATCGCGGATAAGCTTCCAGATGTACCTGGAAGAAATGACCTGCGCCGACATTCCGAGAATGGAAGAAGCCGGTATTTCTCCGCACTGCGGTCGGCAGTCTTCAGATGGCGAAGGTCGCGGGAGCTGCAGAACTGAAGGTAATGGAATGGCCTGATTTGGAGAAGCTTTTAGAGCCCATTCGCCCCAAATGCGTGCCTCATTAAGAGCTGGAATTTTACAAATCGGGATCAAGGGAGGCGGGGAGAATGTTAATGACTTCTTGGCAAGTTTAAGGGACATTGGGGATGCAATGACACCAACTTCTTTGAGTGAGGAGTTTTCCTGCCGCTTTGAAAGAGGCGTGGTGAGCCCCTCCTCAAGAAGCTGCCTTGAACCCGGCGTTTTGAACAACTATCGTCCTGTCTCCAACCTCCTTTTTAGCGAAGGTTGTTGAGGCGTGGTGGTTCAGCAGCTTCCCTTGTTCCTGGAGGAAACTGAGTATTTAGATCCGTATCAGTTTTCAGGGCGGACACAGCACGGAGACAGCATTGGTCGCACTGGTGGATGATCTCTGGAGGCTGGGACAGGGGTTTTCCTCTGTCCTGGTCCTTTAGATCTCTCAGCGGCTTGATACCATCGACCATGGTATCCTTCTGCAGCTGCTTAGAGGTTTGGGGTGGGGGAACCGTTTTGCGTGGTTCTCCTCCTTCCTTTCGGGCCTTCGCGGTCGGTGTTGGCAGGGGGCAGAGAAGTGGCCCGAGACCCCTCACTTGTGGGGTGCCGCGGGGTCTGTCCTTTCGCCCCTCCTGTTCAATATCTACATGAAACAGGGTGAGATCATCCGAGGTTTTTGGGAGTGGTATCATCAGTATGCTGATGATACCCAGCTTTATATCTCCACCCCAGGCCAGATCAGTGATGCTCTCTCCGTGATGTCCCGTGCCTGGGGCGGTGAGGTCTGGATGGGTAGTAACAGGCTTCAGCTCAACCCCACCAAGGCGGTGGCTGTTCTTACCGGCATCTCGGTCTTTATTGGATGCCATCTTTGGTCATGGGGAGAGGTGTTGCCCCGTGGATAGAGAAACCTGGGTGTCCTCCTGGACTCACAGCTCGGTTTGGAGGAGCATGTGGGAGCTGTGGCCAGGGGCTTTTGCCCAGTTGGCTGGTCGCCATGCTTATTTGGACCGAGATGCCCTTGAGCGGTTACTCATCGCTTGTCACCTCTAGGATTGACTACTGCAATGCTCTCTACATGGGGCTTCCCTGCGGGGACGATCCGGAGGCTCCAGCTGGTGCAGAATGCAGCGCGCAGGTTGTGATGGGGTATCGATACTCCCATGTTACACCCTCCTCGCGGCTTGCATTGGTTGCGGTTGCCTCGGGTCGCCTTCAAGGTATTAGTTACAACTTATAAAGCCCTTAATGGCGGGTCCAGGGTACTTGGGGAGCGCCTCCTGCCAGCATCACTTTCCGATCGCCCTGTTCGCTCTCATAGGAGGGGCCTCCTTGGGGTGCCGTCAGTCAGATATTGTAGGCTGGGTCCCCAGGGCTAGGGCCTTCTCTGTGGGACACCTGCCCTCTGGAATCAGCTCCCGTCGATCTCCGTTTGGCCCCTGACCTCGCTCCTTCCGCTGGGACCTGAAGACTTGGTTGTTTCAACGGGCGGCCTTGAATGACCCGGGGGTTGGTTTATTTTAATTTATTTGGCTTGTTTACTGTTTAATCTTGTTTTATTGTAAATTTTCTCTGTTTAATGTTAGCGCCCTGAGTCCTTAGGGAATAGAGTGACATACAATCGAATAAATAAATAAATAAATAAATAAATAAACTTAGAAAGAGCCATCATTGATCAGTTTGTTTTAGGCCTCAAAGATAAGGTCTTACAAAGCAATTAATGAAACCTAAGATCATGTTTAAAGAGGCCATTGAAGAAGCTGTTTCAGCGGAAGCCACCAAGTCCTCAGCAGTGGCCATGAAAAAGATTAACAAGGCCTCAAGCCAGGCCTCAAGCCATTCTGATGTGGAAAAATCCACAACAGCCCATTGCGAACAAATAGAACTCTTCGCGTCTGACTCTTCATGCAAACTTAACAATATGTATGCATAATCTTTTTCTTTTTCTCTTGTAAAGAATCTAATGGATATTTGTAGGAATGTACCAAGCAGAATCTGATTAATAATGGTTAGATGATATAAAATAGAGGGTAACAGAGGTAATAATGGTAAAGGTAAAATATAAAAGTTAAACAATAATTGGTTAGAAGAGATAGAGGTCTTATCCTTTAGGGTAGTAATTACAGGGTAAAATATGTTTTATAAGATAATATAAAATTCTAAACAAGATAGACAAAAGTGTAATAATATTGATTGGCAAGATATTGAAAATTGGAAAAGAAATGTAATTAATGAAATGATGGAATGATGAAATAACTGAAGCAAGACTATAGAAGCTAGAGAAAGGAAATTATGGAAAATAGTGGAATTTGCTATGATAAATGGAATAGAATATACAAAATGAGTGTATAATTGAAATTATACGCAGGAGAAAGGGAGGGTCCAGTAACACACTGTTCTCAAAAAAAGAATTTTTGTTTTTTATATTTGTCTGTATGCATTTGTTTTGGTTCTGGGATGAATATATAAATAAATTAATCTAAAAATATGGAATATTTTGTATGTGAGAATATATAAAAATAATTAATAAATGAGAATGGAAAAGATGTACAAGGAGCTTTAACCTACTGGCATATCATATGTTTTTTCTGTGTATGTTTGTCTAAAATAATAAAACTTTTTTCAAAAAATAATAATAATAATGCTGTAAGATCAGAGAACGTTTTCTCCTGTACTTTGTTAAAATGAAGGCAAGTATAACACCAGGATCTCCTTGCTATTGCAAGCATCAGAATAGAGTTGTGATGGTGAATCACAGGTGGCACGTGAGCCCCAGCCAAACTTACCTGCACTGCAGGTAGGCCCGAAAAATGGGCCTTTGAAAAGTACCATAAGTGCCGAAACGGGCCTGTTTTCCGTCCTCCAAAGGCTGCAGAGGCTTCCCTTGAGCCCCTGGGAGGGCGAAAACAGCATCCCCTGGGCTCCAGAGGCCCGCCATTGGATGAAAGCAGGCTCTTCCGGTATTTCCAGAAGGCCCGTTTTTCAGCCTCCTGAGGATGCGAACAGTCTCAAATGGGCCAAAAATCAAATGGGAGGGCCGCGCACGCGCAGTGCAGGTAAGGTGGTGGGGATGGGGGTGTTGTGCGAGCATGTGCGGGGTGCATTGCACTGTGGTGCCGGTGCACACACTTTCGGCACACAACAAAAGGTTTGCCATCACTGGAATAGAGTAATTGCTTTCAAGCACACATTGTAGTGACCTCATTGCATATCCAGAAATGCTAAAAAAAACCTTCATACTGCACAAGGTTTATGCTTCATGTCCCGCCCTGGATATGGAACTCTTCATGTGTCGAGTATGAAAAAGAGGTTGAAATTTGCTTTTCTAGTACAGCTTTGGCTTTAAATTAAAAAAAAATTCACCCTGGCAACTTTGATTGCCTAGGCTAGCAGGAGGAATGGGTGAGGAGCAGCAGTGGATTGAGAGACTGGATGCTAGCACCATATTTCCTCCATGGTTGCTGAGTACACTTGCATCTCTTGGTGGTTTCTCCATTGTTCACTTTACTTCTGCGTTCGAGTGGCATAAGTGAACTCTGGAAGATTCTGCCCAAGCCCCCTTTCTTGGGACCGCCTCTATAGAGATTTCAAACCTTGTTTACTAAATTTTTATGCCAACTGTCGGGCTCACAGTAGAGACATTCTGGGAGCCCAACAATCAGGCGTGCTTGTCCTTCAAGTCTGCTCCCCGCTTGCCAGCTGGGGAACACGACTGCGATCAGCTGTTTGGCGCAGAGGGAGGTTCGACAACATGCATAGAGGCTTGGTAGCCATGGACATGTCTGCTGTTCTGCATTGTTAGAGCAATGGAGCTATTGGCTAGGGTGGTGGGGGTTGTAGGTGATGGGTTTGTTGACATTAGGCATAAGTAGATGCGGCGTGGAGGCGAAGATAATAAAGGACAGATGTAGATTAGCTGGGTGGGGTTGACAGGCAACTATAATAAGCACTGAGAGGCAGTTGCTCTCAGCGCAGTTGTACTTGGGGTTGTTCCAGTGTTGCCTTTTGGGACTGTTGTGAGTTTAACTGAGATAATAAACCCCCTCAGATACCCAGTGGGGCTGATATAAATAAAAGCATCTCTTGGTGGCCTCTTTGTTGTTCACTTTGCTTCTGCATTCAAGTGGCATAAGTGAACTCTGGGACCGCCTCTACAGAAAAATTTCAAACCTTATTTACTAAATTTTTATGCCAACCATCTGTCCTACAAGGTGACTCTGGGAAGCTTACAAATTATACTCTTATACCCCTTTCGTTTTTTTACAATCCTGTAATCCCTTAATTCAGAGTAGAGTCGGGGTGACTGAATGGAGTCAGGCATTTACTGGCTGGATGCCCTTCCCGGTGCCTATGTGGAGTCTGCAGCAGATATTTTCTCTCTGGCCCCTAAGAAACGCCATTGCTTAGGATTGGACTCTCAACCTTCTGAATGGGAGTTGAGCGTCTTCACTACTAGGTCCCCACACTGCTGACAAGTTATATAGTATATAGTAATTATATAAATTTACTGTATATACAAGGACAACCGTACATCTGGACCCTGATTGCCAGCAACTGTCGATGGATTGCATCAAGGAGGACATGAAATGCGTGGGACATCACACCTAAAGATGTCCTGGATCGAACCAAATGGAGATGGATATGGTGACAAGCAGACTGTCATAATGTGGAAAAAATACTAAGATGACAATTATACAAATGTTGACTGGGCTGGCACAGGATGATGGAGAAGTGGTTACGGCAGATGGGGGCAACTATGTCCCTTTACCATCCCTGGGGCCATTGCTGGTCCAGGGTTTCTGGAAGTCCACAAGTTATTAGTTACACAGATCTTGTTGGGACTCCATGGTGGAGGTGGCCAGTTTGTAGCAGTGGAATAGGAGGAAGGCAGTAGACTTGGTAGGAAGTGCCTGGACTTGGGGCTGCTTTTTCAGCAGCCACATTTGCGGACCCCCTTGAAAGTCTGGTAAGTCTTGTAGAAAATCATTGATTTGTCAGACTTCCTCAGGAAAAGACTTTTGGAAAGCATCGTAACAAATCTGAATAAAAGACTAATGGATTGTGAACATTTAAAAACAGGTAGCCCATTTCAAGACAGGAACAAGCTACAATTTCTCAATTTTTTGGATCCAGATCCCTGGAATATTGAAGTAGTAATTCCAGGCAAAGCAGCTAAATAACAATTGCTTGAATTTAGTGACATTTTTAATTACAAAATACACTGCTCAAAAAAAAATAAAGGGAAAATGTAAACAACACAATGCAACTCCAAGTCAATCACACTTCTATGAAATCAAACTGTCCACTTAGGTAGCAACACTGATTAACAATCAATTCCACATGCTGTTGTGCAAACGGAAGAGACAACAGGTGGAAATTATAGGCAATTAGCAAGACATCCCCAATAAAGGTGTGGTTCTGCTGGTGTTGACCCCAGACCACTTCTCAGTTCCTTCGTCACTTTTGAATGCTGGCGGTACGTTCGCTCTAGAGGTAGCATGAGACGGAGCCTACAACCCACACAAGTGGCTCAGGTAGTGCAGCTCATCCAGGATGGCACATCAATGTGAGCTGTTTGCTGTGTCTGTCAGCGTAGTGTCCAGAGCATGGAGGTGCTACCAGGAGATAGGCCAGTACATCAGGAGATGTGGAGGAGGCCACAGAAGGGCAACAACCCAGCAGCAGGACCGCTACCTCTGCCTTTGTGCAAGGAGGAACAGGAGGAGCACTGCCAGAGCCCTGCACAATGACCTCCAGCGGGCCACAAATGTGCACCTGAATCCAACTGAGCACATCTGGGACATCATGTCTCGCGCCATCCACCAACGCCACCTTGCACCACAGACTGTCCAGGAGTTGGGAGATGCTTTAGTCCAGGTGTGGGAGCAGATTAATGTAGAATAGAAAATGTACTATGTAACAAATGATATCAATAAGGAGTAAGGAATAGTGAATTAATAGGAAAATATGTAGTTATTGTAATGTAATAGGAAATTTACTATAAGGATATAATTAAGAAATGTAAATGATGTCTTCAATGTTGATACAATTGTGTACTTTTTAATTGGTTTTTTAAACTGTTGGAAAATTGAATTAAAAAAAGAAAGACTTCTGAAGAACAAAGGTGCTTCCACCCCACCCCACCCCCGAGCTGCAAAACCCCAGAAACAGGCCATAATGCTCCATCAAGGGGCCATGTTGTGTGAGGGAATTCACTGAAGAAACCCATTATGTTTGGAAGAGTTTGCAGTAAAAGGAAACCAGGCCAGCGAAGAACATGATGGCTGGACACCATCGAAGCTGACACCAGCCAGAGCAGCAAACAATTCAAATAAGTACAGGGATGCGCTGCTGGGGCTTTGCAGGGCACCTAGTGTTCAACATTCAATGCAGATCCAGGAGCCAATACCTAAACCTCAACATCTAGCACCTCTCCTGGCTGCTATTAGTCCAGAGGAGCAGCACAGTTCAAAGAATTTGGTTCCACAGAGTCCTCGTCACAGGAAGAGTTCACTGGGAGTGAAGCACAACCCAGAGTATAACTGTATCACTGCAAATTCACATGTAACCAGGCAAGCCAGGCTGGGGCACACCAAAGTATTCAGACATCGGTAACAGCACGCAAGACTGGGAGTGAAACTTGTTCCAGACAAACGCTCCTCCCTATGGCGTCTCTTTAAAATCCCATTTCCCAGGTGCAGTGTGAAGAGGGGTGGGGTGCCCTCCTCCCAAGTAGTCAGATTGCCCTGCACTGATCCCGCCTCCTCTCCATTCTGTGCTCATTACCAGAGTTCCATTGCTTCATTGCCTGCCCTCTCCTTCTCGCTCAGTTGCCTTGAGCCCTTCCCTTCGCTGGTGACCCTTCCCAGGCACGAGGGACCCAGAACTGCCTCGTCCAATTCCTCTGGTTGTCCCTCCATCGGCCTTAGCTGTCTTGTCATCCTCCTCAGACTCCGACAGGACCATGACGGACACACAACGATTCTAAAGCAGCAGCATCCTGTCTTCAAACATATTTTTGTAATGATGGTTACTCTGTAATTGCAGAGAACCTTAAAGGAGATTATGTGGACTTGTTTCAAGCAAGGTTTCAAGGCTACAAGTTTGTACTGAAAGCCTTGATGGGTTGGAGGAGAAATAGAGAATATGCCCCCTTCAGAAGCTTTGATACACTCTCAGTGCTTGTTTTCTTCTGGATGGCCACAAGGATTGGAAATTGGGGAACCATTTCACAGAGGTTCTTCCATTTCCTTCATGGCCAGACATTCATAGGGAGCTGCATGAGCTGTACACTATGACACACCCAATGCAAACAGCAACAATCCCTAGAAAGCAAAGTGCCGAAATGGGCATTTTCAGCCTCCCGAGGCTGCAGAGGAGGATGAAAACAGCTCCAGAGGCTGGAAACGGACACTTCCGATATTTCTGGAAGGCCTGTTTTGCAAAGGCTTCCCACGAGCCTCCGGAAGGCAAAAACGGCCTCAAACGGGCCAAAAATCAGCTGAGAGGCACACGCATGCGCAGTGCGGCATGCCCCTTCCACCAGACAATGTCAGTTGGTGGCCCCCCGGGGAGGCCCTTCTCTGTGGGAGCATCCACTCTGTGGAATCAGCTGCCCCTGGGGTTGCAGTTGGCTCCCGACCTGCGTTCCTTCCGCCGCAATCTAAAGACCCGGCTGTTTTTACAGGTCAGCCTGGATTGAAGGAGATTGGGGCTTTTAATCAGGCATTTTACCATGTAATTTTACTGGTTATTTGGATTGGATTAGTATTTTTTAACTAGTATATGTTATGTTATATTCTTGTGTGAGCTGCCCTGAGTCCCCCCAGAGATGGGGCGGCATATAAATCCAAATAAATCAAATTTATTGCTTAGAATGGTCAAAGGAAATGAAGTCTCCCGTACGAGACATCCCAGAATGTTCATCTCGATCATGGTTTGCCTGGAACGTGTTTGCTGAGGTGCCGTGATGACATTTGGGGCGCTATGCGTATGGCAAACCTGGATGGCATTTAGTGGCTTGGGGGAAGGTGTTTGGACTGATACCGGGCTGCCGGCATGGGACATTGTTGGTGAAGGGTTGGTGATGGTGACTGCAGTGCTGGTGGCAGGTTATTTTTCAGATATCATATTATATGGGTTTAATTAGGAGCTGGATGATAATTCGGATGTTGGTTTCTCTGAAGTTAGCCAGAGATTGAGGAGGAGTAATTATCTAGGAGAATAAATAGTTCTGTGTTGATGTAAGCCCAGAGCTGACTTTAAAATTATTGCTTAGTTGTTTCTTGTTGTCACTACTTGGAAAAGAATAAACAACATTCTGCCTGTTTGAAGGGGCTGAGTGGTTGACCCATTTCCAACATAGCAAACACAATGACTCTTAGTTTAATTGGCCTACCTCTAAAGGACTGGGACCCTATTCCTACAGTCAAAAAATGGTTAAGAGTATAAATCATACATCTGATGATGCTCGAGTAAAACTGAAGAAACGTGCAAGCAAGGGATGCCAATCAAGCAGCAATTTGGAGATACCTCACGTAAGTTTTACTGTCAGGTATTAATAGCTTTTCATTCATATTGTAAAACTCTTGCATAGTTATGTTAATTATTACAAAAATATCCAATTATTTGAATCCCACCACTGGGCACTTGGGGAGTGCCTTCAGTGGAGGGCCTTCTGCACTACACAGGTGAGAGTAAGGTGGGCTGTGCTAAGCTGATCTCACTCTGTCAGGGGGCCCCAATGGGTCAAAGTCACTCTGAAGGGGTGACAAAGAGAGGACCCTCGATTGCGGGGAGACAGCAGTCTGCCCTGCTCGATCCAAGGAAGCTCTCCAAACTGGCAGAATGGAGGACACCCATACTTGTGAGGCCTGTCTGAAGCTACTGATAGCCGAAGAGAAAAAGCACTATTAGCAATCTGTGGACAGCGTGCTGGAACTGGGTGGCTACTTATTATTCCTGGGGAAAACAACTTTAAAAAAAGCAAAAGGAAGTCACTGGAGGTGAGAGGAAGGGACTTTTACTCTCTTCCTCCAAGGAAGAGAAAGCGGCAATCTAAATGCCTCAAGAGAAGAACACAAAAGAAGTTGAAAAGCACTGTTCTAAACAACTGCTTGTGCCTCAGTATTTGGTTGAAAGTGATTGGAGTGTGGCCGTTTTTCCACAGCCGAGTATGAAAGTGACCGTAAGCCAAACCTGGAAACATATATCCAACATTGCCATGTTTAAGGCCCTGGCCTGACCAGTTAACTAGTGGCCATGAAAGCTGAGCTGAGAAGCAGCTGTGTGTGATGGTGTTGAATAAAGGTAGTTTGTGGGACTGAAATAGCCTGAAGCAGCCTAAAGCGAATAGAAAGTTACTGTCCTGCAGAAGTAGGACTCAAAAGTAGTAGCGGAAGAGAAGGAGAGTGAGCAAGCAGAATGTACTTTTTTTCCCTCAAGTTTTTATTTTTAAATTTTATACATCTTTTCATGTGGTTTGAGAATAGAAAAAGTCATGCTGTGATATGAAATTATATATACTGAATGTAGAATTAATAGAAAATGTACTATGTAACAAGTGGTATCAATAAGGAGTAAGGAATAGTGAATTAATAGGAAAATATGTAGTAATTGTAGAAAATTTACTATAAGGATATAATTAAGAAATGTAAATGGTGTCTTCAATGTTGATACAATTGTGTACTTTTTAATTGGTTTTTTAAACTGTTGGAAAATTGAATTAAAAAAAGAAAAGACTCCTGAAGAACAAAGGTGCTTCCACCCCACCCCACCCCGAGCTGCAAAACCCCAGAAACAGGCCATAATGCTCCATCAAGGGGCCATGTTGTGTGAGGGAATTCACTGAAGAAACCAATTACGTTTGGAAGAGTTTGCAGTAAAAGGAAACCAGGCCAGCGAAGAACATGATGGCTGGACACCATTGAAGCTGACACCAGCCAGAGCAGCAAACAATTCAAGCAAGTACAGGGATGAGCTGCTGGAGGCTCAAAGCAATCCACTTGAGCATGGGATTTAAAAAAATAAACAGTCTTGCTAGACCAAGGATTCATACGAAGCAGAGCTGACTCACATCTATACTGTATGTTCTGAGTAGCTTCTGGTTTCCTGTCACAGTTAAGCAGAAAGGCCCATGTGGACCTGTACACTTTATTCTGTAGGGTTATATAAACAGAATTTCTAATACTACCAAGACCCTCCTGTAAAAGCTTTTCTGGGCATATAGGACTCAGTCCTTTGCAGTTGGGCTTTGCAGTTACTGTCTGAGACAGCCTACAACCTATTTGTAAACTGGTCAGCCCTACTGGCTAGACCAGACTATGAAATCAAACAACGTAAGCATAAAACTCCCTCAGTTGATATGGATTAAATTACAGAATCTATAATTCAGAAGATTTTAAAGATTAATATACAATTGAAGCCAGAGTTGTTTCTTTTGGGATTGATTTAAAAAATATGAAAAAAAAAGTCATGTGTGTGTACCGAAAAACCATGAGCACAGACCGTATCCTACACAATGAGAGCAATCACCCCATTGCGCATAAGATCAGTTGTATTCAGGCACTGTTTAGTAGGGTAGACACTCATTGTAGTACACTGATGGCCAAAGCCAAGGAGCGGGCATATCTTTATGGACTTCATCCGAAGGTGTGCTACACCCAGGGCCCGGCAACCCATTGAAGGTGCCAGTGAAACAGCTATGTGGAGGGTGCTCCCATATATACAGGGACTATCTGAAACTGCTGCACGCATCCTCCTGGGGCCTGGAGTCAAGGTGGCGGTCCAAACTCTAAGAATGAGAGTGATGCGCTCAAAGGAAACTACCCAGTGATGAGACATCTTCGGTGGTTTGCCGCATCAACTGTGGTGATTGTGAAATTACATAGGGGAAACAAGCCAAGCGGCTACAGACCAGGGTACATGAAGAACGCAAAGTGGCTGGCCAGCAGAAACAGCTCATCTCACAAATCTGGCAACACATCTGCAGGACCATAATCACATATTCAGCTTTGAAGAAGCTGAGGTTGTTGCCCGGGATATAACCAAAGAAGGACGCGTTTTAAAAAAAGCCTGGTTTTCCAACAGCAATTCTATCAATAGGCATATCGAACTACCACCGGCCTACCAGGCACTGAGACACCAAGAAAGACCCTGCAGAAAGAGCAGAGATCACTTCCCATTGGGGAGCAGGGACTGATGGCACACACACACCCATCCTTGGGCATGTGGACACAACCTCAGGCCTGTCCAAATACAGAGAAGCTCGGTAGAGCTGCCTCAAGTTATAGCAGACAGGAATAAAGAAGAACCAGCGGGCCAACTACAAAACAAACAGCAAAACAACAAATTACGATAGCCGGCATGTTAACATTATTACCTCCTACAGAAGAGCATTCCAGGCTGGGAGGGGCACGGGAGAAAACAATAACAAAAGATAAGCCTCCTTTGACCAACATGATGGAGGTAAAAACAGCAGAATTACAGATGGGAGGTAGTTGGGAGGCGGTTGCAGGGATGGGCAGACTCTGGGAGGGTGAAAAATGGGCCTCCCAAAAGTTCAGGAAGGCCGGAAATGGGCCCGTTTCCCGCTTCGAGACAGCCTCCAGAACCTGGGGAAACCATTATCTCTAGGCTTGGACAACCTAGAACTTTGCCACCTATGGTTAGACAAGCGTGGTAAACAAATGTATCTGCTACAAATGTCCTACCAGTCAATGGCTACTTCCATTTCAACCACAACAATACAAGAGTGCGGAAGAATGTCAAAGCCTGCCATCTTCAACTTCTTTGCTTTGCTGGCATCTTGCCATAAAGTGCAAGGGAAGGAGACAGCATTGGGGTGGTAAAGGTTGGGCATGGAAATAGTTAAGAAGAGGGAGACAAACTGACTGTCAAACCCCGCTGGGGGTTGCCATACCCACGCATGGTTATTATCACCGATGCCAGCCTTTACGGTTGGGGAGCGCACCTACAATCAGATGGCGCAGGGTCGGTGATCTCAGTTGGATAGTACTCGACCAATCAATTGGCTGGAGCTCAGGGCCATTCACCTGGCCCTCAGGCAGTTTTGGGGCAGAGTAGCAGGGACTCATGCCCTAATACTGACGGACAATGTGGCCGCAAAGGCTCACATCAACCATCAAGGGAGTACCAGATCCAAGAATCTCATGCAGGAAGCAGAGACCACTCACTCTACAAGGAGTGCATCTACAGCAGCAGCTTGGACTACGCCAACCTCTATTGGGCTACACAGGCCTCAGAGGGGAGGGGGAATTGAAAAACAGCAGCAAGACAACCAACAGTGAATGAGGGCAGCAGCCTGGAAGAGCTGATTGGTGGCATGCCAGGGGCCCAAGAGATGGCCGCCAACCAGCTGTTCAGTGGTAAAGTCTCCAGAACCTACACCAGGCGAAGTTGGAGCACAATGGCAGTACTTCTGGTTGCCCAGTCCAGCTGATCAGCGGGGTGCCGGGATGCTACCAACCAGCTGACCAGCGGTGGCTTGAAAAGTGACTGTGGTCCATAGAGCAAGAGTCCTGGAAGACTGGTTGCTGGGGGAAGGAGAGGGCCTCAGGCAATTCCCTAGCTAAGCTCTGTGGAGGCTCGGCGAGCCCCCAAATCCCACTCCTGGGTGCCCCCACCCAACCCCACCCTTGTAGATCCACCTACTCTTCTTGCCTCCTTTGGCCACTGACATCTGGCTCCCTTGCCAGCCTTTGCCAGTTGGCCACACCCACCCAGCTACATGACCGCCCACCCAGCCACATGACCATCCAGCTGAGAGCCCCTTGCTAAAAAATTTGAAGCCCATCCCTGAATAAATAGTGTAAGACCTGGCCCATAGAATCACCAAGAGTTGGACATGACTGAAGGGGTAACATTAGCCATCAACTGACCTCATGAAATCCCTCCCCCTACTGGAATACTTCCAGATACGAACATGTCACATCAATTATGTGCAAAACCCATTTGCCAATCAAAATAAACCTTAACATGTTGTCTGTGCCGGAGAATGAAGACCTTATTGAAATTCAATAGATCTCTGCTTTCAAAGCGAAATTTAAATCTATGGAGGAAAATTTGCATTCATCAGCCCGGAAGCTGCGCATGGGATGTACTTGGGACATTCCAACATGACAATGATCCTAAACACAAGGCCAAGTCGACCTGTCACTGACTACAGCAGAATAAAGTAAAGGTTCTGGAGTGGCCATCTCAAGTCTCCTGACCTCAATATTATTAAGCCACTCTGGGGAGTTCTCAAACGTGCAGTTCATGCAAAAGCCCAAGAATTTACAGGAACTGGAGGCTTTTTGCCAAGAAGAATGGGCAGCTTTACCATCTGAGAAGATAAAGAGCCTCATCCACACTTACCATAAAAGACTTCAGGGGCAAATACACTGGGGGGCAAATACACTGTATTAAGAACTGGGGTATGTAAACTGTTAGAAAATGAGAAAAAGTGAGAATGCTTTCTTTCACTGACCCAAGTTTCTGAGCGAAAATTGAGTTGGCAATTGAAGCTGTTGTGTAGAAATACATCTCTCTGCAGCTATCTTGTGAAAGTTGGGCCTTAAAAAAGCAGCACAGGAAGAAGCCTCCTGTGTTTTCCTTGGACAGCAAAGGTGACTAACATATTGGGAGTATTGAATAACATATTGGGAGCACATAACATCAGAACTTTCATTGGAAGGCAACACCACAAAACTGTGTCTCACTTATTTTGGCCATGTCATGCAGGGGAATTCACTGGAGAAAACAATTAGGTTTGGGAGAGTTAGCGTTAAAGGAACCCGAGGACAACCAATCAAAGAATACCATGGCTTGATTTCATCAAAGCTGACTGCACTATTTACTAGGAGTAAGAGCTGGAGGAAGAGATAATAAAAGGCCCAATGATAACTTGGGCAAAGAATATAGGTCGTAGTGTATAGAACTAGCTGATTGGGAAAAATTATGAACCAAAAACTACAAGTTAACATTGTCAACAGCTTATAAAGAGAATCAGTATAAAATGTTCTACAGATGGCATTTAGTGCCAGCGAGATTGACAAAAATGTACCCAAATAGGAAAAGAGCGCTGGAAATGCAGACATATGGAAAGTTCTATCATATGTGGTGGCAATGCCCCACAGCCAGAAAATGTTAGGTGAAGGTACAAAGATGGCTACAGGAGATAACAGATTAAATAGAACATAAACCCTAACTATTCAGGAAGAGAATGTTATTAAGAAACATTGGACAGGTTAACCCTAGAATTAAAAAACAAGGGGGAATCCGAGCATTATGAAACGTGAAATAAATTCTATTGGTGGTTGCATAGAAGGCGGCAAGGTCGGAACAGAAGCAGCTATGAGGATTAGAATAATTAGTAAACAATGTATCAAACAAGAGGATTGTAAATGTATCACCAGAACTGGGAATAGGAAGAATCAATAGAATTCAAACAGCGAAATGCTAGAAAGAAATGTTGACGGCTTCATCAAAAAACTTGCTAACAAAAATGTGGAAACTGACCAGCCACCACTTCGCTTCAAAACATCAAAGCGAATATTTGAAGTTGTTGAAAGCCGACCTAAAAGAAACTGAACTGATTTGTACTGATGAATTTTGTGGAGAATTACTCATTTGTTGTCCAAGATGCTGCCTCAAGGCTTTTCACTCGGAGAATTCGCAAGCCACAATGCACCCGTTCGTCGCTTATGTCGATAAAAGATGGCACACTGAAATTGTCAACTGTTACATATTTTCTGATCCAAGGCTTTCATCCCTAGGGCAGGACTTAGAACTCACCATCTCCTACTTTCTAGGCAAGCAACCAAAGCAGTTGGTTTGATTTGACCAAAAAAATATATTAACATGTATTTGCTGAATTCCCCCCCCCCAAATTGTATGCCATGCAGTGTAAATTTGTACAAGATATGATTAATAAATTAACAAATACACACTGAAAACATTTTTTTGGTAACCTGAGTGTTTTAATTAAACTAGCACCTATCATTTATGTAACAAATTAAGTCACAAGTAATATTAAACCGTCAAGAATGTTCAGGATTCCATGTAACTCGTTATGGTTGCCTTATGAATCTTTAGCTTAAAAAGACAAGATTCTTTATCACAAAAGCCATCAGTCTTATGTAAATTAGCAAGTTCTGTTAATTGGTTTGTTGAGAAGCTGTTGCCAACGTGTTGGTTATCGCCTTTAAAAGATTTAAGTATGGGGTCCAGGTTATTCGAAGAACTGTCTCACCCAATTGTGATTGGCTGCCCCACCTGTGCCAAAAGCTGGGTCTGTTCTCACGTACCTTTCACCCAGCTGCGTGACAACGGCCCTGCCTGAGCTACTTGACGTCCTTTCAGGGATGGCGGTTGAGTTCCCCAGACTTCTTGTCTTGGGGGATTTCAACTTGCCTTCTCTCTGTGGGGTGTCCAGGATGGAACCAGAGTTCATGGCTTCCCTGACTGCTATCAACCTGACCCAAATAATTCAGGGTCCGACCCATGGAGGGGGGCACATGCTCGACCTGGTTTTTGTCTCCCAACAGTGGTGGTAATGATCTAGGTGGGGGTTCACCAACTATTCAACCCCTGTCATGGACTGATCATTATCTCTTCTGGCTGGTCTTCCATTATGCCGCCCCTCATTGCTGGGATGTGGAACCGACCAAGTGATTCCGCCCCAGGCGCCTGATGGACTCAGATGAGTTTCAGACGGCGCTTGGGTTATTTTCTGCCTCTCTTGCCCACAGCTCAGTCAGGGCCCTGGCGGATTCCGGGCAGAACTGGGGTTTTTTCCCCCTTCCCTTGCCCACAGCTCTGTCGAGGATCTGATGGTTGCTTGGCAACAGGCTGCGTCGGATGCCCTCGACAGGGTTGTCCCCATGCGACCCCTCACACGTTGTGGATCCCGGTTGGCTCCTTGGTATACGGAGGAGCTCCGGGAGATGAAACGTCGTCGGAGGGCTTAGAGAGCAGGTGGAGGTCCACCCGCTCCCAGGCGATCGAGACCAGCTAAGAGCCCATGTTAGGACTTACCTGGTTGCTATGAGAGTGGCGAGAAGGGCTTATCTTTCCATTCTCATAGCGTCCGCAGATAACCGCCCGGTCGCCCTGTTTTGGGTTGCCCGCTCTCCTTCGTTTAGGGAGGGGCGACCCATTGGGTAGAGCTGAGGAGTTTGGCCAATATCTGTCGGATAAGATCGTTCGGGGCGGGTTGTCCTCTGATTTGCAGTGGTCTGAGGATCGGGATGCAAGTAGTCTGGCCAGTGTGATTTGGGATGAGTTCGATCCTGTTTCTGAGGATGAGTGGACGGGATTATGCGGCGCCTGAGTTCCACCACATGTTTGTTGGACCCGTGTCCCTCCTGGTTGGCTTATGCCGCCAGGGAGGTCACCTGCGGCTGGCTCCGGGCAGTTGTCAACGCTTCGCTAAGGGAGGGTGTCTTTCCCGCCGCCTTGAAGGAGGCGGTGGTGAGACCCCTCCTGAAGAAGCCTGCCCTGGACCCGGCCATGTTAGATAACTTTCGTCCAGTCTCCAACCTTCGCTTTTTAGCGGTTGTTGAGAGTGTGGTGGCTCGGCAGTTTCCACTTTTCCTGGATGAAGCGGACTACCTGGATCCGTATCAATCGGGCTTCCGTCCTGGTTACAGCACGGAGACGGCATTGGTCGCACTGATGGATGATCTCTGGAGGGCCCGGGACAGGGGTTTTCCTCTGTCCTGGTCTATTAGACCTCTCAGCGGCTTTTGATACCATCGACCATGGTATCCTTCTGCGACGCTCAGGGGGTTGGGTATAGGGGCACTGTACTTCAGTGGTTCACCTCCTACCTCTCGGGCGGTCGCAGTCGGTACTGGGGGGGGACAGAGGTCCACCTCGAGGGTGCTCTCTTGTGGGGTCCCTCAGGGTCGGTCCTCTCCCCTGCTATTTAACATCTATATGAAGCCGCTGGGTGAGATCATCCGTGGTTTCGGGGTGAGTTTTCATCAATATGCAGATGATACTCAGCTGTATATTTCCACCCCGAACCAGATCGGTGATGCCTCTCCCTGATGACCCAGTGCTTGGATGCGGTACGGATCTGGATGGACGGAAACATGCTTGTCTCAACCGGCCAAGACTGAGTGGCTGTGCGTACCGCATCGCGGCCCAGTCAGGATTATCCATCGTTAACCATAGGGGAGTGGTGTTGCCCCTGTGGATAGGGCTGAATCTGGGGGTCCTCCTGGATGCACGGCTTCGATTGGAGGAGCAGGTGGGGGCCGTCGCCAGGGGGCTTTGCCCAGCTCCGTTTGGTTCGCCAACTCAGCCCTTTTCTGGACCGCGATGCCCTGGCATGGTTACTCATGCCCTTGTTATCTCCAGACTCGACTACTGCAACGCTCTCTATTTAGGACTACCCTTGCATACTATCCGAGATTGCAGCTGGTGCAAAATGCGGCGGCGGGTGGTGATGGGAGTTTCCGGTTCTCCCATGTTACCCCCTCCTGCGCTGTCTGCATTGGCTGCCGGTTGTGCTCCGGTGAGATTCAAGTGTTAACATTAACATACAAAGTCCTCCATGACATGGGTCTGCAATATTTAAGGGAGCGACTCCTGCCGACATTCAAGTACTAACCGCCTGTGCGATCACATAGGCAAGGACTCCTTGGGGTCCCGTCGGCGGCCAATGCCGGTTGGCGGTCCCGACGCGAGCCTATTCTATTGCGACCCCGACCTCTGGAATCAGCTTCCCCGGGGCTCCGTCTGGCCCCTGACCTCCTTCCGCCGTGAATTGAAGACCTGGTTATTTAACCAAGCGGGCTGTGACCCTTTGGGGGGGGGGGGCGTTTTTATCATGGTTTTATTATGTATTCATGTAATTATATTTCAATGGGGCTTGTTAGTTTAATTCTTTTTTAATTATTTATTGTTTCCTTGTTTTATTTGTGACGCCCGAGTCTTCGGAGATGGGGCGGCATACAAGTCTCATTAATAAATAAATAAATAAAGGGCTGCCTCAGAGGCTCTCGACTGCATTGTCCCTTTGTGGCCCCTCACCCGCTGCAGATCTCGGTTGGCTCCCTGGTTTTCCGCGGAGCTCCGAGAGATGAAGCGCCGGAAGAGGGGCCTAGAGAGCAGTTGGAGGTCCAGTCGGTCCAAATCTGACCAAGCGCAGTTAAGATCTTTCACGAGATCTTGCAGTGGTGAGAGCGGAGCGGAGAAGTATGCTTCTCTCATTGCATCCGCGGATAACCACCCGGCCGCCCTGTTTGGGGTTGCCCGTTCCCTGCTTAGTCGGGGAGCAAGAGGACCCTCTGCAAGGGTGAGCCAAGGAGTTTAGTCAGCATCTGCTGGATAAGATCGCTCAGAGAGAGAGAAGCGGTGGGTCTTGTGGATGTTATCTGGGAAGAGTTTGAGCTTGTGACTCCAGAGGAAGTGGACAGGATCATGCGGAGGCCGAGTTCCACCACGTGTTTACTGGACCAGTGTCCCTCCTGGCTGGTTTTTGCCACCCGGGAGGTCACACATGGCTGGCTCCAGGCAGTGGTCAACGCTTTGTTGACTGAGGGATCTTCCCCGCCGCCTTGAAGGAGGCGGTGGTGAGGCCCCTCCTTAAGAAGCCTGCCTTGGACCCAACCATTTTGACCAACTTTCGTCCTGTCTCCAATCTTCGTTTTCTGGCGAAGGTTGTTGACAGTGTGGTGGTTCAGCAGCTACCGATGTTCCTGGAGGAAGATTACCTAGATCCGTACCAATCAGGCTTCCGGCCTGGGCACAGCATGGAGACGGCATTGGTCGCACTGATGGATGATCTCTGGAGGGCTCGGGAAAGGGGTTTTTCCTCTGTCCTAGTCCTATTAGATCTCTCGGCGGCTTTCAATACCATCGACCATGGTATCTTATTGCGGTGGCTCGGGAGGTTGGGAGTGGGGGGCACAGTCTTACGGTGGTTCTCCTACCTTTCAGGCCACTCACAATCGGTGTTGGCAGGGGGGCAGAGGTCAAGCCCAAGGCTCCTCACTTGTGGAGTGCCCCAGGGGTTGGTCCTCTCGCCCCTCCTGTTCAACATCTACATGAAGCCGCTGGGCGAGATCATCCATGGCTTCCGAGTGAGGCATCACCAATATGCGGATACCCAGCTTCTCATCTCCACCCCGAACCACATCAGTGATGCCCTCTCCGTGATGTCCCGTTGTCTGGATGCGGTGCGGATCTGGATGGGGAAGAACAGCCTTCAACTCAACCCGGCCAAGACTGAGTGGCTGTACATACCAGCATCTCAGATTATTCAGGATATACCACTGTTGGTCATGGGGGGAGAGGTGTTGCCCCCTGTGGACAGGGTGTGCAACCTGGGTGTCCTCCTGGATACACAGCTCAGTTTGGAGGAGCAGGTGGGAGCTGTGTCCAGGGGGGCATTTGCCCAGGTTCGTCTGGTTTGCCAGCTGCGCCCTTACCTGAGCCGATGCCCTATGGACAGTCACTCATGCACTCGTCACTTCTGGAATCGACTACTGCAACTCTCTCTACATGGGACTGCCCTTGCGAACCACCCGGAGGTTGCAGCTGGTGCAGAATGCGGCCGTGCAGGCTGTGATGGGAGTGTCCCAATACTCCTATGTTACACCCCTCCTATGCGACCTGCATTGGTTGCTGGTTGCCTTCTGGGTGAGATTCAAGGTATTAGTGACAACATATAAAGTCCTACATGGCTTGGGTCCGGGGTACTTGCGGGAATGTCTCCTGCTGGCATCACACTCCGATCGCCCTGTATGCTCCCACAGGCAGGGCCTCCTTGGGGTACCGTCGACCAGACATTGTCGGCTGGAGGTGCCCAGGGGCAAGGCCTTCTCTGTGGGAGCACCCACCCTGTGGAACCAGCTCCCTTTGGGTCTTCGCTTGGCCCGATCTCTGCTCCTTCTGTCAGGACTTGAAGACCTGGCTATTTCAGCAGGGCGGCCTGGACTGACCCAAGGGGGGGGGGGTTAATTAGTTTTAGTGTATTCTTGGGCTTGTATTGTTTAATTATTTATTGAGTAAATTGTTGTATTGTGTTTTATATTGTGAGCCGCCCTGAGTCCTTAGGGAGGGAGTGCAGCATACAAGTCTAATAAATTATTATTATTAGTAGTAATTACGAATCAGAAAATTGAACTTAATCCGGAAATGTTATTAGGCATAATAACACAAACATGCAACAGATATGTCATGTTACATATATTAACAGCTGCAAGGATCTCGTACGCACAACTCTGGAAGGACAAAAGGGTTCCAACGGAAGGCATGGTTATAAAAAAAATAATAGATTGTAGTGTTGGACAGGCTAATGATGAAAATAAAAGACAGAGAAGATTCAATTTATTACAGGGCTAGGGATGCCTGGTATGAGTGGTTTAGAAATAAAAAGAAAATAAAATGGAAATTAGGAAAAGAATGAGGGAATATGTAAATATGTAAATATATTATAGAGAAGATTGATGTGTAAGGATAAAAGAATTGATTTATACCAAGAGTAAGATGTAATGTTAAAGGAATAAGTAAATATATATACTGAAGAATGCAAAGAGATATAAAAGATGTCTTGATGTTGATTATAATGTATAAAGTTTTTGTTTTGTTTTTAAAATTTCAAAACTTAATAAAATTTATTAAACAAAACAAAGAGTTTGAAGCGCAATCCAGCAGTGACAGCAATGCCACAGGTTGTTGTAGTTTGCTGGCAGCCGGTGCAGCAGGCACAGGTTATCGGACAGTGAGGATGAAAAGGAACCAGGCAGGGAGTCTGGAGAAGACTTGGATGAGGGTCCTGCATCTGATGCAGGGATGGGGCCAGGACTACCAGGGAGTGGGGTGCTGCCTTCGGAGCCTGACAGCAACGAAGCAGAGGGCCCAGGGAAGCCTGTTCCCAGTGCACATGATGTGCGCAGGGCTGCTAGAAGGAGAAAGCAGCTGAAGCAGAGGGGGTAACTCGGGAGTAAGGCTGGAAGGTGATTGCCCCTCCCCATCAGGGATAAAAGTCAGCCCTTGGTGACGTGCTCTCTGCAGGAAGCAAAGACATTAATTAGATTCTGATTCCTCATTGAAGCCCTGCAAACTCTGGTTTGTCTTTACTGGAACTTCTGTCAGTTTATGTATTCTAACTAATTGGACTTCTGTTTCTTGGCAGCCTTCAACAACCCTGAATGGCTTAGATTTAAAAGAGAGTTGTCTAATGAGTTTTGGCTGGGAATGCAAGAAACTCCCAGCGTTGCATTAAAATAGGATTGATTTTACACTCAGTTTGTTTTTCCTTAATTTGGATTCAGCCTGGATCAGAACACAGGTAACACATAAGCACCACTGGGGCTCTGAGCTTCCTCTGGGCTTAGATTTAAAAAAGGAAGATATCTTCTAAATCTGACCTAAGTGCTGCTCTTCATTTCTGAGACAAATGCAGCTCCATCAGCCCCTGGGAAGTCTGTGGTTGGTTGGAGTCCACCCACCCACCCACATCTAACATGGTAGTGCAAGAGGGCAGAGGCAGGGGATGCAAAAAACAAGAGAGGTTGTGAGATAGACCCGTTAGTAAGAAAGGAGACTAAAGTGAGTAGTAATACTTTGCATGATGCACCAAACCTGAAGTCAAGATGTTTGTTATTTGCACAAGGCAAGCATTCCTTTTATTTAGAAACTAAATAACTCACTCCAGCGAGTCAAGTGGTGACATCGAGTTGGCCACCATTGGACAGTACCAAATAAACAGGTCCAATGTCGGCCATTTGCAAAACATCCTTTCATCAGACTGCCTATCCAAGTATATACACAATGCAGGCAAAATGGAAGGACGCCACCACCTGCTAATCAAAATATCAGTTTCCAAAAAAAAAAAAAACCACCCTCTGCACTGTTGCTACATCCTGGGATGATGAAATCAAGCTACCAAATTTCCCTTTTATAGGTAACCTTTGTAACCAACTGAAAGATTTTGGCTTGGTGCTTTAAGCCTTCGCAGTCCAAGCATCTATACGGTTTGTCTCCTGTATGGCATCTCTTATGCTGAGTTTCTAAATCAGCAGCTCAGGGAGCAGCACTGACTGCCCCCACCACCAATTTTGTCATCCAGCACAGCGACAGGGAAATGCTGCTGCCTTTCACCAGAAGTGGGGAAATCCGTGGTGGCAACAGTGATCAAACGATGCCTCATCTTCAACGTTTAGGTTTTGTTTTTGTTTTTTGATACCCACCTCTCAATGGCCATGGTTAAGAACCGGTTAGTGGTCCTGCAAGAGAACCAACCTAAATTCTACAACTTTTTGTGTGACTAGCCCTATAGGTCGGTGGTCAATTTTGCCTTTTCTTCCTCCACTACGCCTTGTGGACTCAGGGTGGGATCAACGACAACGTTTGTTGCTCCCCTTGTTGTCCATCAATGATGTGTTTGTTGCCCTGTAGGACAGGACCAGTCTTTCTTCTTCAAAATCTGGTGACCATTAAATCTGGACCCGATTGGTCAACCACCACTATGACATTTGGACTCTTGGACTTTGCCTGGCCACTTTGGTGCCCGCTGTCTTGGCTCTGGAGTCATCTCGAAAGCAAGCTTACTAGACTTCTGGAGGCTTGATTTCTCTCAACCACACATTTCTTGCCACTTTTGATTTACTGGAAACCTTCCAAGTAAACTTCTGTGTGTGTGAATGCGTGGCCGGAATAGGACACCTCGGCTCTTGAAGAAGTTGGCTTCACTTCAAGCTTTGGCCTGGGACACGTGTGATGACCATGTGGCTGGGCATGGAATCAACACAGCCAGAACAAAAGGCTTAGCTCCAACTTTCTCCTGCAAACACCTAGTGTTCAACATTCAATGCAGATCCAGGAGCCAATACCTAAACCTCAACATCTAGCACCTCTCCTGGCTGCTATTAGTCCAGAGGAGCAGCACAGTTCAAAGAATTTGGTTCCACAGAGTCCTCGTCACAGGAAGAGTTCACTGGGAGTGAAGCACAACCCAGAGTATAACTGTATCACTGCAAATTCACATGTAACCAGGCAAGCCAGGCTGGGGCACACCAAAGTATTCAGACATCGGTAACAGCACGCAAGACTGGGAGGGGAGTGAAACTTGTTCCAGACAAACGCTCCTCCCTATGGCGTCTCTTTAAAATCCCATTTCCCAGGTGCAGTGTGAAGAGGGGTGGGGTGCCCTCCTCCCAAGTAGTCAGATTTCCCTGCACTGATCCCACCTCCTCTCCATTCTGTGCTCATTACCAGAGTTCCATTGCTTCATTGCCTGCCCTCTCCTTCTTGCTCAGTCGCCTTGAGCCCTTCCCTTCGCTGGTGACCCTCCCCAGGCACGAGGGACCCAGAACTGCCTCGTCCAATTCCTCTGGTTGTCCCTCCATCGGCCTTAGCTGTCTTGTCATCCTCCTCGGACTCCGACAGGACCATGACGGACACACGACGATTCTAAAGCAGCAGCAGAACCTTAAAGGAGATTATGTGGACTTGTTTCAAGTAGGGTTTCAAGGCTACAAGTTTGTACTGAAAGCCTTGATGGGTAGGAGGAGAAATAGAGAATATGCCCCCTTCAGAAGCTTTGATACACTCTCAGTGCTTGTTTTCTTCTGGATGGCCACAAGGATTGGAAATTGGGGAACCATTTCACAGAGGTTCTTCCATTTCCTTCATGGCCAGACATTCATAGGGAGCTGCATGAGCTGTACACTATGACACACCCAATGCAAACAGCAACAATCCCTAGAAAGCAAAGTGCCGAAATGGGCATTTTCAGCCTCCCGAGGCTGCAGAGGAGGATGAAAACAGCTCCAGAGGCTGGAAACGGACACTTCCGATATTTCTGGAAGGCCTGTTTTGCAAAGGCTTCCCACGAGCCTCCGGAAGGCAAAAACGGCCTCAAACGGGCCAAAAATCAGCTGAGAGGCACATGCATGCGCAGTGCAGCATGCCCCTTCCACCAGACAATGTCAGTTGGCGGCCCCCCAGGCAGGCCTTCTCTGTGGGAGCATCCACTCTGTGGAATCAGCTGCCCCTGGGGTTGCGGTTGGCTCCCGACCTGCGTTCCTTCCGCCGCAATCTAAAGACCTGGCTGTTTTTACAGGTCAGCCTGGATTGAAGGAGATTGGGGCTTTTAATCAGGCATTTTACCATGTAATTTTACTGGTTATTTGGATTGGATTAGTATTTTTTAACTAGTATATGTTATGTTATATTCTTGTGTGAGCTGCCCTGAGTCCCCCCAGAGATGGGGCAGCATATAAATCCAAATAAATCAAATCAAATTTATTGCTTAGAATGGTCAGGAAATGAAGTCTCCCAAAAATATGGTGACAAAATATCACTGAAGCCAACATGTCATGCCATCAAACTCACTGGAAAAAGTAGTTATGCGGAGTCCATGGTAAAAATGAAAAATGAGGTTGTCCAAATAATACAAGTGGCCATCAAAACAAACACCAGTCAGGGCATAGAACTTAAGTCATGTAAGACTGAAAAACTTCTGGAAAAACATCCCTCAGGCTTCCAAAACTATTTTGTCAGATGGACTTTGCAGGCTGTTCAGCTGCCCTGCCGTTTCCCCCATTCTGCGGGCAACTTTGAACATTCAACTACTGTATGTTGTGTTGTTTAAGTGCTCCCTTTATGTTTTTGAGCAGTTTATATTGTCAGAACAATTGCTGTAAGTTCAGCAGAAGCAGAAAGGGTTTTTTCAAAAATGAACATCATGTTCCCGAGAAATCGCATCGCGTTCCCACGCCGCGCGACACAACTGTATCCTGTATCCTGATTACACGAGTGCCTACTCCCATGAGTGTCCTCCAAACCCAGTGGCTCCGGGTTACCTTGGTACGAGACATCCCGGAATGTTCATCTCGATCATGGTTTGCCTGGAACGTGTTTGCTGAGGTGCTTCGTGATGACATTTGGGGACGCTATGCGTATGGCAAACCTGGATGGCATTTAGTGGCTTGGGGGAAGGTGTTTGGACTGATACCGGGCTGCCGGCATGGGACATTGTTGGTGAAGGGTTGGTGATGGTGACTGCAGTGCTGGTGGCAGGTTATTTTTCAGATATCATATTATATGGGTTTAATTAGGAGCTGGATGATAATTCCGGATGTTGGTTTCTCTGAAGTTAGCCAGAGATTGAGGAGGAGTAATTATCTAGGAGAATAAATAGTTCTGTGTTGATGTAAGCCCAGAGCTGACTTTAAAATTATTGCTTAGTTGTTTCTTGTTGTCACTACTTGGAAAAGAATAAACAACATTCTGCCTGTTTGAAGGGGCTGAGTGGTTGACCCATTTCCAACATAGCAAACACAATGACTCTTAGTTTAATTGGCCTACCTCTAAAGGACTGGGACCCTATTCCTACAGTCAAAAAATGGTTAAGAGTATAAATCATACATCTGATGATGCTCGAGTAAAACTGAAGAAACGTGCAAGCAAGGGATGCCAATCAAGCAGCAATTTGGAGATACCTCACGTAAGTTTTACTGTCAGGTATTAATAGCTTTTCATTCATATTGTAAAACTCTTGCATAGTTATGTTAATTATTACAAAAAATATCCAATTATTTGAATCCCACCACTGGGCACTTGGGGAGTGCCTTCAGTGGAGGGCCTTCTGCACTACACAGGTGAGAGTAAGGTGGGCTGTGCTAAGCTGATCTCACTCTGTCAGGGGGCCCCAATGGGTCAAAGTCACTCTGAAGGGGTGACAAAGAGAGGACCCTCGATTGCGGGGAGACAGCAGTCTGCCCTGCTCGATCCAAGGAAGCTCTCCAAACTGGCGGAATGGAGGACACCCATACTTGTGAGGCCTGTCTGAAGCTACTGATAGCCGAAGAGAAAAAGCACTATTAGCAATCTGTGGACAGCGTGCTGGAACTGGGTGGCTACTTATTATTCCTGGGGAAAACAACTTTAAAAAAGCAAAAGGAAGTCACTGGAGGTGAGAGGAAGGGACTTTTACTCTCTTCCTCCAAGGAAGAGAAAGCGGCAATCTAAATGCCTCAAGAGAAGAACACAAAAGAAGTTGAAAAGCACTGTTCTAAACAACTGCTTGTGCCTCAGTATTTGGTTGAAAGTGATTGGAGTGTGGCCGTTTTCCACAGCCAGTATGAAAGTGACCGTAAGCCAAACCTGGAAACATATATCCAACATTGCCATGTTTAAGGCCCTGGCCTGACCAGTTAACTAGTGGCCATGAAAGCTGAGCTGAGAAGCAGCTGTGTGTGATGGTGTTGAATAAAGGTAGTTTGTGGGACTGAAATAGCCTGAAGCAGCCTAAAGCGAATAGAAAGTTACTGTCCTGCAGAAGTAGGACTCAAAAGTAGTAGCGGAAGAGAAGGAAGAGTGAGCAAGCAGAATGTACTTTTTTTTCCCTCAAGTTTTTTATTTTTTAAATTTTATACATCTTTTCATGTGGTTTGAGAATAGAAAAAGTCATGCTGTGATATGAAATTATATATACTGAATGTAGAATTAATAGAAAATGTACTATGTAACAAGTGGTATCAATAAGGAGTAAGGAATAGTGAATTAATAGGAAAATATGTAGTAATTGTAGAAAATTTACTATAAGGATATAATTAAGAAATGTAAATGGTGTCTTCAATGTTGATACAATTGTGTACTTTTTAATTGGTTTTTTAAACTGTTGGAAAATTGAATTAAAAAAAGAAAAGACTCCTGAAGAACAAAGGTGCTTCCACCCCACCCCACCCCGAGCTGCAAAACCCCAGAAACAGGCCATAATGCTCCATCAAGGGGCCATGTTGTGTGAGGGAATTCACTGAAGAAACCAATTACGTTTGGAAGAGTTTGCAGTAAAAGGAAACCAGGCCAGCGAAGAACATGATGGCTGGACACCATTGAAGCTGACACCAGCCAGAGCAGCAAACAATTCAAGCAAGTACAGGGATGAGCTGCTGGAGGCTCAAAGCAATCCACTTGAGCATGGGATTTAAAAAAATAAACAGTCTTGCTAGACCAAGGATTCATACGAAGCAGAGCTGACTCACATCTATACTGTATGTTCTGAGTAGCTTCTGGTTTCCTGTCACAGTTAAGCAGAAAGGCCCATGTGGACCTGTACACTTTATTCTGTAGGGTTATATAAACAGAATTTCTAATACTACCAAGACCCTCCTGTAAAAGCTTTTCTGGGCATATAGGACTCAGTCCTTTGCAGTTGGGCTTTGCAGTTACTGTCTGAGACAGCCTACAACCTATTTGTAAACTGGTCAGCCCTACTGGCTAGACCAGACTATGAAATCAAACAACGTAAGCATAAAACTCCCTCAGTTGATATGGATTAAATTACAGAATCTATAATTCAGAAGATTTTAAAGATTAATATACAATTGAAGCCAGAGTTGTTTCTTTTGGGATTGATTTAAAAAATATGAAAAAAAAAAGTCATGTGTGTGTACCGAAAAACCATGAGCACAGACCGTATCCTACACAATGAGAGCAATCACCCCATTGCGCATAAGATCAGTTGTATTCAGGCACTGTTTAGTAGGGTAGACACTCATTGTAGTACACTGATGGCCAAAGCCAAGGAGCGGGCATATCTTTATGGACTTCATCCGAAGGTGTGCTACACCCAGGGCCCGGCAACCCATTGAAGGTGCCAGTGAAACAGCTATGTGGAGGGTGCTCCCATATATACAGGGACTATCTGAAACTGCTGCACGCATCCTCCTGGGGCCTGGAGTCAAGGTGGCGCACAACCCGGTCCAAACTCTAAGAATGAGAGTGATGCGCTCAAAGGAAACTACCCAGTGATGAGACATCTTCGGTGGTTTGCCGCATCAACTGTGGTGATTGTGAAATTACATAGGGGAAACAAGCCAAGCGGCTACAGACCAGGGTACATGAAGAACGCAAAGTGGCTGGCCAGCAGAAACAGCTCATCTCACAAATCTGGCAACACATCTGCAGGACCATAATCACATATTCAGCTTTGAAGAAGCTGAGGTTGTTGCCCGGGATATAACCAAAGAAGGACGCGTTTTAAAAAAAGCCTGGTTTTCCAACAGCAATTCTATCAATAGGCATATCGAACTACCACCGGCCTACCAGGCACTGAGACACCAAGAAAGACCCTGCAGAAAGAGCAGAGATCACTTCCCATTGGGGAGCAGGGACTGATGGCACACACACACACCCATCCTTGGGCATGTGGACACAACCTCAGGCCTGTCCAAATACAGAGAAGCTCGGTAGAGCTGCCTCAAGTTATAGCAGACAGGAATAAAGAAGAACCAGCGGGCCAACTACAAAACAAACAGCAAAACAACAAATTACGATAGCCGGCATGTTAATATTATTACCTCCTACAGAAGAGCATTCCAGGCTGGGAGGGGCACGGGAGAAAACAATAACAAAAGATAAGCCTCCTTTGACCAACATGATGGAGGTAAAAACAGCAGAATTACAGATGGGAGGTAGTTGGGAGGCGGTTGCAGGGATGGGCAGACTCTGGGAGGGTGAAAAATGGGCCTCCCAAAAGTTCGGGAAGGCCGGAAATGGGCCCGTTTCCCGCTTCGAGACAGCCTCCAGAACCTGGGGAAACCATTATCTCTAGGCTTGGACAACCTAGAACTTTGCCACCTATGGTTGGACAAGCGTGGTAAACAAATGTATCTGCTACAAATGTCCTACCAGTCAATGGCTATTTCCATTTCAACCACAACAATACAAGAGTGCGGAAGAATGTCAAAGCCTGCCATCTTCAACTTCTTTGCTTTGCTGGCATCTTGCCATAAAGTGCAAGGGAAGGAGACAGCATTGGGGTGGTAAAGGTTGGGCATGGAAATAGTTAAGAAGAGGGAGACAAACTGACTGTCAAACCCCGCTGGGGGTTGCCATACCCAGCCGCATGGTTATTATCACCGATGCCAGCCTTTACGGTTGGGGAGCGCACCTACAATCAGATGGCGCAGGGTCGGTGATCTCAGTTGGATAGTACTCGACCAATCAATTGGCTGGAGCTCAGGGCCATTCACCTGGCCCTCAGGCAGTTTTGGGGCAGAGTAGCAGGGACTCATGCCCTAATACTGACGGACAATGTGGCCGCAAAGGCTCACATCAACCATCAAGGGAGTACCAGATCCAAGAATCTCATGCAGGAAGCAGAGACCACTCACTCTACAAGGAGTGCATCTACAGCAGCAGCTTGGACTACGCCAACCTCTATTGGGCTACACAGGCCTCAGAGGGGAGGGGAATTGAAAAACAGCAGCAAGACAACCAACAGTGAATGAGGGCAGCAGCCTGGAAGAGCTGATTGGTGGCATGCCAGGGGCCCAAGAGATGGCCGCCAACCAGCTGTTCAGTGGTAAAGTCTCCAGAACCTACACCAGGCGAAGTTGGAGCACAATGGCGGTACTTCTGGTTGCCCAGTCCAGCTGATCAGCAGGGTGCCGGGATGCTACCAACCAGCTGACCAGCGGTGGCTTGAAAAGCGACTGTGGTCCATAGAGCAAGAGTCCTGGAAGACTGGTTGCTGGGGGAAGGAGAGGGGGAGGGGAGCCCTGGCAGACTGGTTGCTGCAAACAGACTGCTGGCTGAAGAGATCCAGTCAGCTACCGGATGGTGGCCGAATGGCTATGAGTATGTCCAAGCAGGCACCTTGCCTACAAGAGACCCTGCCCAGACATGTATCCTGCTTACAAAAACCCAGCAAGGCAGTGGCTCCCAGCGCTGACTTTACAACTGTAACTGAACTCAATTTGTGCTGAGGCTCCAGCCTGAATAAACCAGGATTCTACCTGAGTTCCGGAGCGGTTGTGCTTCTGTGTGCTCCTGTGCTTCCAGGTCCGGAGTATGGACCATTGAGAACAAAGAGGCGTTAATCCAAAATAAATTGGCCGAGGATACATAGCCTGAGTGGAATGAGAAACTACATCAACAGGTACCAAACATCAAAGCCATTCCCAAAACAAGAAACACAAATACTATTTGAACACTTATGAGACTGGTCAAGGGGGTAAGGCCAGGGAAAAAAGAACTCTGTAGACGCTTGACTTTCGCAAAAGAACCTTTCAGTTTAAAGAAATGGGAGTCGAGGGTTTTTCTTTCCCAAGTGTCTTCAGTCGGGACAGACCTGACACCACCACCCGCACAGCAGCTGCCCTGCTCTCCCATCAGCTCTGCTACATTGGCTGCATAAATTGTCTTGAGAGACAATTGGGGTGGTGGTACTTTGTAGGAGAGGTGTGTGTTGCTCTATGGAAATGAAGCATCCAGAAAATGACACTTTCCTCCACTAGCACTCACAAGGGATAGTGGTTGGTGGTGCAGTTAGCAATGGGGAACAATGTAAGAGTGGTGAGCAGCGAGGGGTTAAGTCTGTAAATCGTTGTATTGCCTACAGAATTGTGTTGTTGTGTTGACTCTCATGTTTTGGATCCCACTGACTTAATGAACCCATGACCATGTGGTGGCAACCATAGGATATCTGCAAGAGTTGGGCTATCCAATTCAAGGTGGCAACATACAAGTTATATGAATCACTCCATGAAAAGTTAACAAGCTTGAGTGAGAAAACATGCTGCTAAAAGGTAGTCTGGCCGTTGCAAAGCTCAGATGTTGCACAAATTGGCCAACGTGCTACTGCAAAAAACCAGACCTTGTACCAGTATCTACACCAGGAGTGGAAAATTAAATTTTTTAAGGAGCTACATGAGGAACTGGGACTGTTGTGGGGGATCACTGCCCCTCCTTTCTACCATGGGCTGGGCAAGGATAGGTAGAGACAGCTCTGAGCCATGGGCATATGTCTGGCCCACACTAAATCAACATGGAAAAAGGCAGAAAGTACAGATTCTACCTTAGAAGAAACCATTTTGATATGGACAGGCATCTTTTGGGGTTTTGGGCTATTTGGTCATTTGACCGGTTAGCACTCCTCATGAATCCAGTTCTGTAAACCACCAACACAGATGTTAAAGCAACAGTAAGAAGAAAGTCTTCAATTAATTAAAAGAGTAGGAGCAGCAAACTTGGAGGGAGGGGTAAAGGAAAAATGGACTGCCAGAATATCCTATTAGGGTTCTAATACCTCAGACTTACGAATCCCTAGGAGCAATCCGAAAAGGTTAACATGTAAATGACAATGGCCAGAGTAGAGGCGTCCTTCCACCAATCAAGGTTTGTCCTGTATTTTGACTGAGCAATTGCCAGGATTTGTTTTGTTCCCTGCCATGGTTAAATAAAAATGAGGGAGCATCTATTGTCCTCTAAGAGGACAACTAAAGAAACCAAAATGTTTGCCTAAGGACACAGGGACACTGAAGACGGTATGCATGAATGAGCAATGACTGTGGTCAACTGGATGCCACTAGAAGGTCTGATTCAGTACAGATTACTGAATGTGGTGATTTAAGACTGCTGCTAAGTGATTTAAAAGCAGAAATTGAGAAACTGGTTATCACTTCATCAAGCCCATCCATCACATTAAGAATTTACTGGACGGTGAATTTTACTGAGTTTACTATCTTCCTTAGAGGGTCGTGCAAACCACTATTCCGAATAATACCATTTATAGGGGATGGGGGGGGGGCACTGAGGAAGTGGTCTCCAGGAGAGTATATGGAAGCTTCATGGGGATAGATATCTTCTAGAGCAATGTATGGGGACTCCAGATTGACTTCTGCAAGAACATATTGGGGGACCAAAGCTGTTGTCTTTGGAAAGCAATACTGAATTGAGCTATCAGCCGATTTTGATCTCAAGTGAAATGGCTCAACAAATGGGAGGATGAACAGCTGGCCTCTGGTATTATTGCCAATTTGATGGTCATGTATCTCCTTACCTGTGCAAGAGAGGGCACAGGGACAGGTGTTCTCACCTTGATTTGAAGAAGAACTAGGAATTCAGTCCTTCGGGTCATTCTCTCTGCAATGTTTTCAAATTTTGGACACTTGAAGACGGGTAGACTTTGCTGCCTAGGGAGTTCTGGGAGTTGGAGTCCACCCATCTTTTAAGTGGCCCAGGTTTACATAGCTGGCTTTATTGTGTAGAGGAATTTTGTGTGGTTTTTTTTTTTTTAAATCAGAGTCCACCCACCCTCTGTCCCTCCTGCCTGATGTCGAACTTCTCACCCAACCAAGCACTTTCTTCTCCAAGCACAGCAAATGACATCTTTTTATCTGAGGATTGTAGGACTTTTTCCTCCCAAGTCTTCAGTTTTGAAAAGATTTTGAACTGCCATTAGGAAACTTAACAGCTTGTCACTGTTCAGTTTGGTTTTGCAAAACACTTTAGTCGTTGGCAGCACTTCAAAAGATAAAGGTGCGTTTTTATCAGACTTCTCCCTAAGGACTTTGGCAGACTTCCATGGGAGTATTTATAACTGGTTGAGACTCATTACGGGCTGTGAATGACAATAATTCACAGCCGTTGGACTAAAATAAAAGGGCTTTGGATTTAATGTGTGTTTGTTGGTATCTCGGGAAGTCTTGGTCAGAACAAGTCCATTGGCAAGTTGAAAAGCATTAAAGGTTTGAAAGAAGCAAAGCGGTTCAATCCTAATGTCTTTGTGGGAGATATTTTTAAATTATTATTTGTGTGTAAATATTTCAAATATATTTTTGGCCAATCAGAAGAGCCGCAAGATTGGAGCCTTTTTTGTAACTGACTCTGTGAGGGTATATAAGCCCTACCCACCAACTCGCATAGCAGAAGAAGAAGGAGGTACTGCTGTTAGCTAAGTCAGGGATTGATCAGTGAAATGTAAATAGGTTTGTTGAATAAAAGAATTTGTTACTTCAAAATGGTCTGACAAATCTTTTGCCTATAATTACATTGGCACGATTCATCAATTACTTTTACAGTCTTGCTTGAACCCAATTGGTCATGGGGGTGGGGTTAAAAGCAAGGGGGAGACTTATTATTGTAGAGGTCCATGTTGGGGATCTGTTTCAGTTCTGGATTTGCATTAGTACAATTACACTTGTGACTTCTAACAAAATTATACCTACTCAGCGAATGGAGCTAAGTATCGTTTCTATTTAGAGGTTTAAATGGTGGTGTGGCAGGTCTGACGCAAACCAAGTTGCAGAAACAGGCTACAGAATCGCCGGATAAGAACACCGAGAATTTCAGTTCATTCGTGTTTTCCACCGTTTTCCATGCCTTGCCAGCAACAGAGAAGCGACAACTGTCAATCAGGGAAAGCCCGTGGTGATCGCCAGTGGAAGCGAGGCGACAGTTAAGGGAGCGAGGCTGGCCAAAGCCACAACAGTGTGAACGGTCAGCGTACAGTTTATTAACAGTCATCTGGGCTGCTATTGAGACCGTGGTGGTGATTTTAGCAGAAAGGGATAATAGTTTATTAGATAATTCTTCCAATAGCAGTCAAGAGTGCGAGACAGGTACCTCCGTGACCATTGTACGGCACAGTTCTCAACAAGGAAGCAGTAAGAATAAGCCAATGTTACCCAATACTGATTTTTAAGTCCTAGGTGACCAATTCTTGGTTAAAAGGCAAATGCTTTGAACAGCATGTCTGGACAACGTCATGTGCTTGATAGTGTTACTAGAGGAAACTGCTCTTGCCCACTTCAGTCTTGAGACCAAAAATAGGATAGGAACCAGAGAGTTGCATTGGCAACTCTTCCATTGCTATTGCTGTCCTCGATCTATTCTTTACGGCTTCTCCTGTAACAGGGTACCTAGGAATAGACAAGCCACAGCAATCAACAGACGCTGCTAAATTGTATCAAACCAGAAACACAAGCCCAAAATCACAAGACTACATCTCGTCTTGATTTGCTTTTGGTTGCGTTGGCCAAGATTTTGGAGCACATCTGACCTGGATATACGTAAAAGAACCAATGAAATTCTGAAGGCAGAGCCATTCTGTTGCAGAAATGCAACTAAGCAATTTGCCAGTTATTAAGCACATTCACATTGGCCAGACATGTTGAAGGCCTGTGAGGCCAGACTTGGCACTCGGGGCCATCCTGGAAACATGCACCTATCATTGTATGGAGAAATAGGGAGTAAGGAGTATTAGGTATTTTTGCTGGTCCAAAATAGAAACCAACATATTAATGTGTTGTGGGGAAAACAGGAAGGTGTATCAAGTATATTCACTACTTTATACAAAATAAAAAGTAGGAAGTGGAAATAAATCTGAAGCATTTTCAAGCTCACCGAAGTTTTATTAAACTAGGTACTACACTACCAGAATCCTTCACATTAATGAAAAGTCTGCCTCAAAATGAATTTAAGAATCTTTTCTCTACCCACCAAGCTATCAAGAAGGAACACAAATGGAAAAGATGTGACAGGGGAAAAACTTATCAGTAATCTGTACTGATCAAAACAAAAAAAGTTTATTTTGTCAGGGGAGAAAAAAACCTAGAAGTAGGTGAATTGAACCATGGAAATTAAGGTTTATTCCTTTCCATACATCTCAGCAAACACCTGGGGCTAACTGTTTTTAGAAATGTTAAACAGGCTTTAGAAATGCTAAATATTTGCTGTTGCTGAGCAGAAAGGGATCATGGAATTAGCTATCAAATTTTTTGAATGTTTTATAAAAGGCTTGTTGAAAGAAATATCCTTCTGGGTTCAATTCCAAGTGGGGAAAAAGACACTGGAAACATGGAGGCTGCTTGTAAGTTTAATGGTGAACAGGACCACATGGCCTGGAGCTCCAGAGGATGATGATCACATGCTTCAGGTTGAGAAGAGATCAAGAAGAAAAAAAAGCTGAGAGTGCCTGGGTTTTATACCCTATGTTGGGATTTAAATTGGAGCTTGTATTCTCATTGGTTGTCAGACTCCCATGAGGAGCAACTCTGTAGGCTGTCCTGAGTTTCAGGCTTGGTTGAGCCTTGCTGGATGATTTATGCCCTTAAAAGGGCTTTTGGCAATTGCTATAGCTTCACCTGGAGATCTTTCTTATGTAAAGTATTCTGGCCCAGGCCTTAATGGCTCACCCATTAACAAAGGTGGGGGTGAGATTCTGCTTCTGGGTTTCTACTTTTTGGGGAAATATTCTGCCTTTTTAATATTTCCTAGGCTGTTTCAATTTTGTAGGAGAGGGGTGGGTGCTAACTTCCTACAGGCTGATGTAGCATATACAGACTGCACTCCTGGTCTTGGATATGTTACAGTTTTTATACTGCAGCAATAAAACATTGGATTTCTTTTTGCTGCATGGAATTTGGAGGCCCTCTCCAACCAAACTTCCCTGGTTTTTTTCTGGTCAAATCTTCAAAAAAAAAGGCAGCCATTCAACTTGAAGGCAACCTTTATTAAATAGTCAGTCTTCAAATAAGAGAAAGCCACAGAAATTTTTCTTTAAAGCCCAACAAAGCAACAGATTTCCCCAGGATTTAAGAGCAAAAACCATTTGTGTAAAGGCCTGTGCTGGAGAAAAAAGCACAAGGAGTCCCAGCTGCAGACTTTTCCCCCTAAAAACTTGGATTATTCTCCTTGCAAAGCTTCTAAACTGGGTGGAACAACACCTGGGCCTTCCCAAAATTACTACCAAATTTAAAAGATATGCTTGCCCCTAAATATGAATGTTCAAGCAGGCCAGCTATAATAAACATACTTTAATTGCTTCAAACTGTGTTTTTAGGCCTATGCTGCATTTTCTCTTGCCCGTAACTTAGAAACAGGGTTGGCCTAAGAAAACTCATAATAAAGCCCAGATAGCAAAAAGTTTTGTTCTTGTTTCATGTACAGCGGTAACTAAATAGAAAAGGTTGTGTATAGAAAAAGCCTACTTTATTTAATTGTAAAAGAAACCCAGTTTTTTTAAACCATCTTGGTTTAAAATCCCAGCAGTAGCATCCCTACTTAAAAAGGCTTTTCTTATTTAACGTTGAACTAATTTAACTAAACCAGCATTAACTCTCAATAATTGAGAGCAAATCTACCAAACTGAAAAATATTTTGACAATGGCTACCCAGGGGCTTTGAGAAAATCCTCTCAGCCTCAGAATGAACTGAAAATTCCTACAAAACAGGGAAATAAAAAGCAATTTTTGGGGAAATCACCACCCACCCCATCTTTTCCATCAGAAATGAACCGGACCATCTCTGCAACATTTGTACTTCAGGACAATACCAACTCCAAAATTAAAGAGGGGATTCAACAGAAAAACTTTTTTAAAAAGATCTTGAAGGAACATTTCCAACCATATCTCCTGACTGCATACCATGCATTTGTAATAGTTTGTAACTCAGCCCAAAACCTTGTAGCAGGTTTTCATTAGCTTTAAGTTTGAATTTCTCTCCTCCCCATTTCTGTTTAGAACGCTCCAAAGTCAGGACATTTGCAAGTATTGCAAATTGCCATAGAGCTGCAAATTGTAATGGGGAATTTTAACAACAACAACAACAACAGAAACAGGCAAACTGAGTCGAGTCTTCAAAATTAGCAAGTTTAAGACATGTAGACTTTAAACTCCCAGAATTCCTGAGATGTCAAGTTTGAAGACCCCTGGACTGTTTTCTGGAAAAAAAAGTCCCTTAATGCAATTTTCAGCCAAATGTTGGAAGGGGGTCAGCTGCCCCATTAAAGTCCATTCTGTCCCACACATATTTGAAGGAGCAAACTTGCAATCAAATTTAAAAGGGCATTTCTTCACTTAACTATACTGCACTTTAATGGGATGCAAATAGCAGTCCCTTTAAATCAATCTTAAAAAAATGAGCTTCTTCAGATAACTAGGTTATGAAGTGGTTTATAGCAACCTGCCTGCCCTGCATATTGCCAAAGGCCACATTAACAGAACCCGTTAATTTAGGCCCCAAAAGTAAAAATGGTAGCCCTAACAGTGCAAGGAAAGTTGCTTTTGTCTTTTGTGTACATTAAAAATCAAGATGTGTTTGTAAATGGAAGGCAAGCAATATAAATCAAGTTTTGTTCAAATGGCAAATACTCAAGGACACCCCACCATAAATGTTATATATTGAGGTTTGTAGAGGTTTATTGTTAAAGAGTAAATAGGAACGATCAAATATTTTAATCAGAAATTTGAAATAGTTTTGTAAGGCAGAGGGGATAAGTGTATTTATTCAAAAGGAAAAAATAACTGCCAATTCCAGAGTAAATTGTTGGAAAATTAAAGCCAGACAATTCCGAAGTTAGCAGCAGACCAAATAGTAATTTAAGAATTAAAATTTGGGAGCCAACTTATGTCTATCATTGTGTGGAAAACATGGAGTGTTAACTATGTTTACTGCTTTATACAAAGGTGGTTTAAAAATCTTGTAAATTTCAATAAATGAAAATGTTTTTAAAAATCTAGGTTCATACAACTCCAGCTCAAAGACTTGAATATTCCTTTTAACATAGGTACTTGTGTCACGCTTCATATTAATGAAAAATCTGCCATCACGACAAATTTGAAAAAGCCTCGCCTTTTCTACCCACCAGAGAAATAATGAACTCAAAATGGAAGAAATGGAGGGGAATAGCAGAAGTCTGTGGAACAAAACCAAGAACTAGAGTACATTTTGGCAAAATGAACTGGAGGCAATAGAAACTGAGCTACAGAATTAAGGACTGTGTATCAGGGAATTTTATTAGAAATGTTGAAAGGCCCTTAGAAACTGCAAGTAACCAGTTTTATTTAAAAATGTGGTCCATTCTTTCTCTTGAAAATCCACCCAAATCCTTTAATTTTAAAGCAACCCATTTTTCATCTTTGGGAAGTTTTTCCATGTTTGAGAAGTTTTTCTATCTTTGAGAAGTTTTGCAAAAGCTTGTGCCTTTCAGAGAAGTATTGGAAGCCCCAGCTACAGACCCTTTTGCTGCAACAGCTCCTTCATCTCATTGCAAAGCTTCTAAATTTAATTTGAACCATCAACCTTTCCCTTCCTATAAACTTAAGTTCAATAGAATTGCTTTCAAATTCTGCTTCAATTATTCTGCAACCCCCCCCCCGTGGCATTTTCAGCATTAACTGAAAAACGGGATTACTTTAAAAAACTCTGAATTTTTCTGGTCAAAAAAACCAAAACAAGCCCACATTCTAGAGAACCCAAGTATGAAAAACGCAGTAAACCAGCTTTGAACTAAATTTGTTTTATGGAGCTTAATAGAAGATGTGTACAGAAATGCCTTAGTTGAATTTTAAAATGAAAAACCCAGTAAGCCTAGATTTGGTTGAATTTTTAAAATAGAAGGACATAGAAACCCAGCCAGAACTGGGTTTGAAAAAATTCCCAGCAATGAAAACCCTTGTTTTATAAAAGGATTTTCTTCTTCCACTTTTCACTACGAAAAATTCCCAGCAATTGACACTGAACGTAGGAAAACAATGTAGAAAAATGTTTTCTTGATAAATAGGTAGTAAAGGCTTCCTCAATGAAAAACCTAATTTCGGAACGAACCGAAAATATCTAAAAGAACTGCAAAACAAGCCTCTAACGCGACAGGAAAATAAAAAGCAACTTGACCAAGCTAATCCCCACCCATCGCTTTCTTCCCCAGAAATGAGCCGAAACGCCTCTGCAAGCCAGGAAAATATAGTTCAGGACTATACCAACTTCAAAATGAAAGGGGGGGATTCGAAAGAGAAAACTTTCTTAAATATCTTGAAGGGACATTTCCAACCAAATCTCCTAACCGCTGTAATGAAAACGTATTAATAATAGATTGTGAGTCGTTCCAACCTTGTGGCATATTTTATTTCATGAGCTGAAGTTCGACTTGCAAGCTGTTCTCCCCCCCCCGCACGATCTCAATTTCTATTTGGAACATTCCAGCCCGGGCCATATTTTCAAAGCTTGCAATTACAGTGGAAGAAGTAGTTGCAAATTTTAAAGGGGACTTTTAAATTGTATGCAAAAAAAAAGGGAAAGATAGCCCGAATTTTGCCCTGATTTTCTGGAAAAGCTTCTCAAGTCAAAGCGATTGTCTGCTGCATTTTGCTGAGAGGGCAGTTGTTCTGCACAAGTACATTCTCTCCCTTTGGAGGAAAAACCGCAATTTGCAATGCAAAATCTGAAAAGATGTTCCCTGCTGACAAAATTATCTTGCCTTAACCCCAATGGCTGTGCAATTTTCACTGTGTGCAAGTTGTATTTTAGGCAAATTGTATTCTTTGTGTGCACAGTTGCACTTGAGTGCCGTTCCTTTAAATAAACCCTCTGACAGCAATAAACTCACTATCTTCAAATAATATTTGTGCTGTAAAGTATACCTACCCAAGGCATTGATAATACTGCCTGTTCATTTGGCCAAAGGTGGATAAATCAACGAAGTTCTTGCATTTTGTCAATGTAGGCCAGAAAAGTCAAAATGGCAGCTATTACATTGCAAGTGAAATGTTGACTGTTTTTAATGTACATTATTGTTGCAGGAAATGACAGACTCAGACCTTGGAATCCAAAAATAAGTTTTATTTGCACAAAGGTTCAGAGTATTTTAGCCAGAGCTACATCTGAACGCCTTCCTATAGATTTTACAGTTACTTTTATACACTGCAAAGGCTACAAACCACAGAAAAACAAGTTGTCAATCATCCATTGGTTACTTTGAATTTCAGCTACCCCGTTCCCCTGTTGCTGGGCAAAAGTAGCTGGATTTCACAAAATCTTTGCTAACCCACCTTGCTAAATCCTCTGACTCTTTGTACCTCTGTTTGTGGTTTTTGTTGCAAGCAAGACAACGTTTCCTGCTTTGCAAATATGGGTGAATTTAATCTGGCATTTTTCATTAATACACACATTTCATTATCAAGCAGAATCATGTTAATTTCTCCCTAAAAACAATATATTTATTCTTTCTGCCGTATTATTAAAAGACACATTTGACATCTCTGAGTTAAGGGTGGAGGAACCACACCACTTTGTTCCAGATTTTTCTTTTAAATTCAGGTTAAATTTAAAAAAAAATTTTTTTTTAATTCAGGTTTTGACATAAGATGTTGTTCTTGTCTTCTTTCCACTTTATTCAATTTCTTTCCACTTTATTCAACGGTGGAAAAGATAAAAATGCATCAATTCAAAAGAAAACCAATGTACCAGGTGAAAAGACTGAAAACCACACAATATAGTCTTTAATTTTTATACAATGATGCAATGTTGGTATTTGACCCTGGAAAAATGGTCATAGTTATGCTGGAAATGTGAACAAGAGGGGACTTTCTAATCACCCTTGGCAGATATGTAAAATATTCAAACACATACATTAACTTACAAGATTTTAAAGATTAATATACAACTGTAGCCAGAGATGTTTTTTGGGGACCGATTGACAAAAAGTTGGAGAAAAAAAATGGAACTATTTATTTATTTATTTATTTATTTATTTATTTATTTATTTTGACTTGCATGCCGCCACTCTCCGAAAAGGACTCGGGGCGGCTCACAGATAAAAACACGGAACAATAAATTATTTAAAAAGAAATTAAACTAGACAAGCCAAAATACAATTATAAAACCAAATTAAAATCGAATTTATATATGATAATGTTGTCCCCAAAACTATTGCTTGGTGTCGAAGCCGATAAGTCACCGGACATAAGGTGTGGTACAAAATTATCCTTTTATTTTGGTACCAAGATATAAGAACCCTGGCTCAAAAGCTAAGCAAGGGCCTTGATGAGAATCTTACAGCAATTTTTATAGTCAAGGGGTGGTCGCATTCAACCTTTGCCCTTCCCCTAATGCATGCATAACAGATAACATTGATTGGTTATTTGGATCTCAGCCCCCTACATAGCTAAATGTCCTGTCACCTGTGTTTCACCCCAGGTCATGGGTATCTTGCAAAGTGTCCTCGTTTCATGTGCCAGCTATGTGGCTTTTGGGTTCTTTTCATACAAGCAAGCTATTTTGGTTCCTAATATCTTGGCTAGTGGTTTAAGGTGCTAACTTCTGCCTCGCTAAGAATGTGCAGTTCCAACCCCTTTCCTATTGCAGAGCAGCTCAAGGTAGCACACCCCCACTCCCTGCAACCCCCCTCCTTCCGCAGAGAAAAGTAAAAGCAGTTTTAAATCTTTGTCTGAGGTAACACCCCCAACCCCTGCAACTCCCCCTCCTGTAAAGAGAGAGAGAAGACAGGAAGGAACAAGAGAAAATGTTTTTATCAGAATTCATATTCCTTAACTCTCATATTCATTCCATCCATACCTGGGTCCTATCTCCACATATGACCCTTCCTCTGATCCCCAGGGCCTCCTCTGTACATACATTCCAGCATCTGATCCTTCAATAACAACAACGAGACTTCTATATGCAGAAAGGTGGAATGGTTTGATCGACAGAAAAATCGATGACAAAGATTATGGAGGCTGCTGACAAGGCATAACAACAACCCTGGACTGACAGGGGATTGGGGTTTTAATTTGAAATGTTTATTTGGCCGTAATTTAATATTTTTTTAATTTGTTTTAATTTTTGAATTGCCTGTTTTTTATGTACGCCGCCCTGAGTCCTTTGGGAGAGTGGGCGGCTTGTAAGTCCAAATAAACTAAACTAACCCTGTGAGGTGGGTTGGGCTGAGAGTAAATGGCCCAAGTTCACTCAGCCGGCTTTCGTGCCTAAATCAGCACTAGAACTCCTAGTCTCCTGGTGATAGCCCAAAGTCACCCAGCTGGCCTTCATGCCTAAGCCAGGACTGCAACTCACTGTCTCCTGGTGATTGGTTCAAAGTCACCCAGTTGACTTTCATACCTAAGGTGGGACTAGAATTCACCATCTTGTGTTGATTGGTCCGAAGTCGCCTAGCCGACTTTCAATGCCTAAGGTGGGACTAGAATTCACAGTCTCCCAGTTTGTAGCCTGGGCCTTCACCACTAAACTAAACTATGGAAAATATGTGCTAGACTGGCTCGTGCTACGTTCATGTTCTTTGTGAACGATAATATTTGGGTTTGTTGTAACACCATTTTGGGGGCCTACAAAACTAGGTTTCTTGGTTCTCGGCCTCACTTATTGATTTATTCACTAGATGTTTATCCCACCTTTATTAATTTGTAAGTAACTCAAGGCAATGCCCATACAAGAATAGATATGGCCAGGCTTGGAGGGATAGAACTGTAAACATCAGGATGAACTGAAATGAACTGACAAGATAAAGACAAGGATATCTCTGTGTGACAGTTTTCCTTGGCACAAAATTTGGAAATCGTTATCATTGGCAGAACACATAAACCGGGATGATTGACATGCAGCTTCAGCTCTAATGCCTCATGATTTTAGAAGGAGCTGGTACAATAGAGGATAAAATTGTGGGTCAGGTTTTTCAACTGGATAGGTGAACAGTTTCCTCCCACCGTGTTTGGCTGAAAGAACCCCTGTTTGAAAATGAAGCTTATTATTTGAGTTGGATGTGTGTGTATGTTTCTTCTCTTCAATTTCTGCTCCTTGCAGGGTGAAGAAGGCGTTAAGAGTTGGAAAGATACGATCAAACGTCTTTCTGCAAACTGGATCTCCAGAAGAGAGATCTTCACAGCACCAGATAAAACTCCCTTAAAATTGCTCGGAGGCTCAATTCAATTGTGGCTTATACTGTGAATGAGTGGCTTGTGGTATACCCAGAATTTGTCCTTCTTCTCACGTGCAGCATTTACCAATACACTGAGGCTGGAAAAGGTAAGGTAAGTTGTGTTGTGATGCAATTCTCATCTGAAAAATACATAAGAGTGTGTGTGTAGAAGGTAAAGATTCCCCTTGCACATACGTGCTAGTCGTTCCAGCTCTAGGGGCTCTTTTAACAAAGCTGAAGAGCCAGCGCTGTCCGAAGGCGTCTCCGTGGTCCTGTGGCCGGCATGACTAAATGCCAAAGGTGCACGGAGGAACGCTGTGACCTTCCCACCAAAGGGGTTCCTATTTTTCTACTTGCATTTTTTCATGCTTTCGAACTGCGAGGTTGGCAGGAGCTGGGACAAGTAACGGGAGCTCACTCCGTTACGTGGCACTAGGGATTCGAGCTGCCGACCTTTCTGATTGACAAGCTGAGTGTCTTAGCCACTGAGCCACCGCGTCCCCTTCAATACAGCCATACCCCATGGGGTAACTATACTTAGACAGAAGACAGTACTGTGGGAATTAAGTGTTCAGCAGGGTGAACTGGGGTGGGGTGGGGAGGCGGGACTATCCCTGTATCTAGTTGTTTCGACACAATGCCCTATAACGCACCATCCCAAGGGATGGGATGGGATGGCATCCAAGTCTCTTTTAAGAATCATTTCAGCACCAATGAGTAAATTGACATTTGAAATTAGAGAACAAGAAGATAAACAATTTTACAAGATATGGGATTTGTTTTATCAACGGTTGGATAAAAAGACTTGGTAATGCAATAGACTATATAATTTTGTAATAGAAATATAATAGGCTGATATAAAATATAATGTTGATATATATAACCATTGGATGAAAGTATAACATAAATTTTAGATTAAAAATATATCTCGTATATATGATGAAATAAGTAGTTTAATTGTACACAAGTAATAATTGATAAATACATAATGTTTTATTGATAATATTTATTTATTTATTTATTATTATTTATTAATGAGACTTGTATGCCGCCCCATCTCTGAAGACTCGGGGCAGCTCACAAATAAAAACAACAACAACAATAAATAATTAAAAACAGATTAAACTAAATAAGCCCCAATACAATTACAAATACATCAAATAAAACCATCCCACCCCAAAAAATCACAACCCAGATTGGTTAAACAACCAGGTCTTCAGGTCATGGCGGAAGGTGCGGAGGTCAGGGGCCAGACGGAGCTCCAGGGGAAGTTGGTTCTAGAGGTCTGGGACCGCGATAGAATAGACTCGTCGTCGGGGGACCGCCAGCCGGCACTGGCCAGCCGATGGGACCCCAAGGAGTCCTTGCCTATGTGCTTGCACAGGGCGGTTGGATATGAGAAATATGAGAAATTTTCTTTTTGATAAATTGTGAGTGATGAATATGAAAGGATGACACAAAGGATTTGTAACCAACTGACACACTGTATGTATATATGGAAGATGGTTTTTATGTTTTGTATGTCCTGTTTGTATGTTTGTATCAAATATAAAAAAAAATTATAAAAAAAAAAGAATCATTTCAGCACCAACTTTAGCCCCTGGTGTAGCCAGCCAGATGAAGGTAGTGGCTCTCACTTCTTCATCTAGGTCCAGGAGGTCAATTAATTCTACCGATTTTGTAAGCCTTACACATTGGAACTTGGTCCTGCTGTTCCTTGCTGTGCTTTTGTTCTGACCCCAGATCTGAGCTGATAAAAGGTATTTTATCTTCAGAAGTTGTGGGAGCTTCATCCCTGGAGGCTTTCAAGAAGAGACTGGGCTGCCATTTGTCAGAAATGGTGTAGGGTCTCTTGCTTGGGCAGGGGGTTTGAACTAGATGACCTACAAGGTCCCTTCCAACTCTGTTAATCTGAATTTTATTTTATTTTTGTTGCTGCCCTCCGATAGCAAACGAGATTTCTTACCCAATCAGGTAGCCTGAATTCTATTTTTCAATGATCAGAAGCTGTCGGCTGGGCTACCACTAAAGCAGGGGTATCAAACCCAAGGGTGTTTAGATCTGGCCGATGGGGCTGGCCTGGAAATAGCAAAGCAGTGCCCCATTGTGCAGTGGTGGGATTCAAATTATTTTACTACCGGTTTGGTGGGCGTGACAGGGGAAGGATACTATAAAATCCTCATTCCACCCCACTAACCTGCTTTCCAGCTCCGTTCTCCTGCGCAGGGCAACCAAAGAAGACCCAGCCGATCAGCTGGGACTCGGGAGGCAGAGAAGAGATGGGGGCGGGGCCAGTGAGAAGTGGCATGCCAGTTCTCCCAACTACTGCAAATTTCTGCTACCCGTTCTCCAGAACCTGTCAGAACTGTCTGAATACCACCTTTGGTTCCAAGTAACAATCCCAACCAAACAAGACTCTTGAGGCAAGCGATTCCGCAAAGCTATACTTTATTAGAGATATCATATTGGCACATCTGGGAAAACCCAAATCTGAAAGTCCCTCGGGTTTTCCCCACCCAAAGGAAAATCAATGTCGCTTCCCCTGCAGCTACCTGTCCATCACATGGCCTAATCAATCCACCGTCCCAACTGGAGATGTCTCCCCATACACGCCTCTCCAAGTGGAGGCTGAACGTCCTTGACTTTTCGGAGAAAGGAATGTTGTGACTAACTATCTGTACTCACTCCATGCAAAGCCCCTCCCAATTTCCCACAGTCAACCTAAGCACCAGGATAGGATAGCATAGGAAAGAATAGAATAGAATAGAATAGAATAGAATAGAATAGAATAGAATAGAATAGATCATAGGAATAGAATAGAATAGAGGAAGGAAGGAAGGAAGGAAGCAAGGAACAATAGAATAGAATAGAATAGAACAGATGAAGCAAGCAAGCAAGGAACAATAGAGTAGAATAGAATAGAATAGAATAGAATAGAATAGAATAGAGGAAGGAAGGAAGGAAGGAAGGAAGGAAGGAAGGAAGGAAGGAAGGAAGGAAGGAAGGAACAATAGAGTAGAATAGAATAGAATAGAACAGATGAAGCAAGCAAGCAAGGAACAATAGAGTAGAATAGAATAGAATAGAATAACAGAGTTGAAAGGGACCTTGGAGGTCTTCTAGTCCAACCCCCTGTCTAGGCAAGAAACACTGCACCACTTCAGACAAAAGATTATCCAACATCTTTTTAAAAACTTCCAGTATTGGAACATCCAGAACTTCTGGAGGCAAGTTGTTCCACTGATTAATTATTCTAACTGTCAGGAAATTTCTCCTTAGTTCTAGGTTGATTCTCTCCTTGATTAGTTTCCACCTGTTGCTTCTTGTCCTGCCCTCAGGTGCTTTGGAGAATAGCTTGACTCCCTCTTCTTTGGGGCAGCCCCTGAGATACTGGAGCACTGCTATCATGTCTCCCTTGGTCCTTCTTTTCATTAGACAGGTGTCACACACAGAGCCATTTGTGCGGCACGTGAGCCCCAGCCAAACCTACCTGCACTGCACATGCGCGTGCCTCCCAGCTGATTTTTTGGCCTGTTTCTCGAAAGAAGCCTCTGCAGCCTCGGGAGGCCGAAAAATGGGCCTTCCAGAAAAACTGGAAGTGCCAAAACAGGCCTGTTTTTCGGCCTCCCAAGGCTGCAGAGGCTCCCCTTCGAGCCTTTGGGAGGGCAAAATTGGCCTCAAACAGGCCAAAAATCAGCTGGGAGGACTGCACATGTGCAGTGCAGGCAAGGGGGCAGGGGGTGTTGCACATGCATGTAAAGGTGTTGCATGCGCATGCATTGCATTGTGGGTGCCGGCACTTTCGGCACACCACAACAAAAAGGTTCGCCATCACTGGACTAGACCTATCCAGTTTCTGCAACCGTTCTTCATATGTTTTAGCCTCCAGTCCCCTCATCCTCTTCGTTACTCTTCTCTGCACTCTTTCTAGAGTCTCAACATCGTTTTTTACATCACGGCGACCAAAACTGAATGCCGTATTCCAAGTGCGGCCTTACCAAGGCCTTGTAAAGTGGTATTACGAACACTACACGTGATCTTGATTCTATCCCTCTGTTGATGCAGCCTAGAACTGTGTTGGCTTTTTTGGAAGCTGCTGCACACGGCTGGCTCATATTTAAAAGGTTGTCCACAAAGACTCCGAGATCCCTCTCACAGTTACTACTATTGAGCAAAGTACCACCTATACTGTACCTGTGCATTTGATTTTTCTTGCCTAAATGTAGAACCTTACTTTTTTCACCACTGAATTTCATTTTGTTCGATATAGCCAGGGTGGAGTTTTACCGGTTCTCTCTGGCTCTGTAGAACCGGTAGTTCTGAAGAGCAGCAGACACAGAACCAGTTCTATGTCTGCTGCTGTTTTGGCCCACCCGCCCACCCGGGCTCTTACCTGACCTTTATTTCCTGCTTTTTCAAGTTCAGCTGCTGTGCAAGGCACAGCTGCAGTTAAAAAAGCAGGAAAAAAGTGTCGTTTCAAACGCTACTGACGAAGATTTACAGGCGCGCGCGCAGCATGCAGAGAAACACATCGTAAATCACCAAACATCATCGTAAATCACCACGAACCGGTAGTTAACCCTTTCGGATCCCACCCCTGGATATAGCGCCCAATGTTCTAACTCTGTCAAGATCCTTCTGTATCTTAAGCCTACCTTCTGGAGTGTTGGCTATTCCTGACAGCTTGGTGTCGTCTGCAAATTTGATGTTCCCCATCTATCCATCCCCTGTCCAAGTCATTGATGAAGATGCTGAAGAGTACTGGGCCTAAAACAGAGCCTTGGGGGCACCCCACTGCATACTTCCCTCCCATGGAGATGCAGTTGCACTGAGGACTATGCATTGAGTGCGGTTGGTCAGCCAGTTACGAAATATGGCAAGCCTAAAGCTCCACAGAAAAAGGTGGCATTTAGGGCTGACAGGAACAATGAGAACTTTCTGAGCCAAGCAGACTGTTTCCCTAAACGAAAAGATTGCACCGGATTGGTGGACAATGGACAGAGGGTGGCCCAGAGGGAAAAAGGGGGATTTTAACCACAGGTAGTCCCTGACTTAACAACAGTTCATCTTGACAACAGACCATTCAAAGTTGCAACGGCACTGAAAAAAGTGACTTGCGGCCATTTTTCAGAGTTAAAACCTTTGCTGCATCCCCATAATCATGGTGATTAAAATTCAGGCGCTTGGCCAATGGTTCATATTTATGACCGCTGCAGTGTCCCGGGGTCATGGGATCACTTTTTGCAACCTTCTGACAAGCGGAGTCCAACCGGGTTAGGAACTTAACAGCTGCAGTGATTCGCTTAACAATGGAGGCAAGAAAGGTCGTAAGATGCAGCAAAAATCACGGAACAAAGGTCTCGCTTAACAACAGAAATGTTGGGCTCATTTGGGGTCGTATATTGAGGGTTGCCTGTATTCTAGCAGTTTGGATGGATGGATGGATGGATGGATGGATGGATGGATGGATGGATGGATGGATGGATTTGCTTGTTCATTGAGAATATCTTTATGCAGTTTTTCGTGCGAAAATTGCAGAACTGGCTTTGCTTCTACTATGCTTATTTGGCTCTATCAGTAAAGTTATAATTTTGGTAAAATAATATCCCAGGAGTTTCTTTTTCTGCATATGCCAACAGGACGGTGGATAGCAACTTTAATATGTTTGTGGATTTCAACTCCCAGAATTCCCCAGCCTGCGTGTTTTTTCACCTTTGGTAGTTTGTCAGACCCCTGAAACCAAGAAAAACCCTTAGCCAATATTTAAAGCAGGGTTTTCTTTTATTGTTCCACACCTATAGACAGAATGTTGCCTAACTGAAGTAACCTACTACTTACATCAAACATATACTTTGGGAACTATCGGGGAGAGGCTGTCCTCATCCTCTCTCACACACACAAACCAATATCCGAATTGTCGTTTCTTACTCCTCTGCAATGCATCTCCTCCCTTCTGGGAAACCAGCCCACTACATTCCATCACACAGTTTTAAGATGTGTGGATTTTGACTCCCAGAATTCCCCAACCAGCATATTTTTCAAACTTGGCAACTTTAAGAGGCATGTGGACTTCAATTCTCAGAATCCTCCAGCCAGCATGTTTCTTTACATTTGGCAACTTTAAGATATGTGTGGACTTCAACTCCCAAAACCCCTAGCCAGAATGTTCCTCAAACTTCCAATTTTAAGAAGCATGTGGATTTCAACTCTCAGAATCTCCCAGCCAGTGTATTTTTCAAACTTGGGAACTTGGGAAGAAGCATATGGATATCAATTCCCAGAATTCCCTAGCCAGGATGTTTTTCAAAATTTGCAACCTTAGGATGTGTGTGGACTCCCAACTCCCAGAATCCCCCAGCCAGCATGATTTTTTTCCACAGTCGGCAATGTTAAGATGTGTCTGGACTTCAACTCCCAGAATCTCCAGCCAACCAGCTGGAAGTTGAAGTCCACTTACCTAAAAGTTACCATGTTTGTAGATCTCTGTGCTAGGTTGTGAATTCAGCTATAATTGCAGTAAGCATTGTAGGAGAGAGCTATCAACTGTATGTTGGCAAAAATAAATAAATCAAAAAGCGTTTGGTAGCACCTTTTCCAACTAAGCAATTTGATCTAATTTTATTAAAATTGGTTAGTCAGAAAAGGTGTTGCCAGGCTACCTACAACTATAATTAATAGATAGGTAACTACAAGCCTATGATTATGTGTCCAAACTGATTCATCATTGGCTTGTGAGACTCATATTGAACTTTTGGTACTGGGAAATTTGACAAGCAAGTTAAAAAGGGAACCAAAACCTGAGTTTAATCACCACAATCAAGTGGATAGTAAAAACTGCACATGACTTCGAAACAAGTCAGCAAATAGTAACCCCCTTGCTTTGGGGATTGCTGTCCGTAGCCCAAACATCAGTTATCACTTAAAACAGGAACTCCTCATGTATTTATTATGCAAGTTTAAACTCAACCTTAAGTAAAGTTTGCAGTCCTGTGCTGATATCTCTGGAAATTCAACAGATCAGTAGAGCAGTGTTTCTCAATCTTGGTAACTTGAAGTTAAGGGTGGGGATTCAACTCCCAGAATTCTGGGAGTTGAAATCACCCCCTCACTTACACACATCTTCACATTGCCAAAATTGAGAAACAGTAGCTAAATAAATTAAAACCAGTACTCCGGTGGTGGGATTCAAAATTTTACTACCAGCTCTGTGGGCTTGGCTTGGTAGGCGTGGCAGGGGAAGGTTACTGCAAAATCCCCATTTCCTCCCCACCCCACTAACCTGCTTTCCAGCTCCATTCTCCTGTGCAGGGCAACAAAAGGCTCAAGGTTGACTCAGCCTTCCATCCTCTCGGGGTAGGTAAATTGAAGACCCAAGATTGTTGGGGGCAATAAGCTGACTTTGTAAAAATGCCGCTTAGTAATAAGCAGGCATATACAATGGAAGGAAGGCTATTGCTGAGCGCATTGGGTTGTATCCCAAAAATTGTAAGCGCCTGAGTCTTCGGAGAAGGGCAGCATATAAATGTAATTTTTAAAAAAAGAAGACCCAGCCAATCAGCTGGGACTCGGGAGGTGGAGAATAGATGGGGGCGGGGCCAGTCAGAGGTGGGATTTGCTGGTTCTCCAAACTACTCAAAATTTCTGCTATCGGTTCTCCAGAACTGGTCCGAATCTGCTGAATACCACCTCTGCAGTACTCCCAATTGCAGTTGAAAGCAAATGTAGTGCCCTATTGGCCAGGCCACCAGAGTCTATTTGTCCCACACAGCCTATTGGATGGGAACAAGTTTCTATTTGTCCCATGCAGCTGATTGGCTGGGCCACCAGAGTCTATTTGTCTTACTCAGCCTATTGGCCGGGGACAAATGTCTCTCTGAGAATCGTCCAGGATGAGGGGACAGGTGATCAGTGGGGGGGGGAGGAAACACTGATGGAGGGTTAGCCATAATGGGTCAGCTATGGTGGGGAACCCACATTGAAGTGGACACAGCCATGTGCCCATGGTTAATTGTCCTAGACCCCATATTGGGATCTTACAGCTGTCAATTATGAGCAGCTTAATCAATTAGAATAAAGCTGGAAGGGACCTTGAAGGCCTTCTAATCCAACCCTCTGCTCAAGCAGAGGATCCTATACCATTTCAGACAAGTGGCTCTCCAATCTTGGAATTTTGAACGGTCACTAAATGAACCGTTGTAAGTCATGGACAACCTGTAATCTAAGACTCCAAATATATGTTAAGGAAGGATGGGAGTGTTTGCAGGGGAAGGTCAAAATATCAACATAGCCAGTGATCACAGCTAGTAATCAAAGCCCTGACCTCTTCTTGTGTGAATTGCCACAACCTCTAGGGACCCTGCTAGTTTCTCCTATAAATTCCTCAGGGGCGGGGAACAGTATTTATTCCATGCCACAAAGATAGACCACTGTCTTGCAACATGCTTTTATTTTGGAGCGTTTTAACAAACCTCATCCCTGTTTGGTTTGATGGCAGCAGTGCCTCAGATAGAAAGTCCCTACAGAGAGTGGTGAGGACAGTGAAGAAGATTATAGGAAGCTCGCTTCCTGTTATTCAGGATACTGTTATAAGCGCTATGCGCTTAGAGCTCGAAGCGTTGTTAGAGACTCCACACACCCACTTCATGGTCTGTTTCTGTTGCTCCCCCTCTGGGAGGAGGTTTAGAAGTATTTCTAGCAGGACTACAAGATTCTGTAACATCCGTCTGGTAAACTCGCAAGATTGGGTTTTCTCGCCATGTACATGTACGCATCCGAGCTAGACGGTGTTGTTTCTCCATGTTGTATAAAATATGTGGGTATATACATAATTTTGTATGTATTTATTTATTTTGTCCTGTTTATATAGTGTATATCGGAGGTGGTGACCCTTTAAGAGCTGCATGCAACGAAATTCCATTTTAATGTATGACAATTAGTATACGTTCAAAGTGACAATGAAGTTATTTTGCTCTGTTCTATTCTGTTTGTTTCCTGCTTTTATTATTTTGATAAATAACTCAAGGCAGCTAACATATCTAATACTTCTTCCTCCTTCTGTTTTCCCCATAACAACAACCTGGTGAGCTGGATTATGGGTGGAGAGAAAGAGGAACATTAATATTTAGATAACCTTCGGTCCCACAGCTGAATTGCTAAGAATGAAACTACATGGCCAATATTGGCTGATGTAAGGAGGATTGGACTTGGCTAATACTTAGCTGGAAGACCGCAAGGAAATCCCAGCCAGGGTCTTGACTGAGAAGTTGTAAAAAAATCAAATCCCCCCAAAAGGAAGAGAAACCAATTCCAATCTTTCCCGCAGGTAACCGTCATGGTTATGTTGACATAGTCACAAGGGGAGGAGCTCAACTGGAGGGAGATTTTAAATATAACAATAACTGGTCCTATCGTTCATGTCATTTACATGCAATAATAATCTATTTATTATTGCAATGTATGCTTGCCCTGCAATAAGACGTTGAAATTGAATAGTGATAGTCCTCGAGTTACGACCATAACTGAGCCCAGCAATTTCGGTTGTAAGTTATGATAGTTGTAAAGCAGGTTCATTTTTCTACTTTTTTATGCAGCAGCCATTAAGCAAAGGCAGCAGTCATTAAGTGAATCCATTGTTTGCTAAGGGCTGGGTTTGCTGGAAAGAAACCAGAAGTAAAGACAGGTTTCCAACAAAACCGTTGTAAACTACAGTCACATGATGGAGCTGCTGCAAATGGCCGTAAATGTGAGTTATTTGCCGAGCGCTCATAAGGTGATCACGTGACTGGGGGGGGGAATGACATTGGAGCTTTGAAACCAAGTCTTTTGGAGAGCCCATTGTAAGTACGAACTGTCTCTAAGTAATCAGTTGTAACTGGAGAACTATTTGTATTCAAATATTTATTTTTTTACTTTGTGGTTGCATGCATTCAAGGGGATGAGGTTTCTGAGCACCGGTGGATGGCTGCCACCTTAACTGTAAATGTTCTGATTTAGCTACCCAAACACAACAACCCCTCTTGACGTTAACTCAAAAGATTCCTTTATTAGGAGCGCCGGCCAGCCCCGGCAAAAAGTTTCTCTCACAGGTCTAACAAGTCTGGCCGGCCAGAAGATGAATAGTCGCCTGCCACGCCTATTCATCTCCACCCCCTGCCTTTTATCCCCAGAGTTAGGGTGGGACCTCAATAGCAGTGGTGGCTCTTTCTTCGAAAGACCAGCCCATAGATTTCCACTGCTCTCCTCTCCTCTGCCTTCTGTGCATCCGTGTGTCAGGCACTGGACGCAGCTGTTCCTCCTCTTCCACATCAGCCACCTCCAGACCTGTTGACTCTCCATCTGAGACCTGATGGATGGCCCAGCCTCCACCTCTGTCTCTCTCTCTCTCTCTGCCAGCTCCATTCCCTCTTCCCCCTCAGACTTCCCAGGTTGCCCTGATGCCGACTCTGACTTCCACGCCACCTGCTCCTCCGATTCAGCTGGAGGGGCTGGCTGCTAACAGGCCACAACAGTAAATCTGAATATGAAAACATCTTGCATTAAATCTGAATATTTAAATGTTTCATAGTTAAAGTGAATGCAGGTAGTCCTTGACTTAACAACAGTTCCTTTAGTGACCATTCAAAGTTGCAACACCACTGAAAATAGTGACTTATGACTGTGACTATGATGGTGCAGCTATGACTATGGCTTATGACACTTAGGACCATTGCAACATCCCCACGGTTACGTCATCAAAATTCAAACGCTTGGCAACTGACTCATAGTAATGATGGTTAGGGGTCCCTGAGTCACAACATCACCTTTTGTGACCTTCTGACAATCGAAGTCAGTGGGGAAACCATTTCACAGCCGTGGGACAAACTTAACAATGGTGGTGACCCACATAACAACCTGTGGCAAAAAATGGGGCAAAACTCAACAACTGTCTCACTTAGCAGCAGAAATTTTTGCCTCAATTATGGTGGTAAGTTGAGGACTACCTGTATTGAAATATTTGATATGACTATTAGGATATTTCTATTTCATACAAATATTAAAGCATCCGTATTTCATATGAATGTTCAATTTTACATTTAATAAGAATCTTAAATTATTCGTGATGCATTCCTATTAAGTAGGTAAAAACTCAGGGGCCATTTGCCATGTAAAATTATCATCCTTTAATCAGGAAACATCCAGCGTTAATTATTCATTGTTTTGGAGAGTTTCCAAGTTGCAGATAGATATCTTTATATGTGTGTGTGTGTGTGTGTGTGTGTGTGTGTTACTGAGTCCAAGGTTACATGTTGAAACTTTCCCCGCGATTCAGAATCAGAAACATATGGTCAATTTTTTCCTCCTATTTTCCATTTCTGATTCTGTTTCCCTTTCTTGTTTAGTCTCCCTTTTCCAGTAGTTAAAAGTATTTTTCTCCTCTCCCAATTTTTTTCTACCTGGGCAATACTGAAACCCTATCCAAAAATGATACGTAGATTTATGCAAACCCCCTCACGAATCAGGGGTGTCCGGATTCTGTCAGAAAGTCAAGATGGCGGGTGTAAGCTGCCCGGAGTCACTGAGAGGGATATAAAGCCATATAAAGTTTCTTAAATAAATAAATAGATGGCAGCTATGATCACATGCTCAAAGTCCTGCTGCTTTTTGAACGCACCTGGGACACTCTAGGCTGGCCAAAATAGTCTTTTTGAGGTCCTGATAAAAACCAACCATATCTCCTAGATGAGAATATTCCATAAAGCAGAAGTCCCTACCGAGCAAGTCTGTCTCATGTTCCAAGACCCTTTGATACCTTGTAGAAATGGGCAGAATTATGTCTGGAAGAAAATTCTCTAATATACCTTAGGCAGGGTTGGGCTTCAAAACTTTTAGCAGCGGGTTCTCTGCCTGGTTGCTGGGTGGGTGTGGCCATGGTGGGCGTGACCTAGTTGGCCTCCTGCACCACAGCAGGGGGGGGCGTTTTTACCCTCCCCATGCTCTGGAGGCTTTCCTCAAGCCTCCGGGGGGACGAAAACAGCCTCCCCGGGCTCCGGAGGCTGAACTTCCGGGAGAAGTTCACCCGTTTTTCACCCTCCCTGAGCCTCCGCGTGCATCATGCACTTAGCTGCATCCAAAATGGGCTACGTGGGGATTCCTGGGAGGAGCGGGGCAGGGTGAGCGGGGCCAGCCAGGAGTGGGATTTAGCGGGGTTCTCCGAACTGGGCAGAGTCTTAGCTAGGGGTTCTCCTGAACCCCTGCAAATGCCCAGCACCCCTGACCTTAGGACCATACCAAATAGGACCTTCCTTCCTTCCTTCTCTCCCTTCATCCTCCTCCTCCTCCTCCTCCTTCTCCTTCATCACCTCCTCTTCCTCCCTTCTATCCATCTGTACATATTTATAAATGAGGTGCAGCACACTGAACCATTGCACACCAATCACAGTTACATATTTAATTCAGTGGTATAATGTTCAGTTTAGTTTAGTTTATTTGGACTTATAGGCCACCCTCTCTCCCGAAGGACTCAGGGTGGCGTACATAAAAACGAACAATACAAAAATTAAAACAATTTAAAAAAATATTAAATTTCAGCCAAATAAACATTCCAAGTTAAAACCCCGATCCCCTGTCAGTCCAGGCCAGATTGTGAAAATAACCATGTTTTAAGGTCACGGCGGAAGGAGCGGAGATCAGGGGCCAGGCGCAATTCCAGGGGTAACAGGTTCCAGAGGGTGGGCGCTCCCACAGAGAACGCCCTCCCCCTAGGGGCCGCCAGCCTACAATGTTTAGCTGACGGTACCCCCAGGAGGCCCTGTCTGTGGAAGCGCACTGGGCGATTGGTGTTCGTCGACGACAGGAGACGTTCTTGCAAGTACCCCGGACCCAAGCCATATAAGGCTTTATAGGTTGTTACCAGCACCATAATGGATGCACAAATACATGATTTACAGCCTAGATCTAGGCAAGCCATGCCAATCCTTCTGGGTCACACCAAAGCCACCTTAATCCAGCCTTTAGGTTCCCATCAAGTCCAACCAGATACCTTTGGGCTCTTCAGAAGCAAGAGATGGAGGCCTACTGTGATTCCCCCATTGTCCCGCTCAGTGGTGGTATTCTACTGGTTTGGCCCGGTTCTGGCATACCGGTAGCACTGAAGATCAGCTGGTAGAGAACCAATTCACTCCAAGTCTCTCCGACACTCTGCAGTTAGCCTGCCCGCCCAGCTCTAAGTCCTTTTTAACCTCTCAGCTGTTTGGCGAAGCAGAGCAGATTGCTGTGCTAAACAGCTGAGAGGCACAGTAGCTTAGTTTTTACTGTTTTAACACGCCCACATTTGGCATGCAACCCCCTGCAGCCACACCCATTGTGATATGTAAAATTATAACTGAAAATAGAAAGCGATGGTCACGCCATCTTTAACCTCTGTGTTAACCTAAGATAATTTACTGGAAAATTATGTAGGAATTTTCTATTGTTTTGTATGAAGATTACATATTTGGCAGGTTACACTGACCAGTGTCGATTACTGGAAATGAGTAAACAGGACAAGGAAACAGATGTTATGCTAAAATAACAGGGGTGTTGCATAGAGAGATACGTAACTTGGATAGATTGTGAACCCAGGAAAAGGGCAGAAACTGTATATTTGAACCTGTATATAAACCCCTGCCTTCCTGGAGAAAATGTTTTCTGCCCATGGGTTTTGCAAAAGCTTCATAATAAAGCTCTTATATATTGTTCACGTGTCTCCAGTATTCAGTTGTATGAATACCTGAATGGTCGATTTTTTTATCACACCCACCAAGCCACGCCCACAGAACCGGTGATGGGAATTTTTGGATCCCGCCACGGGTCCTGCTGAAGTTGGGATCTGGAGGCCAACTGCATCCAATTGGAGACGGTGCTGAGCTTTCAAGCTTTCATAACCCCTGAGAGATCACCCCTCCAAGCAATTATCCAACCAGCTCTTAAAGCACCTGCCGGTCGGGTTCTTGTTTGAAGGCTTAAGCTGGAGGAATTTTAAAAAGCTAAAACTCTCACAATAAGCACAGAGTCCAGGTGGACCACAAGGGAGCCCCAATTTCCCATTTGCTAAGCCAGACCAGTTGTTAAGTGAGCTTTGCCCTGTTTTACGACCTTGCTTGCTCACGGTTGTTAAGTGCATCGCTGCCATTGTGAAGTTACTAACACGGTCATTAAGCGGATCTGGCTTCCGCACTGGCTTTACTTGCCAGTAGGTGGCAAAAATTGATGGCATGACCCCCGGGACACTGCACCCATCACAAATATGAGTCAGTTGTGCTGAGCACCGAATTTTGATCCCGTGACTTTGTGGAGGCTGCAACCATGGTTAGTTGAGGGCTACCTCTACATTCAAAATGTCCGCACAAGGACATCCTATGATAAGTTGATAATAACAGATAACAGATAATCAGAATTGGAAGGGACCTTATAGGTCATCTAGTCCAACCCCCTGCCCAAGCGGGAGAACTACACCATTTCTGACAAATGGCAGTCCAGTCTCTTCTTGAAAGCTTCCAGGGATGGAGCTCCCATAACTTCCGAAGGCAACTTCTGTTCCATCGGTTGATTGTTTCCCCTGTCAAGTAAATTCCTCCTTATTTCCAGGTTGAATCTCTCCTTATTCAGTTTCCATCCATTGTTCCTTGTCTGGCCTTCAGGTGCTTTGGAGAATAGCTTGATCCCTTCCTCTCTGTGGCAGCCCGTCAAATATTGGAAGACTGCTCTCCTGTCTCCCCTCTCTGCACTTTTTCTAGAGTCTCAACATCTTTTTTATAATGTGGTGACCAAAACTGGATGTAGTACTCTAGGTGTGGTCTTACTAAGGCTTTATAGAGTGGTATTAGTACCTCCCTTGATCTCGATTGTATCCCTCTGTTAATGCAATTTAGGATTGCATTAGCTTTTTTGGCTGCTGCTGCACACTGCTGGCTCCTATTTAGCTGGTTGTCCACTAAGACTCCAAGATCCCTCTCACAGTTCCTGCTATTGAGCCTAGTTTCACCCAGTCTATTTGTGTCCTTTCGTTTTTCTTGCCTAAGTGTAGGACTTCACTTTTCTCTACATTGAATTTCATTTTGTTAGATACGGCCCAGTGTTCTAGTCTGTCAAGATCCATCTGGATCTTGAGCCTATCTTAATGAAATAAGGCTGCCTTGAACTTCAGTGTCAAGACATGGAGGAAGGACAGGAAGAATAAATATATATATATATATGTATAAATATTTGCATATATGCAATTCATCTGGCCAGCTTCTCACAGAAGTGGAACAGGAAGGTTTTCTCTCACAGTTTTCAATGGTTGTTTCGCCATCAAAGAGCCTTGAAAAATCTCTACGGAAAAACCACATTCTAATTTGAGTGATGTTTCCAGTTTCATGTGGACTGGAAACCATCCTGAACCGACTTTTAAAGGAAGTTAATAAGTAACTGTGGGAAACCCACGTCCTTCCCTAGTAGGGCAACCTATTTAAGCCACCCCAGGATTGGAACACAGTTCCAACTCTTCTGTGCTGCTGAGGAAATCAACCAATCCAGAGTTTACTTCTATCAGGTAGGATCGCTTTCTCCTAGAGACTCCTAAGAAGCAGGAAATAATTTAAACTGGAGATCCCGTCACATCTTGTGTTAATTATAACAGCCTTATCTACTGCGTCAACTGTAAAAAAGTTTGATGGGTTGCAGAGTTTGTCTTCTCCATTGTACTGGGAAGAATAAATATAGCCTTCTGAGGCAGGCAGAAACCTTTAAAGAACAGCATCATGTATTCTTATTAACATAATGGAGTTTAATTGAACATAATTGCATGTTTGGGACATTAAATGCCCTCCAATAATGAAAAGGATTGCACAATTGTTTGGCTTATGCACTGACCAGATTAATTTCTTTTCCTTTCAGGTTATGTTAAGCCAGTGGGTCTCAAAATGTGGTTTGGGGAATCCTGGGGGGTCCCTGAGACATTATAGGTAGTCCTTGACTTACAATAGTTCATTTAGTGCCATTCAAAGTTACAACTGGGCCGAGAAATGTGACTTACAACCGTTTTTTCATAGGTATGGCCATTACGGCATCCCCATTTTCATGGGATTGAAAATTCAGAGGCTTGGCAACTGGCTCCTATTTATGACCTTTGCGGTGTCCAAGGGGTCATGTTATTCTCCCTTTTGCAACCTCCTGACAAAGTCAGTGGATCCACTTAGCAACCAGGTTACTGACTTTATCAAGTGCATTGACTCACTTAATAACTGTGGTAAAAGAAAAGTTGGAAAATGAGCCAAAACACACTTAACAAATGTCTCACTTAACACGAGACATTTAACACCAGAAATGTTGGGCACAATTGTAGCCATAAGTCGAGGACTACCCGTATCAGGCAGTTTATGAAGTGAAATAAATATTTTCAAATGTCTTTTTTCATGCCCAATATTGTAAGTATGGATAGATATCAACCAAGTCAACCAACTCTTTGGGGGTGTCCTAAATGATTTGTAAGCATCAGACCAGAATGCTTGAGAGCTACGGTGTTAGGCAAATGAAGTGCAATTTGTAGAAATGTGTTGGTCTATTTTCTGGAGGACTAGAGTCCTGAAGTCTATGGATAATTTGGAATGTTTTGTGAAGCGGGTAGGAAATAGCAGCCCTGTCACAAGTTCTGGGAGTTTGTCATCCACTTACAGTCTCGGGAATTTCCTGCATAACATCCCAATTGGTTGGAGGGGCTCATGGCAAATTCCCACTCTCTGCTTTCAATGGGTATTTTGAACTGTGGGACTCTCTGCCCCAAAAGGCTAGTCTTGTCTCTTGCCTTTGTCAATTTCAGTAGTTTCACCCATATCTAGGTTTGCCAGTTCAGGCAGCGCTTTCCACATTCAAAGATGCAATTCCTTTGAGAAATAACGCTCATAATTTTCTTATAACAACGCTGATAATATTTTGCAATATGAGGTGGTGCTTGGCTCGATACCAGTCACTTTGAGAGGGATCTTGGAGTCCTAGTGGTGTTGTGGTTCGCTGGCAGCAGGTGCGGACAGCTGAGGTCTTGGAGAGCGAGGACTCAGATGAGGGACCTGCGTGTGATGCAGGGATGGGGCCAGGACCATCAGGGAGTGGAGTGCTGCCTTCATAGATTGTGGAGGCTGGCAGCAGTGATGAAGAGGCCCCCGAGGAGCCTGTGCCCAGTACACGTGCGCGCAGTGCTGCTAGTAAGAAAGAGTAGCTGCAGCAGCATGGGCAAGTCGGGAGTAAGGCTGCAAGGTAATGGCCCCTCTCTGAAGGGATAAAAGCCAGCCTGAGAGACCGGTATTCTTTGCAGGAAACAAAGAAGTTCTTACACTTCAAGCCTTGCGGAAGCTCAGACTAGCTTGGTTTGTTTTTGAAGACTTTTTGTTTGGAATATTTCTTGGCAACTTAATCTGGTGCTTTTGGCTGCCTTGCACAACCTTGGCAAGGCTCGTTCTTCTCAGAGACAATTAGTTTGAACAGCCTTTTAACCGTGAATTAAAAGAATTCGCAGAGAAGCATTAAAAAGGTTTTGCTTTTATCTCTGTTTGGGTGTTAGTTTACTTGAAACAAGGGTTGGGTCAGAACAAGTGGGCGTGAAAATGAGCCAGCAGTGTGCCGCAGCAGCTCAAAAAAGCCATGCGTTAACAGAGGGATAGAATCGAGATCACATGAAGTACTCATACCACTTTATAAAGCCTTCATAGGAGCGTATTTGGAATACAGCAACCAGTTTTGGTCGATGTTGAGACTCTGGAAAAATGCAGAGAAAAGCAACCAGGATGATTAGGGGACTGGAGGCTAAAACATGAAGAACGGTGGCAGGAATTGGGTATGTCTAGTTTAATGAAAAGACGGACTAGCGGGTTATGATATTATGATAGGGGGTTATAAGGATAATATGATAGCAGTGTTCCAATATCTGAGGGACTGCCACAAAGAGAAACCAGGATGATTAGGGGACTGGAGACTAAAACATATGAAGAACGGTTGCAGGAACTGGGCCTGGCCAGTTTAGTGAAGAGAAGACCAGGGGAGACAGGAGAGCAGTCTTCCAATATTTGAGGGGCTGCCCAGAGAGGAGGAAGGGGTCAAGCTATTTTCTAAAGCACCCGAAGGCCAGACAAGGAATAATGGATGGAAATTGAACAAGGAGAGATTCAACCTGGAAATAAGGAGAAATTTTCTGACCGTGAGAACAATCAACCCATGGAACAGAAATTGCCCTTGGAAGTCATGGGAGCGCCATCACTTGAGACTTTCATGAAGAGACTGGACTGCCATTTGTCAGAAATGGTGTAGGGTCTCCTGCTTAGGCGGGGGTTGGACTAGATGACCTATAAGATCCCTTCCAACTCTGATTATCTGTTAAGAAGAGGGGGTCAACCTATTCTCCAAAGCACCAGAAGGCGGGACAAGAAGCAATGAATGGAAACTGAACAAGGAGAGATTCAACCTGGAACTAAGGAGAAATTTCCTGACAGGGAGAACAATTAAATCAGTGGACCGACTTGCCTCCAGAAGTTGTGGGTGCTCCGTCATTGGAGGCTTTTAAGAAGAGACTGGACAGCCACTTGTCTGAATTGGTATAGGGTCCCCTGCTTGAGGAGTGGGTTAGACTAGAAGATCTTCAAGGTCCCTTTTAACTCTCACGTTCCCGTATTCTTTTAAAATGAAAATAAAAAAATCCACCGTGGTGAATTTGACTTTGAATTTGGTATCTCTGGCTGTTTCTCTGTCACGTTCTAACAAGTTGCTTGTCCTCACAGGGCAGATAAGGAAATGGGGAAGGAAGTGGGCTGGCAAAAAATATTAGCAGTGAAATTAAAAAAAAGTGGTGTAACCGCAAGTTGCGCAAGTTGCGCCAAAACCACAGAACCAACACAATTTCAGCTCAAAATTTCTGTTGCTAAGGGAGACTGGTCGGGGGAATTTTGCCCCAGATAACAGATCATCAGAGCTGGAAGGGGCCTTGTAGGTCATCTAGTCCAACCCCCTGCTCAAGCAGGAGACCCTACACCATTTCTGACAGATGGGAGTCCAATCTCTTCTTGAAAGTCTCAAGTGATGAAGCTCCCACAACTTCCGAGGGCACAGCTGTTCCATGGGTTGATTGTTCTCCCTGTCAGAAAGTTTCTCCTTATTTCCAGGTTGAATCTCTCTCCTTGTTCAGTTTCCATCCATTATTCCGTGTCTGGCCTTCGGGTGCTTTGGAAAACAGCTTGACCCCCTTCCTCTCTGTGGCAGCCCCTCAAATAATGGAAGACTGCTATCCTGTCTCCCCTGGTCCTTCTCTTCACTAGACTAGCCAGGCCCAGTCCCTGCAACCGTTCCATCAAATGTTTTAATCCCCTTCATGCTCCTGGTTGCTCTTCTCTGCACTCTTTCTAGAGTCTCAACGTCTTTTTTATAGTGTGGCGACCAAAACTGGATGCAGTACTCTAGGTGTGGTCTTACTAAGGCTTTATAGAGTGGTATTAATACCTCCCTTAATCTTGATTGTATCCCTCTGTTAATGCAATTTAGGATTGCATTGGCATTTTTGGCTGCTGCTGCACACTGCTGGCTCCTATTTAGCTGGTTGTCCACTAAGACCCCAAGATCCCTCTTGCAGTTACTGCTATTGAGCCTGGTTTCACCCAGTCTATATGTGTCCTTTTGGTTTTTCTTGCCTGTGTAAGACTACTTTTCCCTACACTGAATCTCGTTTTGTGAGATAGGACCCAGTGTTCAAGTCTGTCGAGATCCACCTGGATCTTGAGCCTATCATCTAGGTGTTATCTATTCCTGCCCGCTTAGACCTACAATGCTTTGAGGTACATTGAACAGAGTGATTGACGTGAGCTGAATTAACAAGGCTCCCAGTTTGAAATATTACATAATTTGCTTTAAGTTCCTCCTTTTGAGCGTGTCAGCTTCCAATGACTAATCCATCTTACCGTCTGATTAAACTCTGTTTATGTCAGTATGATTGGTTTTTTTTTTTTTGAAGAACAATGTATGTTCTGTTCTTTCATAGATGGAAATTCCATTCTGGGGCTACTCAAAATTGTGGCTGGCCATGTTGACCAGTGGTGGGGTTCAAATTTTTTTACTACCTGTTCCGTGGGCGTGGCTTGGTGGGCGTGGCAGGGGAAGGATAATGTAATATCTCCAGTCAGAGGTGGGATTGGCCGGTTCTCCAAACTACTCAAAATTTCTGCTACCAGTTCTCCAGAACTGGTCAAAAACTGCTGAATACCACCTCTGAGGTTGACTATGTTGTGGCAGTTGAAACTCTATGAATAGAGGACTCTGGATTTAAAGGCATTCCATTGAACTCTTAGTGCACTAGGTGTACTAAGAGAGATGCAGGAAAAAAGCCCTTTGCTGCCCCCTTCAGGTCAACCAGATTTCACACTCCAATTTCTCCATACAAAGGACCTCCCTGATTTCCTTTCAGCCCCAAACACTGCCGCCTTGAACATAGAATCATAGAGTTGGAAGAGACTTCGGAGGTCTTCTAGTCCAGCCCCCTGCTTGAGCAGGAGACCCTATACCATTTCAAACAAATGGTTGTCCAGTCTCTTCTTAAAAACCCACAACTTCTGAAAGCAAATTCTTCCACTGGTTAATTGCTCTCACTGTCAGGAAATTCCTCTTCCTTATTTCTAGGTTGCTTCTTTTGATCCATTGCTTCTTCTCCTGCCTTTTGAAGCTTTGGAGAATAGGTTGACCCCCCCCCCCTCTTCTTCGTGGCAGCCCCTCAAATGTTGGGAGACTGCTATCATGTCTCCCCTAGTCCTTCTTTTCATTAAACTCGGCATCCTGAATCCCTGCAAACTTTTCATTAAACGAGACACACCCAGTTCCTGTAACCGTTCCTCGGATGTCCCCTAATCCTCTTCGTTGCTCTTTTCTGAACTTCTTCCAGAGTCTCAGCGCAGTCTTTTTTTATATTGAGACCCACCAGGATTTCTTACTACCGTGTTTCCCCGAAAATAAGACCTACCCCGAAAGTAAGACCTAGCACTATTTTCTAAACCTGCCCTAATATAAGACCTACCCCGAAAATAAGACCTAGTGTAAATCTCCAGTTCCAGGAAGACTTTTCAGGGAGCAACCGTGCACCCGCGAAACACCCCCCCTACACACTCACACCCACTATTTGGCACCATAAATATATAAGACCTACCCCGAAAATAAGACCTAGTGTGTTTTTGGGAGCCAAAAAAATATAAGACAGTGTCTTATTTTCGGGGAAACACGGTAGGAAAGAGGTATTCCTTCCAATTCCAGATTACCAAGAATGACGACACCCTGATGTGGTAGAGCATGTTCTCTGTGATATAAAAGCAAATAAAGAGGGTCAATAATTCGGCTTCATTTACACAGCTGCTTAATTCAAGCTGCTGTTTAACTTTCCTTGGTGGCCCTGATATGTCAAATTGTGCCACTGATCAATCACAACTGTTCGTGACAGAGCAGCTGTACAGATTCACAGAGATGACAGTATGCAAGGAAGGGAGGAAAAAAGGCAGGGAAGGGAGGGAAGGAAGGAAAAGGAAAGAGGGAGAAAGGAAGAAAGTGAGGAAAAAAAGGGAAGGAAGGAAGGAAGGAGGAAGAAAAAGAAAGAAAGAAAGAAAGAAAGAAGAAGAAAGAAAGAGAAAGAAAGAAAGGAGAAAGCCACATCGAAGTTTTCCAGAAGTCACTGGCTTTAATCTCAGATGTTGTGAACGGATTCTGCATATATCCCTTGAAAAAAGGCAAGCACACACGTACAGTTTAACCCGCTTTCAAAGGGCAACTTTTGAAGGAATCCTTTGCAGCACGGGATGGAAAGGAATCTTATCGTGAGTAACAGGATGTGAATGTCCCAGGACCTCCACTGCCATTTCCTGGTACGGATTCAGAGAGGCAGGCAATTCATTCTCTCTGCTTCATTTCATTGAAATGAAGAGGAAGCAACAGAGGAAAGGAGGAAGGAGGGGAGGGGAGGAAGGAAGAGAAAAGAAAAAGGGGAGGGAGGGAAGGAAGGAAGGAGAGAAGGAAATGAAGAAAGGAAAGAAGGGAGGGAGGGAAGAGGACCCTTGCCCCTCACCACGCAGAGAACAAAGCAGAGGCAGACCAAAGGAGATCAGGAGAAGATCCCACTTCTTGTTCCAGAGGTCTTCTTCTAACAAGCGTTTCTCTCTGTTTCACCTCTTCCTTTTCCAGACACCAACTTCATCACACGATGCTGCTGTACTTCATCCTCCTTTCTCTGAGCTGGAGTCCGATGCCCACAAGCGGAGAGGTGGTGGATTCCTTTCAAGACCATTGTCCTCAGTTTTTCCTCCGAGAGACCCCACCAGTTATTGGGGTCCCTCCGTCCCCTGTCCGCATTTGCCAGCGTTACCAAAACGTGTACCGTTTCGCCACTTTGTATGATAAACACAACCGCATCCCAGTGTATTCGGCGTATGTGTATAACCCTGGGAAGGCTAAGAGACCCAGAACATGGATGGTTGAACCTCAGGTCAGTGGTGATGGATGGGTTCAAGTTCTTCTTTCTTCTTTTTGTTGAATGTAGCTTATGTAGTAGCCCCAGTGTGCTGGCTGGGGAATTCTGGGAATTGAAGTCCACAGGTCTTAAAGTCACCACAGTTGAACACCCTTGACATAGATTTTCTGCATGATAATCTGTCCCTAGTCTGATCTTTCAAGACTCCCATGGGTGCACACATTGCATGGAGTGGAGAGTGAGGGTTATTTATACCCTCTCTGGCAGCTGAGCTGGTGGTCAGCAGAAGTAGCCTGCAGTACTGCCTTCTAACCACTGTGCCACCATGGCTCTTATCTTCCTTCCTTCCTTCCTTCCTTCCTTCCTTCCTTACTTACTTACTTACTTAGCATTTAGCAACAATACTTAGATTTATATACTGCTTCACAGTGCTTTACAGTCTTCTCTAAGCGGTTTACAGAGTCAGCCTATTGCTCCTGACACTCTGGGTAATCAAGAAAGAAAAAACTTAGAATTAAAGGAAAGGAAGAAACCGAATATTTTCCGACTTGGGACTGATTTTATTTTATTTTTTGTTAGCTGACAAAAACAGAAGTTAGAAACATGGAAATATTAAAAAAAAGGAACAATGAAAAAAGGGAGGCTTATTAAATGGATAAGCAAATATCAGTATTATTATTGTGATCATTATAATAGAAGAAATATCAGTGTAATGAATATTATTGTAAACACGCTGATGATTATTTCCTAAAACTATTTGTACCCAGACAACACACTGTTTAACCAATAATGGAATTTTTATAAGTTATAAAATAAAATAAAAACTTTACGGAAAAAAAGGAAAGAAAGAAAAATCAGTCTAGGTAGTAGACATGGCAGTACCTGGAGACAGCGGAATAGCAGAGAAAGAACTGGAGAAGAACACAACGCACAAAGACCTGCAAATAGAAGTGGAACGACCGTGGTGAAAGAAAGCCAAAGACCCGAAGAAGCTTCTTGGATGAGAAGAAAAACATCTTCAAAAGCCAAACAAGGAAGTCCAGTTGCCTCTTGAAAAAGCACCTCTGGAAAAGCAATGGCCATCAGGGCCTTGACTGCAATCCCAAAACATCTGGCACACCACTGAACATCCATCAGCATCAACAGATTCACCATCAGTGAATTGCAAGAGGCAGCTTCACTCCGAAGAGTTTACATCTTTGGACAAATACCTACAATCTGCCTCGATGGATAATCTGCCAAGATGGTGCCGACGACGGCTGCCTCGGTGAAATGCTCTCTAATGGTTTCTGTATCTTTTCTTTTATGTATACGGAGAGTATTTACACCAAGACAAATTCCTTGGGTGTCCAATCGCACTTGGCCAATGAAGTATTCTATTCTATCTATAACACCATTAAGCATCAGCATCAGCAGTGGTATGCTACCGGTTCGGGACAGTTCAGCCGAACTGGTAGCAAAGTTGCTACCCATTAATCCAAGGGTCTTCAAACTTAGCAAGTTTAAGAGTTATGGACTTCAACTCCCAGAATTCCTGAGCTAACATGACTGGAGGAAGAATTCTGGGAGTTGAAGTCCATAACTCTTAAACTTGCTGTCAAGTTTGAAGACCCCTGCATTAGGCTGAACCAGTAGTAAAAAAAAAAAAGCCTCCGACAATCAGCTGGGAGGAGAGAGGAAAAAAGCCTCCGATGATCAGCTGAGAGGCGAAAGAAGAGAAAAGCAAAGGATCGACCATCCTACCTGCCCCTGTGCTTTCCTTTATCCGCTCGGCTGATTGGCGCGGCAGGCCTCAGCTGGTGTGTGGAAAGCTGCATGTGCATGCATTAGGTGTGTGCGTGCAATCACCGAACCGTAGTGGAACAGGTAGGATCCCACTGCTGATCAGCACCTGCCTATCTCACATCCCTTGGAAGAATTCGATAGGTGGATAGAAATGCCAAATCCATCTGGCCGACTACAACGAACCCAATAATAATCATAATTGTTAAAGACCTTTAAACATCAACACCTACCTCCCTCAGCTCCCTGGGAAGGACTCAATAGGTGGATAGAAATGCCACATCCAGTCTGAACATCTGGCTGACTACAACAAACCCAATCATAATCATAATCGTTAAAGACCCTTAAACATCAACATCTACCTCCCTCAGCTCCCTGGGAAGGACTCAGTAGGTGGATAGAAATGCCACATCCAGTCTGAACATCTGGCCAACTGTGCTACCAAACATAATAATATATTAAATGTATATACTGTTTGTTTATTTATTTATTTATTTATTTATTTATTTATTTATTATTTAGACTTGTATGCCGCCCCATCTCCGAAGACTCGGGGCGGCTCACAATTAAAACCCAAACACAACAATAAATTAATTTAAAACAATATTAAATAATCACAAGTCTAACTTAAGTCAAAACCCCAGTATTTATTTTTATTTATTTATTTATTTATTCGACTTATATGCCGCCCCTCTCCAAAAAGGACTCGGGGTGGCTCACAGCTAAAAAATACAACAATAAATAAATTAGTTAAAAACATATTAAACAGATTCAAGCCAAATTAAAGTTAAAACCCCATAGTTAAAATAAAACCAACCCCCAGAGAATCAGCACAGCCCGGATTGTGAAAAGAGCCAGGTCTTCAAATCGTGACGGAAGGTGCGGAGATCAGGGGCCAACCGGAGCTCCAGAGGAAGAAGATTCCACAGAGTGGGAGCCACCACAGAGTAGGCCCTCCCCCGGGTCACCGCCAAGCGACATTGAGTCGCAGACGGCACCCCGAGGAGACCCTGTCTGCGCCGTACAGGGCGGTTGGTATTTGATGCTGGGAGGAGTCGTTCTCGTAAATAACCTGGACCCATGCCATGCTGGACTTTGAATGTTAACACCAAAACCTTGAATCCCGTTTAAAATTTAACCCCCCCCCCCCAGGAGATCAGCCCAGCCCAGCCTGTTCGAATAGCCAGGTTTTCAGGTCGTGGCGGAAGGTGCGAAGGTCAGGGGCCAGGCAGAGCCCCAGGGGTAGTTGATTCCATAGGGCGGGAACTGCCACAGAGTAGGCCCATCCCCAGGGCGCCGCCAGCCAGCATTGACTTGCCGACGGCACCCAGAGAAGCCCCTGTCTGTGTGCTCGAACAGGGCGGCTGGTACTTGATATCGGCAGGAATGCTCCCTCAAGAGAGAGTTTATGGCTCTCTCTTGCTGGAAACAGCCATGGTCTTAGCACATGAGCAGTCCTTGGTGCTCTGAGCTTGCTTATTTTCTTGCAGATGTTTCATGACCCAGAGTAGGGTGACATCAACAAGGTTACTGTACACTGTGCTGTACTCCTTACTAAATGGCAGCAAACCCCACTCCTTACTAGCACTGATGATGTTACCCAGTTGGGTCATGAAACATCTGCAAGAAAACAAGCAAGCTCAGAGAGCACCAAGGGCCCCATAGCCGTCCTCCTCCCCCAAAACTCCCCTCCCTTCTAGCACTGATGATGTTACCTAGTTTGGGTTATGAAACATCTCAAAGAAAAAAAAAAAAGCTTAGAGAGAACCAAGGACCTGTCGTGTCAACCCTGAGCTACAAATATTCTCCTTTATTAGTCTTAGCACATTGTGTGAAACCACAATACAGTTGATTTTTGGGTGGGCTCAGCCTGTAATGTGAATGTTACCAGTTCGAGACATGTTAGGGAAACACGGCTGTAGATTTGAAGACTCTGTAGTGCTGGGTGGTTTTGTTTCCTTTCTTATCACCTTACCTTTCATTCCCGCTGTTTGTGCTTCCTCTCTTCTCCTCCACAGCTCGTCAATTCCATGTTCCAAAGTGAAATGGAAACAGAGAGGGACTTCCTGAATAAAAAGGGCCCCAAACAAGCTTTGCAGGACAGCCAGGCCCTCTTGGAAGATTACAAGAACTGGAAGATTGCAACAGGGGCCATCTGAACCCCAATGGGCATCAGCCTGACTACAGTGCCAAGTCTTCCACCTTCACCCTGACAAACATCGTCCCCCAGTTCATAAAACTCAACAGCGGAGCCTGGAACAACTACGAGCAAACCACCATGCAGAAGATGACCAGAGGATGCCAGCAGACATTTGCGGTGGTGGGGGCAGTGCCAGGAGACACCTACATAGCTAGAGGGAGGGTCAACAGGCCCAGCCATTTGTGGTCTGCAGCCTGCTGCCTGATAGACAACAATCATCTTAGATCCTGGGCCATCCTCGCCAGGAATGACCAAAACGTGGTGCAGAAGTTCACTCTGGGCCAGTTGGAGGAAAAGCTTGCACAGCTGTATAATGTGAATCATGTCTCTCTGTTTCACAGTGACTGCCCCCGGCAATAAATTATGTCCCTCTTGCAGGTGCCAAATTGACTGGAGTGAATTTTTTTTAAAATTCATATTTATATGCCGCCCTTCTCCGGAGACTCAGGGTGGCTTACAATTTTTGGAGCGCAACCCAATGCACTCAGCAATAGCCTTCATTCCATTGTATATGCCTGCCTATTACTAAGCGGCATTTTTACAAAGTCAGCTTATTGCACCCAACAATCTTGGGTCCACCCCAAGAGGATGGAAGGCTGAGTCAACCTGAGCCTGGGATTTGAGCCTGCACTAATTGCAGGCAGCTGGAATTAAGTGCTAGGCATTTAACAGCCTGCACCACCAAGGCTCTATTTAATAATGGGCATATTAAAAATGTCCTGCAGGGGGCAGCAAATCATGGTAGAAAGCTTAAGCAGGCAGAGATCTGGTTAGTGCCACTAACTGCACAGGGATTATGTCATCAAAATGTTAGGATAGGGAAAGATGCTGGAAAAACGATCAGTAGGAAAGAAACAGCAAACTATGTTCATTCTCTGGCAAGGAGAATAGAAACAGAAATAGAAATAGTAGGAATAGAACAGAACAGAATAGTTTAGTCAGCATCTGACAGACAAGATCGCTCAGATCCGGGCCGGTCTGGACTCCGCCTGGTCAGAGTCTGACGGGAGTGGGGCGATGGGTCTTATGAATTCCATCTGGAAGGAGTTTGATCCTGTGACTCCAGATGAGGTGAACAGGATCATGGGGAAGCTGAGTGCTGCCACGTGTTTATTGGACCCGTGTGCCTCCTGGCTGGTTTATGCCGCCCGGGAGGTTACACAAGGCTGGCTCCAGGCAGTGGTCAACGCTTCTTTGAGTGAGGGATCCTTTCCCTCCACCTTGAAGGAGGCGGTGGTGAGGCCCCTCCTCAAGAAGCCTGCCTTGGACCTGGCTATTTTGAACAACTTTCATCCTGTCTCTTCATCCTGTTGTTGAGAGCATGGTGGCCCGACAGCTTCCGGTGTTCCTGGTGGAAACCAACTATCTGGATCTGTATCAATCGGGTTTCAGGCCTGGATACAGCACTGAGACAGCATTGGTTGCACTGCTGGATGATTGGTGACCTTCCCATCCAGTTTCTGACCCAGTAAAGTCAATGGGGGGAAGCTGGAGCAAACCGGGGCAAAACAAGTTAGACGCTACTCATGTAACAACCACTTTAGTTAGCCATGAAAATGGTGGTTCCAGTTGTTTGGCAACTGCCTCACATTTATGATGGTTGCAGTATCCCAGGGATTTTGCAACCTTCTGACAAGCAAAGTCAATGGGAAAGCCAGATTCACTTAACAACAGTGTTACTAACTTAACAATTGTAGTGACTCACTGAACAACTATGGTGAGAAAGGTCGTAAAAATGGGACAAACCTCACTTAACAAACGCCTCGCCTAGCCACAGAAATTTCAGGTTCCACTGTGGCTGTAAGTCGAGGACTACCTGGGTCAATTCCAAGCTATGTAATTCAGGTGGGAGCTCCAGAGTAGATGACTCTCCGTAGATGTTACAGTAAGGCGGCTGTCTCAGGAAGGATGCCAGTTGACATTGGACGAGGGTAGAGCAGTTTAATTAATAAATGAATAATCACTGAAGTAAACTAAAACAAATAAATAAAACCTATGTGTTTCAAAATATAACTAACTTTCATGATATCTATCATGGTTGTTTCCTGGAGGTGTTTTAAGAATTCTGGAAGAACAGAGGAGCCGTTAAGGGATGCAAAAACGAACACCATACATGGTTACTCTAAAAGTAGACAAGGTTCTGGGAAGACAGTGTGGCCACTTAAGAGTGGCAGGTGCCTCTGGAGAGGTCTGGACCAGAAAGTAACATCTGGAACCTCGTTTTGACAATGTCCCTCTGGCGCATGAAGCTCCCAGTGGTCTCTTAAGTGCTGTGTGAAGTTGGATTAGAGGGGGCAGGGAGTCAATCGAACAAGATTTCTAGGGGTTGTCTTTCTTCCAGAGAGTCAGGTGCATCTGGAGGAAAGTGTGGAGACTCTGGTGGAGTATATGGTGACTCAATGGATGGAGAAGTCTTTGGGACTCTGCATCTTAGAGAAACACATGGAGGCTCCATATTGCTGGTCGCTGAAGGAATAACAGGAGGATCATGAAAAATATAGGACAGGTCCGGAGAAGTAGTGGTCTGTAAGATAATGTTCTTGAGCCTGGAGTGGAAGAGATTCTAAAGGAACAGGGTTTTCTGGAGGTGGATATGGCTGTTCTGGTGGGAGTGGGTTTTCCAGGAGGATGTATGAGGGCTCTAAGGGAGGAGATGATTCTGAAGACAAGTATGGAGATTTTAGGCTTTCAGGAGGTACACATGGAGGGCTTATAGGAGCAGGATTTCCTGAATATGTGTTTAGACCTCCTAGAGGTATACATGGAGTTTCTAGAGAAGCAGGAGTTTCTGGGGGAGTGTACAGAGGTTCTAGATTAGCAGAAGTTTCTGGAGGTACATATGGAGGTTTTATAGAAGCATGAGCTTCTGGAGGTGTGTATGGAGGTTCTAGAGGAGCAGGAGTTTCTGGAGGTGTGTATGGAGTTTCTAGGGTAGCAGGAGTTTCTGGAGGTGTGTATGGAAGTTCCAGAGTAGGAGAAGTCTCTGGAGAATTATAGGGTGCCTCAAGAGATGGAGGGATCTCCTTGGGTATGTATGGTGGTTTTAGAGTAGCCAAGGTCTCTGCAGGTATGTATGGATTTTCTAGAGGAACAGCAGTCTCCGTGGGAGTATATGGACGTTCCAGAGGAGTGGTGATCTCCTGGGGAGTATATGGGAGCTCTAGAGCAGTAGTGGTTTCCTGAAGGATGTATGGAGGTTCCACACTGACAGATGTCTCTGGAGGGATGTATGGAGCATCTAGATGACCAGGGTTCTCTAGAGGGATATATGGGGGCTGCAGAGTGACTTCTGTTTCTGGAGGAACATACACAGGGGGCAAAGGAGTTGTGTTTGGAAAGGGATATTGCGTTGAGCTCTCAACTGATTTGGGTCCCAAGTGACTTGGCTTGTCAACCGATGGAGGCTCCAGAATTAGTGTAGTCTCCATAGGAATAAAGGGAGACACTGGAGGTGAAGGAGTTGTTTCTTCTGGCACATATGGAGGTTCTATAAGTGTGGGAATCATTTCTTGAGGGATGAATGGTGGTTCTATGACCAGGGTTTCCTTAGGGACATTGGTGGTTGGAACTGAACTGGTGTTCTCAATATGATGGTCTAGTTTCTCCTTTCGGACCTCTTCACTTCCCATCTTTCTGGAGATCCATTCCAGGAACTGTTCAACGGAGGTGTAAATTTGGGGATACTCTATCCTGTCACAATCCTTCTCCGAATTGGAAATTCCAACTATGTAGTATGGTGACTTCGGCAATGTTTTACACATTAAAATCCCTGCACCGTATCCCTGCAGGAAAAAAAAATTAAAGAAGGAGGTTGAACAACTTTTTGGCAACTGTATGGCAAGACAAACGTTATACCTTGAGCATTTGTTTATGCAACACAATCAAAGGCCGCATTCACACAAAAATGCTAAATTTAATATATATATATATTTTAATGGCTTAGCATGTAGCTGATGAGTGGTCCGGTGATGAGCCCGATGAGAATATATCTGCTGAATAGAACTCTGTATTGGCAACAGGAAGGGCATCGGGCCAGTAAACATCAGCTCCATTCAGTTGCCCAGATTCTACCCTGCAAGGGATTATGGGGTCGTTAAAAGGAGATTGTGATGGTGTGTAGCTGATCTCAGAAAGCTTGACAGAGTGATACCTGGTTAGTGATGAATGGGACACCACTTAGGAATCTCAAGACTAGAAAAAAAATATTTTGGAAGGGAGTAAAAACAAGCCACTTTCGTACTGCTGGCAAAAAAAAAAAGAAATGATACATAGATGGTGCAGCAGCCACCCAAAAAAGCCAATGCAGTCCTAGGTTGCATTAATAGAGGGATAGAATCAAAATCACATGAAGTATTAGTACCACTTTACAAAGCTTTAGTAAGACCACACTTGGAATATTACTTCCAGTTCTGGTCACCACAATATAAAAAAGATGTTGTGACTCTGGAAAGAGTGCAGGGAAGAACAACAAAGATGATGAAAGGGCCAGAAGCTAAAACATATGAAAAATGGTTGCAGGAATTGGGTCTGTCTAGTCCAGCCGTGGGCAAACCACGGGCCCGGGGGCCGGATCCGGCCTGTTCGGCTGTTCTATCCGCCCATGAGCCAAAGAGGAGGGTTCTCTTGCTCTCCCAGAAGGCTACGTGAAGTAATCTAACTTTGAATTCATATTAGTTCACACAAACACTCCATCCATGCTTTTGTTCCGGCCCTCCGGTCCAGTTTAAGAACCCATGGTGGCCCTCGAGTCAAAAAGTTTGCCCACCCCTGGCCTAGTCTAATGAAAAGAAGAACTAGTGGTGACATGACATGATAGTATATGAGGGGTTCCTACAAAGACGAGGGGGGTCAAATTATTTTCCAAAGCACCAGAAGGAAAGACAAGAAACGATGGAAACTAACCAAGAAGAGAAGCAACTTAGAACTAAAGAAGAACTTCCTAGCAGGGAGAACAATTAACCAGTGGAACAACTTGCCCCCAGAAGTTGTGGGTGCTCCATCACTGGAGGCTTTCAAAAACGAGACTGGACAACCACTTATCTGAAATGGTATAGGGATTCCTACTTGAGCAAGGGGTTGGACTAGAAGACCTCCAAGGTCCCTTCCAATGCTATTCTATAAAGTTAACCAAGAATTGAGCACAACTCAAAAGGAGATTATACTGTACGAACATAATCTGGTTAATTAGTTCATAGTTGACTTTGTTTATTTAAAACATTTATATATCCACTCATCTTCTGCACAGTTTTCGGTGGCACCCAATCAAAAGTGGAAACAATATAAAACCATATTAAAACTGTAAAACTAAACACATTAAAACCTTATGGGGTTCAATGAATTGTGCAAAGCCAAACAGTAGATTGAGTGCCAAGTGAAGCATGTCATATGCATTGAGCTCTGATAAAATCATCTCCAGTACAGTATGAACTTAATGATTACAGAACTTAAGGGATTAAGCAATATAATAGTATCCTCTCCGATTACAACTATTCAGTGGTGGGCTGCAGCCAGTTCGGACCAGTTCTAGCAAACCGGTACGAGCGACAATCAGTTGGCCCCACCCACCCACCCCTGTGCTATCCTGTCTTACATTTCCTTCTTTTGCAGCTCAGCTGATTCACGTGGCAAAGTGGGTGACCACATCTCAGCTGTTCTACTTACCGGGGAAGGCTAGAAAGTGAGCTGGAGAGGTTCAAATTGGTTTGTGATGACCCGGAGTGTAACACAAATGTAACAAAATCCAAAACGTAAATAAATGTCCTTTAATGCCTCCAACTTGGCCCCACTGTTCAATAATACTCAGTTGGAGATAAAACATGCTCAAAAATAGTCTTCAAAAGAAAGCAATAGTCAGAACTTAATGAGCAGATAGAGGTGAAATAAAAAAACCAAACAAACTACAATGATGAAATTTCCACAATGGACCAGGATAAGTAATTACCAAATTCAAGGAGATAACAAGGCACAGTCTGTTGGAAGGACGCCAAGCAAGATAACTTCAGCCCAAAATAAAACACACTTTGCTTCTGGCAATGCTGTGTTTTAAATGTCTCTCTTAGATACTATTCTCCCCAGCTGCAACCAATGAGGAGGATCATGGCCGCTTCCTCTCTCGTAAGCCAAGTTGTTTCCTTCTCCATTCCTCCCTGCGTCTCCTAGGATGCAGAGGGGATGGGCCTGGTTCTTCCTCTGACTGCCCAGCCAGCCTCTGCCCTTCCCCAGCCTACTCCACAACCTCTGGAGCCACACCTCCACTCCCTGTCAGCTGTTCCTCCTCTCCCTCAGACAGAGTCTGACTCTACCAAGGGCATGACATGGTGTTTATGGAATGCTGCGCATGCGCGAAGCACGCGCTCGCAGCGCTGGTTGTTAAACTGGTTGCAGCCCCACCCCTGCAACCATTCATTTAGCAATTGTGCAAGATCACAACAGCAAAGTGACTTAAGACGATTATATACATTTGTTTAATAAATAAATAATAAATACAATCCAGGGAATCCTCAAATTACAACCTTTCATGTATAGAAATCGTTCAAAATTAAAACAGCCCTGAAAAAAAAAAGTGACTTGTCCATTGCAGTATCCCCACAGCCATGGGATCCACATTCAGACGCTTGGCAATCGGTTCATATTTATGGCTGTTGCAGTGTCCCCGGGGTCATGGGATTCCCCCTTTTGCCAACTTCTGACAAGCCAAGTCAGTGGGGAAGCCAGATTCATTCCATGACTGGGTTACTAGCTTAACAACTTCAGTGGTTCACATAACCAATGTGGCACGAAAGGTCACAAAATAGGGCAAAACTCACTTAACTCACTTAGCAATGGAAATTTTGGCTTCACTTGTGGTCGTAATTTGAGGACTATCTCAAGTAAAGGAGGATTCGCTCATCCGGTCATGTTACCTATCTGGGTCTACCTTCCAAGGCTGGTACAAATTGAACCAATGGAATTAGATTAGATTAGATTAGATTAGATTAGATTAGATTAGATTAGATCAAAAGAGTTGGAAGGGACCTTGCAGGTCATCTAGTCCAACCCCCACCCAAGCAGGAGACTCTACACTATTTCTGACAGATGGGAGTCCAGTCTCTTCTTGAAAGCCTCCAGTGATGAAGCTCCCACAACTTCCGAAGGCAACTTCTGTTCCATCGGTTGATTGTTTTCACTGTCAAGTAAATTCCTCCTTATTTCCAGGTTGAATCTCTCCTTATTCAGTTTCCATCCATTGTTCCTTGTCTGGCCTTCAGGTGCTTTGGAGAATAGCTTGACCCCTTCCTCCTCTCTGTGGCAGCCCCTCAAATATTGGAAGACTGCTATCCTGTCTCCCCTGGTCCTTCTCTTCCCTAGACTAGCCATGTCCAGTTCCTGCAACCATTCATTGTATGTTTTAGCCTCCAGTTCCCTCATCATCCTGGTTGCTCTTCTCTGCACTTTTTCTAGAGTCTCAACATCTTTTTTTTATAGTGTGGTTTCACTGTTTGCTGCTGTTGTTGCTGATGGGCAACAATATTTACCTGGCAAGAGTGACCACCCTTATCCTTCAAACTTGCACAGAGTGTGTGTGGATTCATTCCCCCGTGGTACCAGTCACTGCTGTTGCATGTTGTTGTCTCTAGAATGTTTGCTCTGGCTTCATACACTACAGCGGAGATACCTGTGGGCAAAGTACAGACTTCAGTTTGATAGTCACCTTCTCTGGTCATTGTTTTTTGTAGCACTTCCTTCCAAAACACACACACAATCCATTTCCCATTTCAGAATCTGTAGCCTGCTTGACACAAAGTATATTAAGAGAGAGAGAGAGAAACACAGAGAGAGAGACATGAAGAAATGGAGAGACACACACAGAGAGAAACAGAGACAGAGAGAGAAACAGAGACAGACAGAAACAGAGAGAGACAGAGAGACAGACAGAGACACAGAGAGACACAGAGAGAAAGAGAGAGAGAAACACACAGAGAGAAAGACAGAGAGACACCGAGAGAGAAATAGAGAGACCCAGAGAGAGAGACAGACAGACAGACAGACAGACAGAGACAGAGACAGAGAAAGAAAAAACAGAGTCAGACAGAAACACAGAGAGAGAGAGAGACAGAGAGAGACACAGAGAGAGAGAAACACACAAACAGAGACAGAGAGAGAGAGACAGAGAAAGAGAAAAAACAGAGAGACAGACAGAAACAGAGACAGAGAGAGAGAAAAACACAGACAGACACACACAGAGAGAAATAGAGAGACACAGAGAGACAGAAACAGACAGAGACATATATATATATAGAGAGAGACAAACAGAGAAAGAGAGAAAAAACAGAGAGACAGACAGACAGAGAGAGAGAGAGAGACAGAGAGAGAATATCCTAGTATTACTTGTGATTTGGTCCTTACAGGTTGTCCTCAACTTACAACCATTCATTTAGCGACAGTTTGAGGTTACAACAGCACTGGAAAAAGTGACTTATGACCATTTTCCACACGTGCGACCATTGCAACATCCCCATGATCACGTAATCAAAATTAGACACTTGGCAACTGGACACTTCATTCATATTTATGAAGGTTGCAGTATCTCAAGGTCATGTGATCCCCTTTTGTGACCTTCTTGTCAAAGTATATTCATGAACTGGAATGGAGCATGGTAACAAGGTCAGCCAATGAATAGGCATAGCAATTAAATCAGCCAATGAGGACTGTTTGGAAACTGAAACTAGAAGTAGCCTAGGCGTGGCTCTGTATTACGCTCTGCAGCTCTGAAGCTATGTTGAGCTCTGAGTCTGTCTGTTGAAAATGAAACTGCTTCTCTCCTCTGCTGTGTATAATGCTTGCCTGCTGAACTAAAGTGAAACTGATGTCTGTTTCTGAGCTCCTGAGTTGCTGCTGGAGTTACTTGCAACCTGCTTGTGTTTGAGTTTGCTCCATGTTGGAGAAATCTACAACCGGTATTGCAAAATTTACTATATGTGTTTATAAAGAAGTTAAATGAAGCACCAGCCATCTGTGTTCATTTTTCTGGAGCTGAATTAATACCTCAAAACTCTGAATTCTCTGACAAGCACAGTCCGTGGAGAAGTCAGATTCATTTAATAACTGTGTTACTAACTCAACATTTGCACTGTTTTGCTTAACAACTGTGACATGAGAGCTCATAAAATGGGGCAAAACTCACTGCACTGTCTCCCTTATCAACAGAAAGTTGGGGCTCAATTGTAGTCCTACAGAAGTCGAGGGCTACCTGAAGTCTCCTAAGGCAGTGATCCCCAACTTTTGAACACCAGGGAGCTCTTCCATGAAAAACAATTCTTTGGTGTTGGTGTGCGCTACTTAGTTCCCGCATATGTGCAGACTTATGACAGTTTTTCACACTTACAATCATTGCAGCATCCCCATGGTCACATGATCAAAATTGGCAATTGACTCGTATTTACGGCAATTGACTTTTTTTTTATTCATATTTATATGCCGCCCTTCTCCAGAGACTCAGGGCAGCTTACAATTTTTGGAGCACAATCCAATGCGCTCAGCAATAGCCTTCCTTCCATTATATATGCCTGCTTATTACTAAGTGGCATTTTTACAAAGTCAGCTTATTGCCCCCAACAATCATGGGTCCTCAATTTACCTACCCTGAGAGGATGGAAGGCTGAGTCAACCTTGAGCCTGGTGGGATTCGAGCCTGCACTAATTGCAGGCAGCTGGAACTAAGTGCTAGGCGTTTAACAGCCTGCACCACCAAGGCCCTTTCAGATTTCATATTTATGGCAATTGACTCATATTTATGGCAATTGATTCGTATTTATGGCAATTGACATATTTATGGCAATTGACTCATATTTATGATGGTAATTGACTCATATTTATGGCAATTGACTCATATTTATGGTAATTGACTCACATTTATGATAGTGGCAGTGTCCTGGGATCCCCTTTTGTGACCTTCTGACAAGCAAAGTCAATGGAGAAGCCAGATTCACTTAAGCAGCATGTTACTAATTTAACAACTGCAGAGATTTGCTTAGGAAATTTGGCAAGAAAGGTTGTAAAATGGGTCAAAACTGACTTAACAAATGTCTCACTTAGCAACAGAAAGTTTGGTCTCATCTGTAGTCGTACGTTGAGAACTATCTGTACAAGAACCAATCCCATCCTATCAGAGCTAATCTTCCAGAACCCCCACCATTGCTCAAGAACTGATGAAGCTTCTCGAATGAGAAGTGAAACTTCTTTTGCTTCTTCCTCAAGGGAAAAAAAACAATCCAGTTTTCTTTGGAAAATAGCACCTTTGAGATATGAACCAACCAGTGGTGGGATTCTACCAGTTTCCCTACCGGTTCGGTGCATGCGCGCACCTAACTCGCGTGCATGCACAGCTTTCCAAATGCCAGCTGAGGCTCTGCTGCGCCAATCAGCCGAGAGGATAAAGAACAGAAAAGCGCAGGGGCAGGTGGAGGGCGGATCCTGTGCTTTCCTCTTCTTTCTCCTCTCAGCTGATCATTGGAGTTCGGCTGAATCGGTCCGAACCGATAGCATTTCACCACTGGAACCAACCCGTTCCGATGTTTCCCTCCATTCTGACTCTCTCACCGCTTGAATTCCAGCCACTGACATAACAGATGGAGAAGGCATCAGAGTCCAAGCTGACCGGCGGCAAACAGATCGGCTGCACGTAGTCATTGAAAATCACAGGATTGTCCAACTCTATCAGTGCAACGTCATTGATCTTTGTGGTGGGATTGTAGTCCTGGTGGAAGATGATTCGTTTTATTGAACGTAACTGGGCTATGTCGGGCAGTCGAGAAAGATCTGTGGCGCCCAACACAATCTTCCAGACTTTCAGAGAGCTGCAAGTAGAACGAACACACAAACAACAAAAACAAAACAGAGCATTGGATCTGTAGCACCCAAAGAAATCTGTAGAGATTCTCAGTCATCCAGGTCATATGGGTTGTCTGAAAGGTACTTTTTTCAGGAGGCAACTGGACATTCTGTTTTTTTCTTTGAAGATGTTTCACTACTCATCTCATCGAAGAAGCTTCTTCAGCTCCTCACCATTCATTCAGAGCTGAGTTCTATTGTTGTGACATCCTGGGTGTGGTGCAACGACCCAGGAGGCTACAGCACCACACCCAGGATGTCACAACAATAGAACTCAGAAGGTCATCACACAGCCCATTACCCAGGTCGTTACAACACAAAAGGCTGAGAGACACACAGCCAGTACCTCAGCCACACAGGGTCTCAGGAAAAAGCCATCCAATCTGCATGCATCAACTCCATCAACCAATCAAGAAGTAACAACACAGCCAACTCTGGAGTTTAAAAGGGAAAAACAGCCACGATCACGCACTTCTCCCAGAAGAACGAAGCTGAAGACACCAGCCTGAAGATGACGGATGGGATTTCGTCGAAACGTTGCCAAGGTATTCTCAATCTTACACGGGACAAGACCCGAATACACCAAGACCTACATATACATACATACATACATACATACATACATACATACATACAGCACATCAAGGAAAAACAAAGTCCAGTTTCCTTTTGAAAAAGCACCTTTAGGATAAATAATCTGCTGTTTATCACTCTGGGGATCGGACGAATAACATACACATAAAATAAGTGAAAGCAACATCTTCTCTTCTTCTTCTTGTCGTTGAATGACCCCATAATCCCTTGCAGGGTGGAATTGGGGCAACTGAATGGAGTTGAGTATTTACTGGCTGGATGCCCTTCCTGTCGCTAATGCGGAGTTTTTCTCAGCAGATCTATTCTCATTCTGCCCAGAGAGAGAAATGTCTGCCTCTGTCTACGATGGAACTCACAGCCTCCTGATTGTGAGGCGAGAATTCCACCTCTAGGCCACCGTAGCACTCAAAGCAACATCCTCTCTGCCCCACAAATACTCAGCAAGTAGATGCTGGTTTCTTTCTTACTTTTTCTTTGCATTGAAACAGTGTGCTGCAGTAAGGATCCAACGAATATCAACTACAGCTCCATCGCAAGAATGCCTTGGTCCCTTGGGAGTATAGATCTGGATACTGATGAGCCAGGGCCAGGTCCCAGGTAAAGCATGATGGCCATTGGTCACGTCCTTCCAACTTTGGTATGTGGGTTGCATCCCACAGTCTGAGAAGAAGCCAAGACAGAAAAGATCAGAGGTGAAAATGGACTTGGTTCTGCCTGATTGTGGTCAGGCTGAAGCTGGCCAGAATGGCCTTTCAAGAACTTCTCACAATGTGTGGGGTGGAGAAACTGTGGAAGTGATTTGTCAGTGTTCCCTGGAGGAAGCAACAAGATCAGGAATTTTTCTTGACCCCTGATCGTTGCCTCACTTCTGGACAAAAACAAAAAAAGACAGAAGCGGTCTTTCTTCCTGCACCAACTCAGAAAGCTCAAACTGCCCAAGGAGCTGCTGATCCAGTTCTACAGAGGAAGGATTGAGTCTCTCATCTGCACCTCTACAACTGTCTGGTTTGGCTCTGCAACCCAGCAAGACGGACCCAGACTCCAGAGAGTAATTAGGACTGCAGAAAAAAGCAATTACTACCAACCTCCTTTCATCGAGGACCTGTATCGTGCACGAGTCAAAAAGAGGGCTGTGAAAATATCTACAGACCTCTCAACAGATTTGAATACTGGGCTCTAACCCAACAAAGTGCAACTCGGTGGTGAGAAACATACGTTTTTTCACTTAGGCAAGAAACACTAAATGGACAGGTATAAGAAGAGGTGATATCTACAGGTAGTCCTCGACTTACGACCACAATCTCTGTTGTTAAGTGAGACATTTGTCAAATGAGTTTTGCCCCATTTTATGAGCATTCTTGCTACAGTTCTCAATCAAAAGTTCATTGTCAATACACAACATGTGTACAATGAAATTGAAAATTGTCAAGCAAGTCACCAAAGTTGTTAAGTTAGTAAGCTGGTTGTTAAGTGAATCTGGCTTCCCCATTGGCTTTGCTGGTCAGAAGGTTGCAAAAAGTGATCAGATTGAACACTGACACTGAAACTGTCATAAATATGAACCAGAGGTTAAACTTCTGAATTTTGATCACCAGACCATGGTGGGGATCCTGCAAAAGTCGTAACTGTTAAAAATGGTCGTAAGTCACTTTATTTAGTGCCGTTGTAGCTTTGAACCGTCGCTAAATGAACTGTTGTAAGTCGAGGATTACCTGTATGAGCCAGCAGTCTGTTACAGCTGCCAAAAAAGGTGAATGCAGTCCTAAGTTGCATCAACAGAGGGATAACATTACGGCAACGAGAAGTGAGGCTATCCTTTGAATACTGCATCGAGTATTGATTATCACAATAAAAACAAAGATACTGAGAAGAGCAAGAAAGATAATTAGGGGACTGGAGGCTAAAACATAAAATAAACAATTGAGGGAACCAGGTATCATGCCCCTGTCGGAATCTGATTCGGAGGGGGAGGCTGAACAGCTGACAGGGAGTCGGAGTGTGGCTCCCTTGGCTGTGAAAGAAACTGGGGAAGGGCAAAGTCCAGCTGGGCAGAGCAGGGGAGAGGTAGAGCAAGGGAGAGAGAATTCAGAGGAGGACCCAGACCCACCCCCTCTTCATCCTACGGCATGCAGGGAGGAACAGAGAAGGGAGCAACATGAGTTGCGTGGCTTATGGGGAAGGAAAGGGCCCTGATTCCCTTCATTAGCTGCAGCTGGGAACACAATGTTTGAAAAGGGAAGCTGAGCACAGCAAAGGTGAGGGTCAGCCTATTCTCCAAAGCTCCTGAAGGCAGGACAAGAAGCAATGGATGGAAACTAATCAAGGAGAGAAGCAACTAAGAACTAAGGAGAAATTTCCTGACAGTCCGAACAATTAACCAGTGGAATATCTTGCCTCCAGAAGCTGTGGGTGCTCCATTATTGGAGAGTTTTAATAAGAGATTGGACAGCCATTTGTCTGAAATGGTACAGGGTTTCCTGCTTGAGCAGGGAACAGGACTTAGAAGGTCCCTCCCAATTCTGTTCTTCTGTGATATATGCTCTACGCTTTAATGCAGAATAAAGAAAAAGAAGAGAAAGAGAGAAGAAAAATAAATAAAAAGAATCGCCGATTTCCTTTGCAACTCCTGCAAGTCTGGTTACAAAGTCATCTCTTACTTTATAATTACGATTATAACTGTAATTATAATTTCACTTTTTTCTATCGTCTAGTTTTTTTCTCTAATCATCAAAACCACAATTCATAAGTACATTTTGTTTCCTGCTTTATGCAAAAACTCTATCAGGGTTTTCCAGTCAGGAACAAGTGTATAGATATTGTCTTTTCTCCCATCAAAGAAGTTAAATTAGCCCTTTCTGTACATTGCATTGTCTTCCCCTACCGTTCTCCATTGAGGGTTATTTTCAAGCATATAATAATTTCCCCACTAGATTCCAGTACTCCTTGATAAGATCAACCAAGCTTTCTACACCTGCGCCCTTGATCCAGCCTCATTGGATCAATAGGGCTTGTTCCCAAGTAAGCTCTGAATTTTGCAATTTTAGCTCAAGTGTGGTCAAGCTGACAACTGCTTAGAAGACTAGCTTGGTTGAAGATCAGTGGTGATATGCTACCAGTTTCGAACCGGTAGTAAAAAAAGCAAGCCCCCCCACCTTCCCCAGGCCCTCCTCTTACACTTTAGGTCAAAACCCCATGGCCCCAACAATGACAGGAAGACTACAACTGCTTGGATTAGCCAGCCCAAGTGGGGCTTTGATCCTGTGCTACAGTCCATGGTGCAGGATCCTCTTTTCTATTGTTCAGACCAAGGTGGCAACATCAGTGGGTTCTTCTGCGTTGCTAGGAGACAGGCCTGGGTTTGACCAATGGAGTTGGGCTGGAATGAAGAAGTCATCCCTTAGCTAATAGTCCAGGGAGGTGGGGCTGGAGGCGCCATCATGGGGGTTCCATCAACTACGTTCAAGATAGCACACCACCATATGGATCATTCTCATTAAAAATAGAGCTGGCATCATGGTTGGGCCTGTGGGATGTCTGCAGATAAAGCTTTTGGAAGCTCAGCCAGGCCTTTCCACTCTGGGATGGAGTCTCACCTGGAATCCCAAAGGTGTTTTTTCAAGAGACAAGAAGCCCTTCCCTGACAGTGAGAACAATAAACCAGTGGAATGGCTTGTCTCCATAAGTTCTGAATGCTCCCTCACTGGAGGTTTTTAAAAAGAGACTGGAGTGGACAGTCATTTGTCTGAAATGTACAGGATCTCCTGCTGGAACAAGAGGTTGGATTAGAAGATTAGAATCAGAATAGAGCCGGAAGGGACACAGGAGGTCCTCTAGTCCAGCCCCCTGCCCAAGCAGGAGATCCTATACCATTTCAGACAAGTGACTGCCCAGTCTTTTCTTAAAAAACCTCCAGTGATGAAGCACCCACAACTTCTGAAGGCAAGCTGTTCCATTGGTTAATTATGCTTCCATGGTCATAAGTGTGAAAAATGGTCATAAGCAGGGGTGGGCTTCAAATATTTTAGCAAGGGGATCTCTGCCCTAATGACTGGCTGGATGGGCATGGCAGGGTGGTCATGTGACTGGGTGGGTGTAGCCAACTCAACATCGCTTCTTTGCCCTAATTACCTAAAATAAGATATATACCAAAAAGTTGTTTATTATTTCATGCATTTAATACTTAAATAAAAGACTGGGTGAAACCAGGCTTAATAGCAGTGACTGTGAGAAGGATCTTGGTGTCTTAGTGGAGTTTCTGGTGAGTTACAGGATTCTTATTATTTGAGAATTAATCCCCTCGGAGGCTAGTGGCTATGTTATCAGATTTTCTCAATGGCTCTCCCTCGCAAGCGCTGAGTGGATTGTTTATCTAGCTTGCAACACTTTTATGAGATGTGAAATGCTCTTGGCTGAATGCCCAGAAGTTCAATTAAGCCTATTAAGAGCTTTCCCTTGTTGCTTGTCTTTCTGAGGTTATTGGGGGCTCTCCGAGCCCTGCAGAGTCTTAGCTAGGGGCTCTCCTGAGCCCCTGCAAGCCCCCAGCAGCCCACCCCTGGTCATAAGTCACTTTTTTCAGTGCCGTTATAAATTCAAATGGTCATTAAGTGAACTGTTGTAAGTCGAGGATTATCTGTATAAAACTACAAGTTTGTGTCAGTGTTTCTGACTCTGTTTGGAGATCTATTGTGCAATTCCCTGACAGTATAATAGAGATTGGCACATTCCCATATTTTTGGATATATAACTAGTGGGGCCGGAAGAAGAAATGACTAGAAGATTGAACCACAGTAAAAGGAGTTCCTGTTTTATAGCTAAACATTCATGACATGGAGGTGACCTTAAAGAAACAGAGGAACGTTCAAGATCGTGAACTTAGAAAAATTATTTCTACATAATTAACCTCAGGGTTCACCAGGAGCTGGGCTGTAAGAAATCTGCTCGCTTCACTGTTCACTACACCTTATATGATATTTCCCTTACCTCGATTCCCATTCCTCTCTTGGAAAATGTTTTTTCCTTGATGTTTTCTCTTTGCAACTTGGCCGGATATCCACCACACTTTGCTGACATTTTTTACTAGCCCCTTCTCTGGAATTTTAAGGGACAGATGCCAACTATAGATAATCTGTGGACTGCTTTTGTGATATGGGTTTTGGCTTCTGCATCTTTAACATTATCTTGCCACAGAATCAGTTTCACATAAAGTCAGCCTACATCTAGTACCTCAAGGACCATTAAATGTTCATTTAATGGTCCTTGAGGTACCAATGACTTGAGATACCAGTGACTGCATCTCAAAAGAGCCCTCTGTTAAAGTACTGAAGTTTGCAGATGATACAACAGTGATTGGTCTCATTCAAGACAACGATGAATCTGCATACAGATGGCAGGTTGGACAACTAGTCTTGTGGTGCAACCAGAACTATCTTGAACTAAATACACTCAAAGCTGTAGAAATGGTGGTAGATTTTAGGAGAAACCCTCCTATACACCACCTCTTACAATACTAGACAACACAGTATCAACAGTAGAGACCTTCAAGTTTCTAGGTTCTATCATATCTCAGGACTTAAAATGGACACCTAATATAAAAAAGTCATCAAAAAAGCACAACACAGAATGTTTTTCCTGCACTAACTCAGAAAGTTGAAACAGCCCAAAGAGCTGCTGATCCAGTTCTACAGAGGAATTATCGAGTCTATCATCTGTACCTCTATAACTGTCTGGTTTGGCGCTGCAACCCAACAGGACAGACACAGACTTCAAAGGATAATTAGAACTGCAGAAAAAACAATGGCTACCAGCCTGCCTCCCATTGAGGACCTGTATATGGCACAAGTCAAAAAGAGGGCTGTGAAAGTATCTACAGACCCCTCATATCCTGGACATAAACTGTTTCAACTTCTACCCTCAAAACAATGCTATAGGGCACTGCACACCAGAAGAACTAGACATAAGGACCGTTTTTCCTGAATGCCATCACTCTGCTAAACAAATAATTCCCTCCACAAATTATTTACTAAGACTGTATTACTATTATTCTTCTCATCCTTCCTATTACCTATCTCTTCCCACATGACTATAACTGTGTTGCTTGTATCTTTACAATTTATATTGTTGTATTTGTTTTCCTAGTATGCCTTGATTGCGTATTAGTAATCTATGTATGATTTGATTGCTTATAGTAACCTATGGCTATCACTAAGTGTTGTATCTTATGATTCTTGATCAATGTATTTTATTTTTTCTTAAGTATACTGAGAGCATATGCACCAAAGACAAATTCCTTGTGTGTCCACTCACGCTTGGCCAATAAAGAATTCTATTCCGTTCCGTTCTGTTCTATTCTGTTCTATTCCATTCTATTCTTTCAGAAATGTAACAGAAAATAGCCAGAGGTTCGAACTTGGAGCAGAGGCCTTTATCTTAAAATTAATTATGGTCAATGTGGGCAAAGAGGTTTAAGAATCTAGTCCTCTTGCTACCAGGGTTTTCAATACTTCTTCATGAAGTAGAGAAAGGAAACAGCCACTCAGTATCTAGGACTCTTGCCTGTGGATTTACCAGACCCAGAGGCGATAGAATTGCTGCAACAGAATTAGTGCAGCTTTGCGTTCAATTCATGGAAATGCAAATTCCTCTGCATTAGAGGCAATGGTTTTGTTGTTTTCTCTCTTCAGAGAATGAGATTGGCAGTTTCGAATCAATTCCCAAGAACTGCACATCCCTGGTTTAAAGGGCACAGAATAATATTCACAGAAAAGTGGTTAAGAAAGTGATCCTTGGCCCACCAGCTGTATGGGAGCATTGAGTCCAGGGACAGTATGATAACAGAGCTCCAGTAAGGCAGAAATAATTTTATAGGCATGTTATTGATTTTTTATTACTTTATAAATAACTGAAAGCAGCAAACGTATCTAATACCCCTTCCTTCTATTTTTTTCACATCAGGGGATTTGGGCTGAGAGAGAGTGATTGACCCAAAGTCACCCAGCCAGATTTCATGGTGAAGGTCGGAGTAGCTCACCATCTCTTGATATCCAAGCCAGCACCTAAACTATACTACCCTGGCTCTCTCCAGGGGTGAGCTTCAAATAATTTAACAACTGGTTTTCTGTCCGGTTGCTGGGTGGGTGTGCCTATCATGGGTGTGGCCTAGTCAGACTCCTGCACCACCCTGGGAATGAAAATGGAGTGCAGGGTGCCCGTTTTCACTCTTCCTGGGCGCTGGAGGCTCTCTGGAGGCCGGAAACAGGCCTGTTTTTGGCCTTCTGGAGCCTTTTTTCATCCTTCCCGAGACTCCACATGGGCCCTGCACTTACCTCCAATCCAAAATGGGCCACGTGGTGACTTCTGGGAGCAACGGGGCAGGGTGGGCAGGGCCAGCCAGTAGTTCTACCAGTTCGCCGAACCAGATGTAAAATTAACGTCCAGTTCAGCTGAACCGGTGCGAACTGGCTGAAGCCCCACCCCTGGCTCTCTCTATTACCTGAATGGCCATTTTTTTTTAAAAAAAAATTCACATTTATATGCCGCCCTTCTCTGGAGACTCAGGGCGGCTTACAATTTTTGGAGTGCAACCCAACGCGCTCAGCAATAGCCTTCATTCCATTGTATGTGCCTGCTTATTACTAAGCGGCATTTTTACAAAGTCAGCTAATTGCCCCCAACAATCTTGGGTCCTCAATTTACCTACCCCGAGAGGATGGAAGGCTGAGTCAACCTTGAGCCTGGTGGGATTCGAGCCTACAGTAATTGTAGGCAGCTGGAACTTAAATGCAGGCATTTAACAGCCTGAGCCACCAAGGCTCGATCACATTGATCACATTGAGAAACAATCAGAGGAAATATATCGACCCAGTGAACTGAAATCAATTATTTCGACATAATTAACCTCAGGGTTCACCAGGAGCTGGGCCATAAGAATTCTGTTGACTTCCCTGTTTGGTTACAGTCACTGTGAGAGGGACCTTGGAGTCCTAGTGGACGAGCACTTAAACGGGAGTCAGCAGTGTGCAGCAGCTGCCAAAAAAGCAATTGCGATCCTTGATTGTATAAACAGAGGCATAGAATCAAAACCACATGAAGTATTGGTACCGCTTCATAAACCTTTAGTAAGACCACACCCGGAAAACCGCATCCAGTTGTGGTCACCACATTACAAAAAAAGAGGTTGAGACTTTGGCAAAAGTGCAGAGAAGAGCAATTAAGATGATTTAAAGGCCTGGGGACTAAAGCATATGAAGAACGGTTGCAGGATTTGGGTCTGGCTAGTCTAGAGAAAAGAAGGATTAAGGGGACGTGATACAATATTCCAGTATTTGAGAGGCTGCCACAAGGAGGAAGAGGTCAATTTACCTGCCAAAGCACCAGAGGGCAGGACAAGAAACAATGGATGGACACTAATCAAGGAGAGAAGCAACCTAGAATGAGGGAGAAACTTCCTAACGGTGAGGACAATTAACCAGTGGAACACCTTGCCTTCAGAAGTTGTGGTGATTCATTACCGCAGGTTTTTAAGAAGAGACTGGACAGCAAATTGTCTGAAATGGTATAGGATCTCCTGCTTGAGCAGAGGGCTAGACTAGAAGACCCCCCCAAGGTGGGTCCAGCTCTATGTTTAATTGGTCTCTTGGTTTCTAGGCCAGCACCAAATTTACTGTACTATGTGGCTCTGTCTGTTACCTAAATGGCCAATTTCTCAGCTTGTAGAAAAAGGAAAAAATTAAATTAAAAAGGCAGAATATTATACCTTCCTAGATGAGAAAAGGAGAAACATGCTTTTAGAAAGCAGCCTCCATCTTTGTTAATAGCCTCAGAAAGACAAAACACATCTTATCTACAACACAAAAGACCTTCAGCTCCAGCGTGATGGGATTAAAACATGGCCCCCTGGGCGATAGCATTAGCCTTCACTTGGATCCAAACAAGGACAAAGGCATTAAGCCACAATAGGAATTGCCCAAAGGCCCTTCATTACATCACCCAGCAAGATTCAACCGAGCTTGGGACTCAAGGCAACCTACAAATTAAGTTACCCCTGCGTGGCCCCATGGGAGTCTGACAACCAGTCAGGATACATTTCTTGCCACAGGAACAGGAAGTAAGTCCAAAGCCCAACAGAGGGTATAAATCTTTCTCCCGCTCTCACCCATGTGCTCTTTTTTGCCCAGGACCTCAATGTGGTCCTGTGTACCATTAAACCATCTTTCCAAGCAGTCTCCATGTTTCCAGTGTCTTTCTGCCCACTTGGAACTGAACCCAGATTGACATTTCTTCCAACGCTATCAACAATCTCTCCATTATCTCTGTTCTTCCTCCTTTCTGTTCTGCCTCTTCCTTCTCAGCTGAGACCCCTCCTGTCAAAATCCTGTTTGTTCCTAAGACTCCGTCCTCTGCCAAATGCCTCCATCTGCAGTCCAAGGAAGAACTGGATGAGGTGATGATCTTCTGGCTGGCATTTCACCAGTTTTGTGGGCCAAATGTGGCCCTAGGTTCTATCTCGGTTTACCTTTTCCAATAAGCAACCAAGTCATAAGATAATTTAAAAGCAATTTATCAGAGTACTCTGATAAATTGGGGTCTCTCTGTGCAAAGGGGGAACCTGGAGAAATGGATTACATTTACTTTTACAGCTAGCCCAAGGAAGAATTTCAATTCCAAAGTTGATTGGTTTAAAAACAGTCATCTGTTCGGTTCATCACAAGAATTAAAGCATCCAATAAGCATGTGAGCATAGCCATGGAAAAGAGTATTGCATTCTAAATCAAAATTAAAGAAACATTTGCAAAGGAAAAACATCAAAATGGATATGGGTAAAAGCTATTCTCAGCACTTCCCAAAGTTGGCATGAATATTTTCTTTGTTCATGGAGGTTTGAGACTAGCTAAAAATGAAAAGGTTATTTACAGTGTATTGTACATTCTCCTGCCAGTCCTTGTTTCTGAAAGAAAGGCTTTTTCTTGAAGGTAAAGGCTTATGGGAAATTATTAGTAATACAACTGAAAAAGCAAATTTAAAAGAAAAGAAAACCTATATTAATTAGCCAGTGCAATAGAATTACAAAAAACATGTTTTAAGTATTACAAAGTCCATCCTGCATAGCTCTCAGAATAGTCAGGGGTTAGGAAATATGACAAAACAGTGAATTTGAGAATGCTTTGTACAGAATGAATCTCAGGCAGAGGTGGGCTGCTGCTGGTTCTCACCGGTGCAGGTGAACCGGTTGTTAAGATTCTGTGCAGTTTGGTGAATTGGCAAATTCCACAACTGGCTGGCGCTGCCCCCGCTTGTTTTTTTACCTGTTTTCTGGACCATTTTGGGGGCCATTTTGGGCTGGAAATGGTCCAAAATGGCCTGAAAATGACCTGAAAGACAGCTGAAAATGGCCTGAAAACAGCCAAAAACAGGCCAAAAAATGGGCAGGGTTGGGGCCAGCCTGTGGTGGGATTAGCCCCAACTGGCTGAATCCTACCTCTACCTTTGAGGCGAGTGGCTGGGAGGTGGGGCTGGGTGTGATGAGCGATGTCACCCACCCAGTCACATGACCAACTGTCCATGTTTACCCAGTCAGAGAACCAGTTGTTAAATTATTCCAATCCCACCATGGATCTCAGGGTTCACCATGAGCTGGGCTGTAAGAATTCCGTTGACTTTCCTGTTTGACTACACCTTATATTGTATTTCCCATACTTTGATTTCTTTTACTGCCTTGGAAAATGTTTTTTCCTTTATGTTTTCTCTTTCCAACTTGACCTGATATCCATCACACTTTGGTGATATTTTACTAGCCCTTTCTCGGCAATGTAAAGGGACAGGTGCCAAATATAGATAATCTGTGGCTTTTTAGCTTTAAGTTGTTGGCTTCCGCAGTTTTATCACTCTCTTGCAACAGAATCAGTTCTACAAAAAGTTCAGCTGGGTGAAGTATCACAATGACAGTTATGAGTTCATTTCTTCTGACATGTAACAGAAGATAGCAGAAGTTCAATCTTGGAGCAGAGCCTTTTATCTTAAAATTAATTATGGTCAGTATGGGTAAACAGGTTTAAGCATCTAGTCCTCTTGCTACCAGGGTTTTCAATGCTTCTTCCTGAAGCAGAGAAAGGAAACAGCCCCTTAGTATCTAGGACTCTTGCCTGTGGATTTGTTAGAGCCAGAGGCAATAGAACTGCTACAATAGAATTCGTGCAGCCTTGCGGTCAATTCATCGAAATACAAAGTCCTCTGCCTTAGAGGCAACAGTCTTATCATTTTCTCTCTGGAAAGAATGATATTGGCAGTTTCGAATCAAATCCCAAAAACTGCACATCCCTGGTTTAGGGGGCACAGAATAATATTCATGGAAAAGTGGTTAACAGGTAACAGATAATCAGAGTTGGAAGGGACCTTATACATCATCTAGTCCAACCCGCCGCCCAAGTGGGAGACCCTACACCATTTCTGACAAATGGCAGTCCAATCTCTTCTTGAAAGTCTCAAGTGATGGCGCTCCCACAACTTCCGAAGGCAACTTCTGTTCCATTGGTTGATTGTTCTCACTGTCAGAAAGTTTCTCCTTATTTCCAGGTTCAATCTCTCCTTGTTCAGCTTCCATCCATTATTCCTTGTCTGGCCTTCGGGTGCTTTAGAAAATAGCTTGATCCCTTTCTCCTCTCTGTGGCAGCCTCTCAAATATTGAAACACTGCTCTCATGTCTCCCCTGGTCCTTCTCTTCCCTAGACTAGCCATGCCCAGTTCCTGCAACCGTTCTTCATATGTTTTAGTCTCCTGTCCCCTGGTTGCTCTTCTCTGTACTTTCTCTAGAGTCTCAACATTTTTTAATAACGTGGTGAACAAAACTGGATGCAGTATTCTAGGTGTGGTCTTACTAAGGCTTTATATAGTGGTATTAGTACCTCACTTGATCTCGATTGTATTCCTCTGTTAATGCAATTTAGGATTGCATTGGCTTATTTGGCTGCTGCTGCACACGGCTGGCTCCTATTTAGCTGGTTGTCCACTAAGACTCCAAGATCCCTCTCACAGTTACTGCTATTGAGCCTGCTTTCACCCAGCCTATATGTGTCCTTTTGGGTTTTCTTGCCTAAGTATAGGGCTTTATTTTTCTCCACATTGCTTACTTCCCACCATATAGATTTAGACCCATTAAGGATTACTCATTGAGTATGGTTTGTCAGCCAGTTGGGAGTCCATCTGGTTGTGGTGCTATCTATTCCCGTTTTTTCTAGCTTACTAAGAAGTAGGTTGTGGTCTACTTTGTCGAATGCCTTGCTGAAATCTAAATATATTATGTCCACAGTATTGCACTGGTCTACTAATTTAGTCACAATGTTGAAGAATGAAATAAGATTGGTTTGGCATGATCTGTTCTTAACAAACCCATGCCAACTGCTAGTTATTACTTTACTTGTTTCTAAATGTTGGCAGATCTGTTTTTTATTTATTTTCCAGTATCTTCCTGGGTATTGATGTTAGGCTGATTGGTCTATAGTTTCCTGGGTCTGTTTTTTCCCCTTTTTTGAAGATGGGAACCACATCAGCTCTTTTCCAGTCGTTTGGTTAAAAAGGTGATCCTTGGCCCACCAGCAATATGGGAGAGTCGAGTCCAGGGGCAGTATAATAACATAGCTCCAGGAAGGCAGAAATAATGTTGTAGGCATGTTATTGATTTTTTATTACTTTACAAATAACTGAAAGCAGCAAACATATCTAATACCCCTTCCTTCTATTTTTTCCACATCAGGTAGGTTGGGCTGAGAGAGAGTGATTGACCCAAAGTCACCCAGCCAGATTTCATGGCAAAGGTGGGACTAGAACTCACCATCTCTTGATATACAAGACACCACCTAAACTACTACATTACACTGGTTCTCTCTATTACTTGAATGGCCGATCATCTTGTTGAAAAAGGAACAACAAAGAAAAAGTCGAGTTACCTTTTGAAAAGCACCTTTGCAAGAACCATGACCTGGAGGATTGAGAATCTCCATAGACACGTTACCTGGACCACTGCATCGAAATGGGGGGGGTTGCTTTTTGCAGCAACCCCCATTTGGGGCCTTCTGGGCCTCACGGGAGCATCCTGGAGGGGCTTTTGCTCCCAGGAAGTTTCCCTGGGGCCCAGGAAGGCAAAAAATGTTGTGGGGAAGGGGGGCTCTGTAGCCCCCCTTCCAATTTTTGACTTCCTTGGCTTCAGGGAATCCTCTTGGGTGAAGCAGTAAGTAAGCGAGTGGAATCCCAGCACAGCTGATCATAGGAACAGCTGATGGTCAGAAGGGAAAAAATGGAAATACCTTAAGTAGTGATTGGGTGGGGAAGAGTACAGTCAGCTCGGGCATGCGTGCAATGTTGTGCATGGGCAATAAGGACTGACTGGGCGGGGAGGTGAGGGGTGTAGAGGGGCGCGACCAGCCAGGGGCATACTTTTCTGGCAGAATCATAACAACCGGTTCTATAGATCCAGTCCGAACCGGTAGAATCCCACCCCTGTCCACCTGCCATCGGTTCCTCTTGCTATATGACCAGCCCATTTCCATTTCAATTCTTCAACTCTCTTGATGGCATCGTATGCTTTCATTTATTCTCTAATCCACGTGCACTTTGATTAAAGAAAAAAACACTTCTGTTTCCACATGGAAACCGGTCCTGAACTTCATGCTTGATGTGGAGAAGAATGAAACTTTGGGATTTACCGATTAGTCTGATAGAGCTTTATAGAAATGGTTTGTTTAGACTATTAGGAGAAAGCAAAAAGCTAAGATTCGATGTTAATGCCTTATTTTACTGCAACAGAGAGAATTGGAAGTCAGCAAAAAGTCAGCCTAGCCCTAGGTCAAGTATTGCAAGAACAGTTATGTGTTCATTTCTTCTTCAAGAGAACAGGAAATAGCCAGAAATTCAACCTTGCAGCTGTGGCCTTCATCTGCACTTTGACTCTTCTTTGACTACATGGCTTTGTGCTTATGTACCCAAGCCCAGCTGCATTTGCAAATCTTCTGCTGGGTAAAGCAATGTAGGTATTTTCTTATGGGCTATCTATGGAGATTCTTAGTCATGCAGGTCATGGATGTCCCAAAGGTGCTCTTTTTTTCAAGAAGCAACTGGACTTTCTGATTTTTCTTTGAAGACATTTTGCTTCCCATTCAAGAAGCTTCTTCAGCTCTGATTGGATGGTGGGGAATGGAAGGATTGATACTCCTTGCAGGCAGCTGGTCATTTGCATCCTTTTAGTGATCCGTTAAGGCCACCTGGAGGTTTATATGTGTCTTCAGGGTCACCTGAGTGGTGCAAATGGGCGTGGAGGCTTCTTGGAACTATTGAAACTCTACAACACAGTCCTTTCAACTGTGCCAAGAAGGCTCCACACCCATTTGCACCACTCAGGCGACCTTGACCTTGAGTATCAAACCTTTCACTCCCCACCCTCCAAGTCAGAGCTGAAGAAGCTTCTTGGAGGAGAAGCAAAAGATCTTCAAAGAAAAAGAAGAAAGTCCAGTTGCCTCTTGAAAAAGGCACCTTTGGGTTTCTTATTGGCTGCAGCCAATGCAGGACCCATCTTGTGCAAATGCCTGACCTTTCCATCCTGGATACATTCACCTGTTGTTTGCATGGATGAGAGCTTTTGGTTACTACAACTCAACCTTCTGTGAGCAGCATGATGATTAGTATACACAATAAAAGAGTAGGAAGTGGTTTTGGGGGTTTTCTAGTCTAACCACCTGCTCAAGCAGGAGATTGTTAAATTAATTTCAGTTAATGTAGACAAAGCATGGGGTCCTCTTGCTATCAGGGTTTTCAATACTTCTTCATGAATCACAGATAGGAAACAGCCCCCAATATCTGGGTTTCCCGCCTGTATATCCTTCATTCACAGAGGCTGCTGCAAACAGAATTCATGCAAACTTGGGTTGAGTCCATAGAAATGCAATGTCGTGCGCATTAGAAACAAGGGTCTTATCACTTTCTCTGTTGAAAATTTGGAACTTCCGAATGAAGTCCAAAGAGTTGCAAATCCCTGCTTTAGAGGGCACAGAATAATATTAATTGAAGTGGGGTTAAGAAAGTGATCCTTGGCCCACCAGCAATATGGGAGAGTCGAGTCCAGGGGCAGTATGATAACAGAGTTCCAGGGAGGCAGAAACAATTTTGTAGGCTTTTTATTGATTTTTTATTACTTTACAAATAACTGAAAGCAGCAAACATATCTAATACCCCTCCCTTCTATTTTTTCCACATCCGGTAGGTTGGGCTGAGAGAGAGTGACTGACCCAAAGTCACCCAGCCAGATTTCATGGCAAAGGTGGGACTAGAACTCACCATCTCTTGATATACAAGACACCACCTAAACTACTACATTACACTGGTTCTCTCTATTACTTGAATGGCCGATCATCTTGTTGAAAAAGGAACAACAAAGAAAAAGTCGAGTTACCTTTTGAAAAGCACCTTTGCAAGAACCATGACCTGGAGGATTGAGAATCTCCATAGACACGTTACCTGGACCACTGCATCGAAATGGGGGTTTTGCTTTTTGCAGCAACCCCCCCCTCCATTTTGGGGCCTTCTGGGCCTCACGGGAGCAGCCTGGAGGGGGCGTTTTTTGCTCCCAGGAAGTTTCCCTGGGGCCCAGGAAGGCAAAAAATGTTGTGGGGAAGGGGGGCTCCAATTTTTGACTTCCTTGGCTTCAGGGAATCCTCTTGGGTGAAGCAGTAAGTAAGCGAGTGGAATCCCAGCACAGCTGATCATAGGAACAGCTGATGGTCAGGAGGGAAAAAATGGAAATACCTTAAGTAGTGATTGGGTGGGGAAGAGTACAGTCAGCTCGGGCATGCGTGCAATGTTGTGCATGGGCAATAAGGACTGACTGGGCGGGGAGGTGAGGGGTGTAGAGGGGCGCGACCAGCCAGGGGCATACTTTTCTGGCAGAATCATAACAACCGGTTCTATAGATCCAGTCCGAACCGGTAGAATCCCACCCCTGTCCACCTGCCATCGGTTCCTCTTGCTATATGACCAGCCCATTTCCATTTCAATTCTTCAACTCTCTTGATGGCATCGTATGCTTTCATTTATTCTCTAATCCACGTGCACTTTGATTAAAGAAAAAAACACTTCTGTTTCCACATGGAAACCGGTCCTGAACTTCATGCTTGATGTGGAGAAGAATGAAACTTTGACTTTGGGATTTACCGATTAGTCTGATAGAGCTTTATAGAAATGGTTTGTTTAGACTATTAGGAGAAAGCAAAAAGCTGAGATTCGATGTTAATGCCTTATTTTACTGCAACAGAGAGAATTGGAAGTCAGCAAAAAGTCAGCCTAGCCCTAGGTCAAGTATTGCAAGAACAGTTATGTGTTCATTTCTTCTTCAAGAGAACAGGAAATAGCCAGAAATTCAACCTTGCAGCTGTGGCCTTCATCTGCACTTTGACTCTTCTTTGACTACATGGCTTTGTGCTTATGTACCCAAGCCCAGCTGCATTTGCGAATCTTCTGCTGAATAAAGCAATGTAGGTGGTTTCTTATGGGCTATCTATGGAGATTCTTAGTCATGCAGGTCATGGATGTCCCAAAGGTGCTCTTTTTTTCAAGAAGCAACTGGACTTTCTGATTTTTCTTTGAAGACATTTTGCTTCCCATTCAAGAAGCTTCTTCAGCTCTGATCGGATGGTGGGGAATGGAAGGATTGATACTCCTTGCAGGCAGCTGGTCATTTGCATCCTTTTAGTGATCCGTTAAGGCCACCTGGAGGTTTATATGTGTCTTCAGGGTCACCTGAGTGGTGCAAATGGGCGTGGAGGCTTCTTGGAACTATTGAAACTCTACAACACAGTCCTTTCAACTGTGCCAAGAAGGCTCCACACCCATTTGCACCACTCAGGCGACCTTGACCTTGAGTATCAAACCTTTCACTCCCCACCCTCCAAGTCAGAGCTGAAGAAGCTTCTTGGAGGAGAAGCAAAAGATCTTCAAAGAAAAAGAAGAAAGTCCAGTTGCCTCTTGAAAAAGGCACCTTTGGGTTTCTTATTGGCTGCAGCCAATGCAGGACCCATCTTGTGCAAATGCCTGACCTTTCAATCCTGGATACATTCACCTGTTGTTTGCATGGATGAGAGCTTTTGGTTACTACAACTTAACCTTCTGTGAGCAGTATGACAATTAGTATACACAATAAAAGAATAGGAAGTGGTTTTGAGGGTTTTCTAGTCTAACCACCTGCTCAAGCAGGAGATTGTTAAATTAATTTCAGTTAATGTAGACAAAGCATGGGGTCCTCTTGCTACCAGGGTTTTCAATACTTCTTCATGAATCACAGTTAGGAAACAGCACCCAATATCTGGGTTTTCCGCCTGTATATCCCCCATTCACCGAGGCTGCTGAAAACAGAATTCATGCAAACTTGGGTTGAGTCCATAGAAATGCAATGTCGTGCGCATTAGAAACAAGGGTCTTATCACTCTCTCTGTTGATTGAGTCACATTTGGAATTTCCGAATGAAGTCCAAAGAGTTGCAAATCCCTGCTTTAGAGGGCACAGAATAATATTCCTTGAAGAGGGGTTAAGAAATTGTTCCTTGGCCCATCAGCAATATGGAGGAGTCAAGTCCAGGGCAGTATGATAACAGCAGGTCCAGGTAGGTGGGAATAATTTGATAGGTATGTTATTTTTTTATTACTTTATAAATAAGTGAAAATGGCAAACATCTCTAATACACCTTCCTCCGATTTTCCAAACAACAACTTCCCAGTGAGGTGGATTGGGGTGAGCGAGAGTTATTGACACAAAGTCACCCAGCTGGCTTTCATGCCTAAGGCGGAAATAGAACTTAACATCTCCTGGTGATTGGCCCAAAGTCAACCAGCTGGCTTTCATGGCAAAGGCAGGACTAGAACTCACTGTCTCTTGGTTTTATGGCCAGCACTTAAACTACTACCCTATACTGGTGCTCTCTATTACCTGAATGGCCAATTTGTCATCTTGTTGGGAAAAAAAGGGGGGGAGGGAAGTCCAGTTACCTTTTGAAAAGCACCTTTGCAACAACCATGATTTGGTGAATTGAGAATCTCTATAGAGAAGTTACTTTGATCACTGTTTCTCAAGCTCTGCCATTTTAAGTTATGCGGCCTTCAACTTCCAGAATTCCCCATCTGCATAGAATCCTTTGGACTGTCAGGGGAAAAAAACCTAATTATTGAGCATAGCTGCATTTAATAACAATTGAACAGACAGCACACTACAAAAGTCTCACTTTAGAACTCAGACGTTTATTAGAATTAAACCACAGCAAACATAAACCACTTATATCAATCACATTGCAATGAGGATGTCAGCGTTCCAACCGATGCCCTAATTAAATCATGAACCTCAAGCCAAGCTTCAAAAGAAATCCAGATATTTATTAGGAGCTTCATGTCGGCACGGACCAGGTGAAGCCAACTCTGACCTCAGTTAATTCGCGCTTTGTCTCTGACCCTGTTTCCCCTTCCCTCCAATATGTGTCATCAGTCACATTCCCCAACGAAGCAATTTTGTGGATTGTAAAAGTCACTCCTTCCGGCCACTGTGGGTTTCCGTAGAGATGACCTTGACATATTGGTTGGAATGTGCTTTGCTTTGACAGAGATGCAAGCTCTTTGATGCAGCTGCGAAGTTCGCTTTCCCATCCCCCTTCCCTATGGCAACTTGAGAGCAGATTGGGGATGCTTTGCGAGTTGACAGAGGGTCCATCAGACAAGCCGTCAAGAGGGATGGCTTGAGGCTGATTGGGCCCCTCCAATTATTCAACATTTCATTATATACCTTAAAACCACAGAAACACATGACTTTCAGGATTGTGCCAGCTCCTTGACTTCTGGTGGCATTTCCGTCGAAGATGGACCTGACCGTGATTGTGTGCGGCTTTGATCTGTGCTTGCCCTGCTGGAGGGGTCCCTGAGGGACTGAACCATCTGACCCACTTTGTAGGGGTGGGGGGAAGAGGGGGAGACTGCCAGCTGGGTTGAGGGGAGCTGCATCTCCCCTCCCTGGCTTGGTATTTACTCCTCTTAGAAGACAGGGAGAAGTGGCAGTTTAATGGCTGCCCTGAAGACGGGAAGCTGACGGGACTTAAGTTTTGTGCTGGAGAGTGGAAATGGTGAGCGGCGTGTAACTGGATAAAAGACTTTGAATACTTTTTTTTTTTTGAAAATCCCGAAAGCAGAAAGAAAGTGTCCTGGTTTGGAAGAATGGTAGTGGCGAACGGGGAATAAGAGGAAAATATAAGGTAAAGGAAATACTGGAAATAAAATAATTATATGAAATCAGAGATCAAATTTGGATTAATATATAGAATTGGATATTAATTAGGCACTGGATAAAATGTTGGACTTATTTGGAATGAATAAAATTTAATATTAATACTACGGAAAAGAGAATTAAAAATAAAAGAAATTTAAAAAGAAAGTGATATAGAGCACCACCTAATGGTTAAAGATTTTCCTCTTTTATGTTTTTATGGAAAATTACTGGTCGAATAAATATTTGAAAGACAGAAGAAATGGAATAAAAGATTGTTAATACAACAAAAACCCCAGAAGTTTTTTTTAAAGAGGGGACTACAGTAAAATATAAAGGAATACAATATTTTGGGACTGCTGGAGGTTGACAGTGACAAGAAAACAGAAGAAAGAGAAGGTGAGAGGAGACTTTTGGCAAGGACAATAATAGAAAAAATCGATCTTTAATAAAGAAATGGAAGAAATAAGTCGGAGCTGCAAACTGTGAGAGGTATGTTAAAAGAAAGAATGAAATTGCTGGACACTATGATTAGTAAAGTAATGGCATTGCAGCTTGCAGAAGGACAAAGAAAGCCCAGAAATGACAAATCGGAAGAGAGAAAAAAACAGCCCAGATGAATATGGAGAACAAGGACTACTGCCAAAGGATATAAAAGGATTTAAAACAGAGACACTGATAATAGAGGCAGCAAATAAAAGAGACAAGGTTCCCAAGACTAAGAAGAAGGAATTATATAAGAAGAAACCCCAAAAAAGAGAACTGGAAAGGGTGGGGGAAAACATGGCTGAAAAGCAGAGGGGAATAAAAATAATACCAGAAGGAAAAAAGAAGAAAGACCACGGAAATTTAGAAAAGGGAAAGCTGGCTAAAATTAAAGGAAATAATAAAGCCGAAAAATTTAGAGATAAGGGTTAGGGATTTTATAAGGGGGATACCAGCAACAGTTACCGCTGGAATTGTGCCTGGCCCCTGATCTCCGCTCCTTCCGCTGTGACCTTAAAACATGGTTATTTTCACAATCCGGCCTGGACTGACAGGGGATTGGGGTTTTAACTTGGAATGTTTATTTGGCTGTAATTTAATATTTTTTAAATTGTTTTAATTTTTATATTGTTCATTTTTATGTACGCCGCCCTGAGTCCTTCGGGAGAGAGTGCGGCCTACAAGTCCAAATAAACTAAACTAAACTTTGGCATCATTAAAGGGTCAGAATTTCAGGACCCAGATTAACATTGATAGTATTTCAGGCCCTTCAGCCCTTAATATACACGAGAGTGCAGGTAAATAGGCCTTTATGGGAAAAAACAAAACAAAGGTGTCCATTAATTTCCCCCCCCCCCTACAATCCTCCCTTTTTGTCCCAACAGGACAACATACAGATACCAATGTGGGCTATAACAACCTGTGAATTCTACCCCTGTAAGGCGAGCATCATACACAGTTTCAGTGAGTATAAAACAAGGGATAGGGTACAGAGTGGTATACAAATTAAGACAGGTGCCAATGAACAATAACACAGTCAGCAGCCACACAGAATGCAGATCTTTTCCTTCATGCACCTCTGAGCCTCCATCCTATTAGGACAGGCAGTGTGAGATGCTTCAGGAATCGGCGTTGGGCAAGTCACTCTCTGCTTTCTCCTGGTATTGTCTGGGGCCAAGATTGTATGCTGAGGTTACCAGCACTTGCTTCCCTGTTGGGCAAAGCTTCAATCTTTCCCTTTGTGGTCTTGGAAGATTCGTGCTCCACAGCTTCATCGGGGGCTGGCACTTTCTTGCAGTGGGATACGTGTACCCATCACAGCAGTGGTGACGGTTAACAAGATCTGAAGTGGGCCCTTCCAACGAGGAGCCAGGCAGTTCTTTCGTTGGAAGACTTTCAACAAATGGCAGGGATGCAGTGGTTCAGGCTCGTGTGCCCTTATTTGGGGAATCCTTGCTTTAATTTTTATCCAGGTCAGTGGTGGGATTCAATTTTTTATTTACTACTGGTTCCGTCGGCGTGGCTTGGTGGGCGTGGTGTGGTTTGGTGGGCGTGGCTTGGTGGGTGTGGCAGGGGAAGGATGCTGCAAAATCCCCATCCCCTACCCACCCCACTAACCTGCTTTCCAGCTCCGTTCTCCTGTGCAGGGCAACCAAAGGAGACCCAGCCGATCAGCTGGGACTCGGGAGGCGGAGAATAGATGGGGGCGGGCCCAGTCAGAGGTGGTATTTGCCAGTTCTCTGAACCACTCAAAATTTCCACCACTGGTTCTTCAGAACTGGTCAGAACCTGCTGAATACCACTTCTGATCCAGGTCCTACATTTGATAAACACTTGCTCTGCCTTTTTTTTTAATCAACTGCATTGCATGTATACGATTGTTGGAAGAAATATCCATCTGGTTCAGTTCCAAGTGAGGAGAAAGACACTGTTTTTTTTTTTGCTTTTTCCCTTACAGGACCTATGATTAGATCAATCTTCTGCTGAGTAAATGAATTCATGAATAATTTGTTAATGTCTGGAAAGCTTCCAAGGATAAGTTGATCCCCCTCCTAGGAAGACATGATTCAACCTGAAAATAAGGAGAAACTTTCTGACAGTGAGAACAATCAACCAATGGAACAGAAGTTGCCTTCGGAAGTTGTGGGAGCGTCATCACTTGAGACTTTCAAGAAGAGACTGGACTCCCATCTGTCAGAAATGGTGTAGGGTCTCCCGTTTGGGCAGGGGGTTGGGCTAGATAAGGTCCCTTCCAACTCTGATTATCTGTTAAGGATAAAACCTCATATAATAGGAAACTCTCTCTCATCTGCCTCTAACATACAACTGACAATTGAAGAAGAAGAAGAAAAAGGAATGTTTGTTGTATATGTTTGTGTGTATTTGTGTAGTTGGCTTCCCTCCATGTCTCCTGAAGCTGTCTCAGCTAACTCAGTAGCAACAATCCTCCAATCGATCATAACTGGATATTTGAAGCAATAAGTTGGAAGCTCTCAACTGCAATCAGAAAGCATTAAGAGTCTCTCCACTATCTCTGTTCTTCTTCCTTTCCCTTCTTCCTCTTCCTTCTTAGCTCAGCCTCCTCCTGTCAAACTCTTGTTTGCTCCCAAGGGTCTCTTTGGGAAACCATTTCTCTTTCTTCCATCTCTTTCCTATCCTTTTTCCTTTCTTTCCTCTTCCCTTCTTTACCTATTCACCACTTCCCTTTCCATATTCTCGCTCCTCCATCTAGAAGTGGAAGAGCCTCCATCTGGTTGGCCATCTGGTTGGCCTCCATGTGACCAGGTGGACCAGCTGGACTTCGGATGCACTTGGCCAAACCCAACCTTCAAGGACCTCTTGACTACTTCATGCAGGAGAAAGACTTTATTATTGTTTTTTCTCTTTTTCAGACAGAGGGATTCCAGTTAAAGTCCAACCAACCCAGTGCACAGGAAATCTAGAAATATGGCAGGACGTTGAATGGAACAATGATTTGTATGGAATGACTCTCAGGGTTCATTAGAAGATGGGCCATAAGAATTCTGCTGGCCTCACAGTTGAGTACACCTTTCATTATATTTCCCATACTTTGATTCCTATTCCTTGCTTGGAAATTGTATTTTCCTTGATGTTTGCTCTTTGCAGCATGGCCTGATATTTTTTACTAGTCACTTTTCGGCAATTTAAATGGACACGTGCCAAATATAGATAATCTGTGTAGTGCTTATTAGTTTTGGGTTGTTGACTTCCATAGCCTTATCATTGTCTTGCAACAGAATCAGTTCCCCAGAAAGGTCAGCAAGTGAAGTATCAAAAGGATAAGAGGAAGTAGAGAGAATATAAATCTTGGGGCAGGGATCTCCATCTGCATTGTGACTCTTCTCTGTCTACCTGACTTCTCCTGGTCTACAAGGAAGAGACTGGTTGCACTTGTGAGTATTCTGCTGGGTAAGCCACTGTGGGATGTTTGGTTATGGGCTGCAGCCTTCTTGTGCAAATGCTTGACCTGTGCTCTTTCTATCCTGGATGTGGTCCCTTGTTGTTTGCATAGATGCCAGCTTTTGGTTATTACAAGTCAACCTTCTGTCAGAAGTACAAGGATTGTTTAAATTAATTATTCTTAATATGGGCAAAGACAGAATGGCTGGAAAGGAATTCACGCCAACTTGGGCTGAACTCATAGGAATGCAAGGTCCTGTGCTTTAGAAGCAAGCCTCCCATTGTTTTCTCTCTTGAGCGACTCACATTCAGAATTTGGAATCAAGTCCAAAGAATTTCACATCCCTGGTTTAGAGGGAACAGAATAATATTCATTGAAATGTAGTTAAGAAAATGATCCTTGGCGCACCAGCCACCTGGAAAAGGTGAGTCCAGGGGCAGTATGATAACAGCAGCTCCATAGAGGTAGGAATAGATTTATGGGCTATTATTTAATAGATTTTTATCTTGCCTTTATTACTCCATAAGAAGCTCAAGATGGTAAACACACATTATATCCATTCCCCCTCCTATCTGTAGAGATTCTCAGTCATCCAGGTGATGGTTGTCCCAAAGGTGCTTTTTCAGGAGGGAACTGGATTTTCTTGTTTTTTCTTCTGAAGATGTTTTGCTTCTCATCCAAGAAGCTTCTTCAGCTCTGACTGCATGATATGGGAATGGAGGGATTTATTCTCCTTGCGGATAGCTGGTCATTTGCATTCTTTTAGAGGGTCATTGAAGCACGTGGAGGTTTATCTGTCCCCTCAATGACCCTCTAAAAGGATGCAAATGACCAGCTGTCTGCAAGGAATATAAATCCTCCCATTCCCTATCATCCAGTCAGAGCTGAAGAAGTTTCTTGGATGAGAAGCGAAACGTCTTCAAAAAATAAAACAAGGAAGCCCGGTTGTCCCCTGAAAAAGAAACTTTGGGTCAAATTTCTGGTAAACGTTTACTTGAAGTTACTCAAGACAAAAGAGATTTGGATATCACCTCATGCTGGAAACCTCTTCCCATTAGGAGTCTTAGGATAGGCATAGATCCACATGTAGATGTTTGACCTTAGAAGTTTGACCTAGATCAGCGTTTCTCAACCTCAGAAATTTTAAGGTGTGTGACCTTCAGCTCCCAGAATTCCCCACCAGGGTAGAATCCATCTAACATAGGGTTAGATCAACACGCTGCTGAGTAAATGAACTTTTGAAAAAACGGTTATCTGTCTGGAAAATCCAGATTTAAACCTGTGCCTGTATGGAACCAGAGATGGACAACCTGAAGCATAGACTTTATTTTGTGGCTCATAGAAAGTCCTCCCAGCTCTGCTCAGAAGAGCGCATGGTAACCGGACTGTGTGGAAGGGGACACCGCATGCCTGGAAAGAAAGAAAGATAAAAAGCAAGCTGAGTTGAGAGAGAGAATGATGGAGGGGAAGTTAGGTGTTTCCTGAATGGAGGGAAGGGGCCAGCTTGATGTCAATGGCAACATTGTTCTGGAGGGGCTGAAGCAGCTGGCAGCACCCCCTTGGCAACAGCTCCCCCCAACTTATTTATTTATTTATTTTATTAGACTTGTATGCCGCCCTTCTCCCGAGGGACTCAGGGCGGCGAACATTTAAAAAGACCCATATATACAATAAAAAGATATTAAATAAAGACAAGTCTAAGTTACAAAACTACGTTAAAAACAATTAAAATTACAATTACAAAAAACTTCCCAGAAGAGGACATCCATAGCAGTTGCTTTCTAAATGGTTTTGGTTGTTTGGGAGAATTCTGGCTGGGGAATGTGACCCTGGAGATATTTTGAGACAATTATACAGTCTGGAATGAATACCTTTGAAAGACCCCACCCATTCCTCCAATGATCAGATCCGCACCTTGGCTCTGCTTCTTAGTTCCTGCGCTTCTTCACAAACCCCAACCTTCCCTGATAGCTGTTGGCTTCCCTACTAGATGCAGTAAGTTGACTCTCCACCATCCCTGTTCTTCCTCCTCTGCCTACATCTTTCCTTTCTTTTCCTTTCCTTTTCCTTCCCTCTCTTTTTCTCCTTCATTTCCTTCTGCTCTTTCCTCTTCCTTATCTATTCACCACTTCCATTCCCACACCATCCCTGTTCTGTTTTGGTCTTTCTTCTGCTTCTTCTTTCTCCTCATCTGTGGCCACTCCTGTGAAACTCTTATCTGTTCTTCAGAGTCTGTTTGAGAAAACTTTTCACTTCCCTGCCCTTCCCTTGCCAGCCCTCCGTCACCTCCCCTCTTCCCCTCTCCTTTCTTCCTTCTTTCCTCTCCTCTCCTCCCCTCCAATCAATCAATTTCCTTTCCTCTCCTCCCCTCCCCTCCCCTCTTAACTGTCTGGTTTGGTTCTGCAACCCAACAGGACAGACACAGACTTCAGAGGATAATTAGGACTGTAGAAAAAACAATGGCTACCAACCTGCCTTCCAGCGAGGACCTGTATCCTGCACGACTCAAAAGGAGGGCTGTGAAAATATTTACAGACCCCTCACATCCTGGACATGAACTGTTTCAACTCCTATCCTCAAAATGAGGCTATAGAGCACTGCACACCAGAACTAGACACAAGGACAGTTTTCCCCCTGAAAGCCATCACTCTGCTAAACAAATAATTCTCTCAACCCTGTTCAACTATTACAAAGTCTGCACTACTATTACTATTAATCTTCTCATCACTCCTTATCACCCATCCCCTCCCACTTGTGACTGTATGAGTGTAACTTTGTCACTTGTATCCTTACGATTTATATTGACTGTTCCCTAGTATGATTTGATTGCTTATTGTACCCTATGACTATTACTAAGTGTTGTACCTGATGATTCTTGACTCTTGATGAATGCATCTTTTCTTTTATGTACACTGAGAGCATTTGCACCAAGCCAAATTCCTTGTGTGTCCAATCACACTTGGCCAATAAAGAATTCTATTCTATTCTAAAAAATTTTTTTATCATTATTCTATTCTCACTTTTTTTTTTGGCAGAAAGATCCCCTTAGAGGATCAACCAAGCGCACGGCCATTTTGCTTCTGTGGAGTGTCTCCCTGGCTGCCTCTTTTCTCCTGCAGTTCTTCAGTTCTTCATGGAAAAGGAAGAATCGCCAAATCAGAGATTTATCATTGTTCTTTCTCTTTTTCAGCCAGAGAAGTTCCACTTGAAGGAGCAACTGACCAAACGCACAGCCATGTTGCTTCTGTGGGTCTTCCTCTCCCTGGCTGCCTTTTTCCTCCTGCCTGCGACGGGGGAGGTGGTGACCAATTTCAAACCCTGCAAGGAGTTCTTCTTGGATGGGAATCCCCCCGATTTGAAGCCGATGAATCCGGCCAGAATCTGCCAGAGGTATAACAACCAGTATCGGTTTGCCACAATGTACGACAAGACTCGCATCCCCTGTACGGCATATAGATATAACCCTACTGGAGGTGATCGACAACTGGATTGGATGATTGAACCTCAGGTAAGAGGAGTTCCTATCCTGAAGCTAAACATTCATAAATTGGAGGCGACCCTTAAGGAACAGTCAGTGGTCAGGAAATAAGGCAAGACAGTGGATTTAAGAGTGATTTATACATAATTATTCCCAGTGTTCACCAGGAGCAAAGACTGTAAGAATTCGGTTCACCCTCACTGTCCCCATTGGCAAGGTCTTACTTCCACCTGATTCTTTCCCCAAAGAACCAAGATCAGAGATCACCCTGACATTTCAAGGTCAATGGGAATTCAGAGGTGGGATTCAGCCAGTTCGGACAGGTTCTGGAGAACTGGTAGCTTAAATTTGGAATAGTTCAGAGAACTGGCAAATACCACCTCTGAGTGGCCCCGCCCCCTCCCGAGTTCCAGCTGATCGGCTGGGTCTTCTTTGGTTGCCCTGCACAGGAAACAGAACTGGAAAGCAGGTTAATGGGGTGGGGAGAGAATGGGGATTTTGCAGTATCCTTCCCCTGCCACGCCCACCAAGTGATATCCACCAAACCATGCCACGCCCACCATGCCACACCCACAGAACTGGCAGTAAAAAAAAAATTGAATACCACCACTGTAGTGTATTCCATATTGGAAGATAGTTTAAAGTGGGCTTCTCATGAACGACAATCTGGGGTTTCAATTTCCAGAATTCCCAGAAACTGCCCTGTGAGCTGGGATGCCTGGAAGATGCTATCCAACCTGTCTCGGTGGCGGAGTATCCCACACCCCATTCCCCATATGACTCATGACAGTTCTTTCCCCAGATTCAGGGTCTTTGACTCAGCGTTGTGGAAATGCGAATCAGACACATTGCTTTTTTTGCCTTATTCCTAGCTTGCCCTGCCTGGGGATCAAAATCGAAAAAGCATGGAACTGGAAGAGAGCTGTGGGATCGACCAAAAAATCCTGGAAAAGAGCCAGGCTGTTGACCGGGATTACCGAGCGGCTAATCGGCAGGACAGGGGACACTTGGCACCATCGTCCCATCAACCAGATCAGGAGAGCAAAGTGGCAACCTTCACCTTCACCAACGTTGTGCCCCAGTTTATGACCCTCAATCAGGGACAATGGAGAGAATATGAAGAAAATATAAATGCAGCAGGATGCCGTGAAACATATATCATTGCAGGTGCTGTACCTGGGAAGAATACGACCAATAACAGAGTGAATGTACCCAGTCATATCTGGGCTGCAGGTTGTTGTGTGCTTCAAGAAGGCAAAAGATCCTGGGCAGTCATTGCTCAAAATGACAGGAATAATGTAGAGCATATTACCTTGGGGGAGCTGCAAGGACAACTTGTTGAGCTCTATAAGAAGAAAAACATTGATCTTTTCAATAAGGCTTGTAACTGAGCTCCCAGAGCAAATGAAAGCAAAGTACAAACCTAGCAGCTTAGTTGTTCCACCTATGGAAAGAATGCAGTTAATTTTAATCCTGGTTTGATCTATACCTTTTTCTTTTTCCTGCTAAATGTTGTGAAAATCCAAGCTGTTTGATTAGATTACGCTTCAGATTATTGTGCAACCACAGAAAATAAATGAATCCAATAATCAGATGAAGAGCAAAGTGCTGACACAGCTAAAACAGGTTCTTGTTTATTAGAGTTTAGAGGTTGGATGGGCTTTATGTGATTTCAACCCATGCATAATTTGTTCAAAAAGAAACTGCAGAGGGAAGGAACAATTTTCAATCCAATGGGCTGTGTGGGAGTGAAGAGGCCCTGTAGGAATTTTTATGCTATAGAGCAGTTATATTTGATACAAGTAGTCCTCAAATTATGACAATTGTTTGTTTGTGGTTATGACAATAGTGAAAAAAGTGTCTACAAGCAATCCTAGTATGTATGACTGCTAGAATTCTGTCTCAATAGCTTTCTTACTTCATCCAATAAACTTGCTTATCAAAGATCTGTGTCCTTGTGTGTGACTTTCAGTATATGAATCTAGAAATTTGACCATTCCATTTTGCACAATATTATCAATCAATCAATCAATCAAGGTTATATGTTTGGGATGTGCAGGAAAAAGGCTCATGTGATGACCCAGAGTGTAACACAAACGTAACAAATCCAAAACGTAAATAAATGTCCTTTAATGCCTCCAACTTGGCCTCACTGTTCAATAATTCTCAGTTGGAGATAAAACTTACTCAAAAATAGTCTTCAAAAGAAAGCAATACAGTCCGAACTTAATGAGCAGATAGAGGTGAAATAAAATACCAAAGAAACTACAATGAAGAAATTTCCACAACGGCCCAGGATAAGTAATTACCAAATTTAAGGAGATAACAAGGCACAGTCTGTTGCAAGGATGCCAACCAAGGTAACTTCAGCCAAAATAAAACTCGCTTTGTTTCTGGCAATGCTGTGTTTTAACTGTCTCTCTTATATACTATTCTCCCCAGCTGCCACCAATGGGGGACCATGGCCGCTTCCTCTCTCATAAGCCAACTTGTTTCCTTCTCCGTTCCTCCCTGCATGTCCTAGAATGCAGGGGGGATAGACCTGGTTCTTCCTCTGACTGCCCAGCTGGCCTCTGCCCTTCCCCAGCCTCCTCCACAACCTCTGGAGCCACACCTCCACTCCCTGTTGGCTGTTCCTTCTCTCCCTCACTGCCTAAACCTGGATTGGATAGGTTGACTGAAAGTGATTTTGGCCTGAATCCCCCATCATAACATAAAGGTGATGGCTTCCCCTGTCCAGCCATGTCCATCTATAGGGGGCAGCAGTGCTCATCTTTGTTTCTTAGCTGTGGGAGCCAGCGTAGTCCAAAGACATTTCGGTAATCATGTGACTATACACCGAGATGCACAGAACACAGTTATATTCCCATCAAAGTGGTACCTATTTACCTACTCTACTTGCATGCTTTTGAAGTGTTAGCTGGGCAGGAGCTGAGGCAAGGAACAGGAGCTCACCCATCATGCGGTACTCTTGTCTCGAACCCAAGCTGTCGGCTTTACAAGCTCAGCATCTTTAACCTCTGAATCACCGTGCCCCCTCAGTCGTAACACAGTTATTATAATTATTATCTTATTACTTCATTATTTTTCTTTTTATTCTTTTTTATTTCTTTTATATTGTGTTTTTCTAACCTTCTAAGCCACCTTGAGTTGCCCTGTGTGAGTAGGCAGCAATATAAATTTTCTAAATAAACAAATAAATAACTTAACCCCAAATTCAGTTGAGTATAATCTAGTTCACATTACAGCCTCTTCCAGTGGCTTGTTTTCCTAGCTAATATGTGGAGATGTTTAGAATGGCACATCGGGAAGCAAAACCTTCACAGGAAGCTGTATTGACCCACAAGTGCTAGTACTGTTTTATATACTGCACTGGTGAGATCACACTTAGAATACCGAGTCCCTTTCTTGTCCCCACGATACAAAACAGAGGTTGACCCCACCCTAGGAAGGGTGCTGAGAAGAGGTACAAGAATGATAATGGGCCCGGAGGATAAGACATGAAGAACGTTTGGAGGAATTCCCAGGGTTCTTCTGACAAGCAAAGCAGTGGTGGGATTCAGCCGGTTTTCACCAGTTCAGGAGAACCGGTTGTTAACTTTCTGAGCAGTTTGGTGAACTGGTTGTTGGAAGAAATCATTTAGGGCAGAGAACTGGTTGTTAAATTATTTGAACCCCACCACTGAAACAAAAAAGAGAAGGACTGCAGTCTCCCTAGCAAACCTGTGTCGTGGCTGCTGCCTCCTGCCTCCGCGCATCGAGGAGGCCGAGCAGCAGCAGGAAGAGGGCGAACCTCCTGAGTTGCAGGAAGCGGCTGCCAGCAATGGCCTCAGGTAAAGAGGTTGCAAGGGGAGGCTCGACCCCTCCTCTCAGGAGCCACAAAGCTCACCGCCCCTCTGGCAGCACCCAAGCCTCCTCTCACCGTGCTTCTCTGCCTCCTCACCAGAAGTGCTCACAAACCCAACAGGAAGGAAGAGGCTTGGTGGGTGCCAGAGGGGCAGTGAGTGTTTGCACTCTTCACGTGAGGGCATTGCTGGCAGCTACTCGGCCTCCTCGATGTGCAGAGGCAAGAGGCAACACCAGTTCAGAGGTTCCTTTCCCCGCACCACTGGGGAGAGAGAGAGAGAGAAAGAGAAAGAGGGAGAAAGGGAGAAACAGAGAAAGAGAGAGGGAGGGAGGGAGGGAGAGAGAGAGAGAGAGATTCCAGTGTTTTGTTTACTGTGGGAAACGGGTCCAAATGACTCTCTAAGTATTTAAGGTTGCAGAAACAGGCAGCCAAGCTGAGTGCCTGAAGGACCCCATCTGATCAGTGGGAGTCCAAACGCTTCAGCATCCAGGCATGCTGGATTCATATTACTGATCCACGGAATTTAAATTTATGAAATTGGGGTCCAAAAGGTTGGAGACCCCTACTCTAAGCAGTTTACAGAGTCAGCCTATTGCCCCCAACCATCTGGGTCCTCTTTTTACTGACCTTGGATCGAACTGCCAAACTGCTGGCAGCCAGCAGAAGTAGCCTGTAGTACTGCATTCTAACCACTGAGCTCATCACGGCTCATCAGGAAAGAAAAAACAGTCCAGATAGTAGCCATGGTAGTACCTGAGGAAGGCAGAATAGAAGAGAAAGAACTGGAGAAGTACACAACACACAAAGACCTGCAAACCACAGCACCACCACGGACCATCTATGGTATCCAACCTGTCTGTAGGTGACCAAATATGCAACGTAACCAACCACATTGCTTGTCCTTTCTTATTGCTAGCTTGCCCTGCCTGGGGATCATCAACGAAGATGCATGGAATCAGAACAGACTTGTGGAATGGACCATACTCTCCTTGCAGACAGCCAGGCTATTTTGGAGGATTACGCACAGGCTATTCAGTATGACAAGGGACACTTGACACCAGTGTCCCGTCAATCATAATCTGGACAGCAAAGCTGCAACCTTCACCTTCACCAACATTGTGCCCCAATTTCGCCAACTCAGTAATGGAGAACGGGCAGCATATGAAGGAAATGTGAGCAGTGATGCAGCAGGATGCCGTGATACGTATGTCCTTGTGGGTGCGGTGCCTGGCGAGAGATCCATCAGCAACAGAGTGAATGTACCCCGTCATATCTGGTCTGCAGCTTGTTGTGTGCCTGTGCCTCCAAAGCACAAGAAAGAATCCTGGGCAGCCTTTGCTGAAAATGATCAGAATAAAGTAAATCAGCTTAGCTGGAAAGTGAGTGAGCTGGAAAGTAAACTTCGTCAGAAATACAAGAAGAAGGCATTAATCTTTTCAATGGTGCTTGTTATTAAGAATTAATAATGAAATCCTCTGTAAAACAGAGTTTAGAGAGCAAATAAAAGCGTAGTTGAATAAAAGCATAGTTAAACAAAGGAGATTGTCGTTCAACATATGTAAGGTGTAAAGATGTATATGTAAAGGTGTATTTATTACAATCCTGTTTTGATCTGTATCAATTATTGGCTCCGTGTTGTGAAAATCCAGGCTGCTGGATTACTTTATGGTTCAGATTATGGAGCAAACCCAGAAAATACATAAACCCAGTAACCAGACGAAGGGAGCAGAGCTGATGCAGCTAAAACAGGGTCTAGTTTACCAGAGTTTACAGGATATATAACTTATTAGAAAAGAAACTGCAGTGAGAAAGAACAGTTTTCAGTCCATTGAGCTCTGAGGGTGGGAAGAAGATCCTTAGGAATCAAATTTCATTTCATTCTAAAAGGGGCTTAGATTTGACACAGGTCATTCTCAACTTACAACCATTTAGCAGCTGTTTGAAGTTATGACCGAACTGAAAAAAAATGACTCATGACCTCCATATGACTGTTGCAATGTCCCATGGTCACATGATCAAAATCAATCAATCAGAGCAGTGGTGGGATTCAAAAAAGTTTACTGCTGGTTCTGTGGGGGTGGGCTTGGTGGTCGTGGTGTGGCGTGGTGGGCTTGGCTTGGTGGGCGTGGCAGGGGAAGGATCAAAGGTGGGATTCAGCCAGTTCGCACCACTTCGGGAGAACCGGTGGTTAACTTTCTGAGCGGTTTGGTGAACTGGTTGTTGGAAGAAATCATTAGGGCAGAGAACCGGTTGTGAAATTATTTGAATCCCACCACTGGGAAGGATACTGAAAAATCTCCATTCCCACCACACCCCACTAACCTGCTTCCTAGTTCCGTTCTCCTGTGCAGGGCAACCAAAGAAGACCCAGCCAATCAGCTGGGACTCAGGAGGCCGTGAATAGATGGTGGTGGGGCCAGTCAGAGGTGGGAATGGCTGGTTCTCCAAACTACTCAAAATTTCTGCTACTGGTCATCCAGAAGTGGTTAGAACTGGCTGAATATCACTTCTAGCCTGGACAAAAGTCACCCACAAAACAGACCTCAAATTTCTGATAAAGTCTGTAGAGATTCTCAGTCATCCAGGTGATGGTTGTCCCACAGGTGCTTTTTCAGGAGGCAACTGGACTTTCTTGTTTTTTCTTCTGAAGATGTTTTGCTTCTCATTCAAGAAGCTTCTTCAGCTCTGACTGCATGATATGGGAATGGAGGGATTTATATTCCTTGCAAAGAGCTGGTTATTTGTATCCTTTTAGAGGGTCATTGAAGCACGTGGAGGTTTATCTGTCCCCTCAACGACCCTCTAAAAGGATGCAAATGACCAGCTGTCTGCAAGGAATATAAATCCTCCCATTCCCTATCATCCAGTCAGAGCTGAAGAAGTTTCTTGGATGAGAAGCGATACGTCTTCAAAAAATAAAACAAGGAAGCCCGGTTGTCTCCTGAAAAAGAACCTTTGGGTCAAATTTCTGGTAAACGTTTACTTGAAGTTACTCAAGACAAAAGAGATTTGGATATCACCTCATGCTGGAAACCTCTTCCCATTAGGAGTCTTAGGATAGGCATAGATCCACATGTAGATGTTTGACCTTAGAAGTTTGACCTAGATCAGCGTTTCTCAACCTCGGAAATTTTAAGGTGTGTGACCTTCAGCTCCCAGAATTCCCCACCAGGGTAGAATCTGTTAAGTCTGCATGAAGAGTCAGACGCGAGGAGTTCCAGCAAAGAGTTTATTCAGTGACTACAGCTCGAATGGACCCAAGTTGGCTTGGCTACGGCTGCTTCTTATAGCCTGCAGCCGTGGTTGCCAGCCAATGGGAGTGCAGGGTTTCTTCCCGCACTATTTAAACCAATACCATTTGACATTTTACAAGAACAGTTCAAATAAACCAATAACATTCAAACCTACATACATAACACCCCTCCCCACTAGGTTCAGTCCATACCAAACCCCAACCTATCTAATGTATTCCCTTAAATAGGTGGGGCTCTTACGTGTCGTTGAGACCTTCGTGGTTCAGAAGTTTTAACGTTCTCACCCAGTGAGAGGGAAATGTGTCTGCTGACATTTCCCTGTTGGGACTTCCTGTGAAAGGAGACCCTGTTAGACTGTTAGAATCTGGTCTCTCCCCAACCCATCTCCATTCCAATGTCAGCACCCAAGTCAGGTAGTGATGTGCAATCTTCCACTTCTAAGGATGGATCTTGGCATTGTGACAGGGTTGGGATGGTTCCTGTCATAATGGCTCGTTACACATGGGGTTGATTCTTGCTTGCTGATTTTCCTCCTGTTCCCCCTTCCCCTAGAAGTGACATCAGGTGAGGAACCAAGAGAGAGACAGGGGTGATGTTCCTGAGGGAACCTGGATCTAAGTTGGTCAATGTGCCTGCTCCAGAGGAGGCCATCCTCTGTTTGTACCCTGTAAGAACAAGGGCCAGTGATGTGAGTTATTTCAGCAGGAATCCACAAAGGTTCACCTATAAGGTTTCTAGCATATACAGAATCTCCCACACTGAAAGAACGAACTTTGGAAGTGGAATCTAGTGGTGCGTTGGGTGCGTAAGTGGGATGAAGGCGGTCAAGGGAAGACCTAAGTTTCCTACCCATCAACAACTCTGCTGGGGACAAGTTATTTGATGGGCTAGGAGTGATGTGCTGAACACTAAGAAGTTTTTCAAGCTTCTCAGTGATGTCCCCAGGACCCAGCTGCTGAAGCTTCTCTTTGGTAAAGCGTACCATGCGTTCAGCCCGCCATTAGCGAAGGGTGCCCAGGGGCAGTGAGGGCATGTCTGATACCCTGTTGTGCTAGAAAGGATTCAAAAATGTTAGATGTGAATTGAGGGCCATTGTCAGAGACAAGGACATCTGGCAACCCATGGGTTACAAACAATTTTCTGAGCTGCTTAATGACAGCCTCAGTTGTAGTGGATGTCATGGGAATTACCTCTAGCCATTTGGAATATGCATCTACTATAACTAGAAAAGTGTGCCCTCTCGTAGGGCCTGCGAAATCAACGTGGATCCTAGACCATGGGCCCCTAGGACATTCCCATTCCTGTGTGGGGGCGTGAGGTGGAGCAGGCCTGACTACCTGGCAATTGGGACAAGATGCTACCCAGTTTTCAACCATTTTGTCAATACCTGGCCACCATACATAACTCCTGGCCAATCCCTTCATCCTTACAATCCCAGGATGACCCTCATGTAACATTTCCAAAACCTCCCTTTGCAGTTTTGCAGGAATAACCAACCTGTTACCCCACAAAATACATCCTCTTAATACAGATAATTCAGTTTGCCTGGACTTAAAAGGTTGGGCAAGGTGAGGTAGATCTTGAAGAGGCCAACCTTTCTTAATCCAGCCTATAACAGGTGCCAACACAGCGTCTTTGGCAGTCTCTCTGGCAATCTCAGCAGCATGGACTGGAAGCTTAGCAAGCAGTCATCAAAATGCTTTTATAGTGGTAGTTGTATAGGAGTATATGCAGGAATGGCCTTTTATTTTGCAGTCTTTTTCTTTTTGGGTGGCAGGATTTATTAAAGTTTCCAGGTGCTGCACCATTTTAAAACCTATAAATACAATCTGGCTATGTAAAAAGTCAATGAATTGCTTGAACCTAAAACGCTAAAGATATTTTCCACGTTCCCCTTAAAACCCAGATTCTTTCAGTCATGTTTTACACATCTTGAATTTGCAAGGGCTGTTTTTTTGCTTTTTCTCTTTCAGGACCTATGATTAGATCAATCTTCTGCTGAGTAAATGAATTCATGAATAATTTGTTAAGGGTCTGAAGAGCATCCAAGGATAAGTTGATCGCCCTCCTAGGAAGACATGATAGTTCTCCAACCTCATATAATAGGAAGCTCTCTCTCATCTGCCTCTAACATACAACTGACAATTGAAGAAGAAGAAGAAAAAGGAATGTTTGTTGTATATATTTGTGTGTATATGTGTAGTTGGCTTCCCTCCATGTCTTCTGAAGCTGTCTCAGCTAACTCAGTAGCAACAATCCTCCAATCGATCATAACTGGATATTTGAAGCAATAAGTTGGAAGCTCTCAACTGCAATCAGAAAGCATTAAGAGTCTCTCCACTATCTCTGTTCTTCTTCCTTTTCCTTCTTCCTCTTCCTTCTTAGCTCAGCATCCTCCTGTCAAACTCTTGTTTGTTCCCAAGGGTCTCTTTGGGAAACCGTTTCTCTTTCTTCCCTCTCTTTCCTATCCTTTTTCCTTTCTTTCCTCTTCCCTTCTTTACCTATTCACCACTTCCCTTTCCATATTCTCACTCCTCCATCTAGAAGTGGAAGAGCCTCCATCTGGTTGGCCATCTGGTTGGCCTCCATGTGACCAGGTGGACCAGCTGGACTTTGGATGCTCTTGGGCAAACCCAACCTTCAAGGACCTCTTGACTTCTTCAGGAGGAAGACTTTATCATTGTTGTTTCTCTTTTTCAGGCAGAGGGATTCCAGTTAAAGTCCAACCAACCCAGTGCACAGGAAATCTAGAAATATGGCAGGACATTGAATTGAACAATGATTTGTACGGAATGGCTCTCAGGGTTCACTAGAAGACGGGCCATAAGAATTCTGCTGACTTCTCGGTTTGACTGTATGTTATATTTTTATACTTTGATTCCTATTCCTCTCTCGGAAATTGCATTGTCCTTGATGTTCCTCTTTGCAGCATGGCCTTCGACAGCTTTATCATTGTCTTGCAACAGAATCAGTTCCCCAGAAAGGTCAGCAAGTGAAGTATCAAAAGGATAAGAGGAAGTAGAGAGAATATAAATCTTGGAACAGGGACCTCCATCTACATTGTGACTCTTCTCTGTCTACTTGACTTCTTCTGGTCTACAAGCAAGAGACTGGTTGCACTTGTGAGTATTCTGCTGGGTAAGCCACTGTGTTATGTTTGGTTATGGGCTAAAACATATGAAGAACAGTTGCAGGAACTGGGCCTGGCTAGTCTAGTGAAGAGAAGGACCGGGGAGACAGGATACAGTGTTCCAATATTTGTTTTTTTTTAAATAAACTTTATTGTTCTCTTACATTTTAAAAAAGAAAAAATAATCATAACATTAACAGTATTGTAGCATCATTATTATACACATCTAGTGCATATTTACATTTATATACATTGTTATATGATTACATACATTTATCTATAGTTTGCTTATCTTAAATTTCTTTATTTTCTATTTGCCTAATTTCCAGCCAATTATACCACATATCTCAAATTTTATGATGTTCAGACTCTTCTTTATCTTTTCGTTTTAGGGTCAATTTATCCATTTTGGCACAGTCCAATATTTTTTGGATTACCAATTCGTCAGTGGGGGTGTTTTTATGCTTCCAACATTGTGCATACGATATTCTAGCTGCAGTTAATATGTGTAGTACAATATATTTAATTTTTTGCTCATGTTTCTTTTTAAATATTCCTAGCATAAATAACTCCGGTTCAAATTCTATTTGTTCTTTATTAATTTATTGTAACCGTTGCCTAATTTTAGTCCAATATCTTTGAGCTTCTGGGCAAGACCACCACATGTGGTAAAAAGTACCTTGTATCTTTTTACACTTCCAGCATGCCAGATTCATTTTGGGATACATTTTAGCTAATCTCATCGAGGTAAGTGCCATAGGTAGAACATCTTATAAATATTTTCTTTGTGTGCTGATTATTTTGTTAATTTATAGTTCCAATTCCAGTCCCCCCATTCTGCTAGATTTATATTATGTCCTATATTTTTTGCCCATGCTATGTGCCTTTCACAATTCTTCTTCCAACTCAACTTCTAATAAGTATTTATAAATTTTTATAAATACTTATTTGTTATACATTTTTGTGATATTTTTCTCATCAGGGCCTGTTAGAATTTTATCTAAATGTTGCAGTTCTGTATAGATTCCATATTCTTCTGTGTCCTTTTTATGTCTATTTTGCAGTTGGAGATATGGCCACCAGTCTATGAATATTCCTTGTTCTTTAAGATCTTAGTTCGATTTTATTTTCCTTGTTTGTCTAAAACATCTTTATATTTTGCCATTTTACATAAATCTAAATTATTGGGGGTGTATCATGGCTTCCATTGTGGATAACCATATCAGAATTTTCATGTAATGTTTCTTCCTAATTTTATTCCAGTTTTGTATCAAAGAATCTCTAATAAAATGCCTATGAAAGTAGGATTGTTTCTTGGTTTCTTTTTCCCATAGAAAGGCATGCCATTCCTTCTGTAAATCATGGCCCTCCAGACTTAGTATCCTTTTGTTATTTAAGTTAATCCATTCTTTGGTCCAAGTTAGAGCTGCTGCCAAAAGCTGCCAATCTGGGGAGTCCAAAGCCTCCTCTGCTTTTACTGTCCTGTAATGCTTTTATTTTTATTCTGGACATTTCCCCTAACCATATGAATTTTACCATAATTTTGTTCATCTCTGTGAAAAAAAAAATTCTCTAATTTTATGGAAATTGTTTGAAATAAATACAAAAATTTGGGTGAGATTGTCATTTTAATCGCCGCAATTCTCCCTAACAATGGTAGCTGTAACTTCCCCCATAATTCCAAATCTGTCTTTGTTTGTTCATATAATTAATTTCTTTTATTGTTCTACATTTTGCAGTTAACCATATCCCTAGATACTTAATTTTCTTTGTCGTTTGAAGCCCCATTACTCTTTCTAATTCTTTTTTCTGCTCTTCTGTCAAATTCTTCGTTAACATTTTACCTTTTTGTCTATTAATTTTAAGGCCTGATACTTTCCCATATTTTTTTTTATTCTCGAATTAAAAATGTTTCCTGTCTCTATAGGATCTTCAATAAAAAATACTAGGTCATCAGCAAAAGCCTGAAGTTTATACTCCTCCTTTTTAACTCTAGTTCCTTTCATATCTAATTCATATTAATAGGCTCTCTAGTGACAGGATGAAAATCAGAGGCGACAGTGGGCAACCCTGCCTTACTTCTTTCATTATTCTAAAGGTCTCTGTATTTTCACCATTTAGTAAAATATTCGCCTTTTGAGTGAAATATATCGCCTTTATTGTATTCTCAAATTTATCTTCTAAATTCATATTTTTGTTAGAATTTGAATTCTTTTTATTGGCCAAGTGTGATTGGACACACAAGGAATTTGTCTCTGTTGCATCAAAAATTGCCAATTTAGGTTGTCGAATGCCTTCTACGCATCCAGAAAAAAAAAACAAATACCACTTGTTTCTCTGGATGTGCCTCATAATATTCCAAAATATCCAATACTATCCTTGTGTTGTTTCTAATTTGCCTTGATGGAAGAAATCCGTTTTGGTCCGGATGTATGTATTCGTTTAATGCTCTTTTCAATCTGTCTGCTATTATAGTTATAAATATTTTATAATCAGCGTTCACCAATGATATTGGTCTGTAATTTTGAATTTGTCTACTGTCAGAGCCCTCCTCTGGTATTAGTGAAATGTATGCTTCCCTCCATGAATCCAGCATTTTGGCTTCTGTCAGTACCTTGTTGTAGAATTCTAATATAAGTGATTTTATCTGTTCACCCATCATCTTATATATTTCTCCTGGAAGCCCATCTGGGCCTGGAGTTTTATTATTTTTCTGCTTTTTGACTGCTTGTTTCAGTTCTACCATTGTTTTATTTCCTTAGATAAGATCTCCCTTCTTTCTTCTGTTATTGGTGGACCCCTTTCCCTTTCAGATAGTCTATTATGTTCTGTTCCTCTATTCCTTCATTTTTGTGCAGGCCCTCAAACTATTGATATGCTATTCTTTTTTTTCCCTTCCATAGTATGTTGAAATTCTCCATTCTCATCCTGAAGTTGGTATATTATCCTCTTCTCTCTCTCTCTTTAATCTATAAGACAACCACCTTCCCAGTTTATTTGCTTGCTCAAATAAATTTTGTTTAACAGCTTTTAAAGTCTTTACCATTTCTTCTTGTTCTAATATATTGAGTTTATGTTTAGTTAAAGTCAATTCCCCTTTGATTTTGGTGTTCTGTGGTATTTTCTGTAATTCTGTAATTCTAATTCTATAATTAATATATTCTGTGGTTTCCAGTTCTCTTTATTTCTTTTTGATGTATATGATATTATAATTCCACGTGAATAAGTGTTCATGGTGTCCCAAATATTTTGTATTGATGTATGTTGCCTGGTATTCTTTTTTAAAAATAGCTCTAGCTCTTTCATAAATTTTTGGGTAAATTCTTTATCTTTTATTATTTGTGGATTTAAAGTCCAGCAACCGGGATGATTAGGGGACTGGAGGCAAAAGCATACAATGATGAACGGTTGCAGGAACTCGGCATGGCTAGTCTAGTGAAGAGAAGGACCAGGGGAGACAGGATAGCAGTCTTCCAATATTTGAGGGGCTGCCACAGAGAGGAGGAAGGGGTCAAGCTATTCTCCAAAGCACCTGAAGGCCAGACAAGGAATAATGGATGGAAACTGAACAAGGAGAGATTCAACCTGGAAATAAGGAGAGATTTTCTGACAGTGAGAACAATCAACCCATGGAACAGAAGTTGCCCTCGGAAGTTGTGGGAGCTTCATCACTGGAGACTTTCAAGAAGAGATTGTACTGCCACTGTCAGAAATGGTATTAGGGTCCCTTCCAACTCTGTTAATCTGTTAAATTCCCCTCTTTATAAGAGCGTCTTTGGAAAACCTTACCCTTTCCCTCTGTCTTTCCTTTTCTTTTTCCTTCCCCTCCTCCTTTCCTTTTTCCAGTCATCCTTTCCCCTCCCTCTTCCTCCCTTTTTCTTTTCCTTTCCTCTCCCTCTCTTTCTTTTTCTTTTTCATCTCCTTCCACTCTTTCCCCTTCCTTATCTATTCATCACTTCCATTCCCTCACCATCCCTGTTCTCTTTCATGTTTCTTCTGCTTGTTCATTCTCCTCATCTGAGGCCACTCCTGTGAAGCTCTTCTCTGTTCCTAAGAGTCTGTTGGGAAAACGTTTCCTTCCCTTCCCTCCCCTGTACTTCCTCTCCTTTCCTTTCCTCTCCCCTCGCCTCCCCTCTCTCCTCTCATCTCCTCCAATCAATTTCCTATCCTTTTTAATTTCTTTCCTTCTTCCTCCCTCTCTTTTCTTTCTTCCTTTTCCTTTCCTTCCTCGCCCTTCCCATCTTCGCCTGTTTACCAGTTCTCTTCCCTTCTCACATTCCCGCTCTTCCCTCCAGAAGTGAAAACAATCTGATTGGCCTCCATCTGACCAGGGGGACCAGCTGGACTTCAGGCGCCCCTGGCAAAACCCAACCTCAAACCCATTCTCACATTCGTCGTGGAACGTTGCTGAATCAAAATTTATCATTATTCTATTCTCACTTTTTTGGGGGGCAGAAAGATTCCCTCAACCAAATGCACAGCCATGTTGCTTCTGTGGATCTTCCTCTCCCCGGCTGCCTCTTTTCTCCTGCAGTACTTCAGTTCTTCATGGAAAAGGAAGAATCGCCAAATCAGAGATTTATCATTGTTCTTTCTCTTTTTCAGCCAGAGAAGTTCCACTTGAAGGAGCAACTGACCAAACGCACAGCCATGTTGCTTCTGTGGGTCTTCCTCTCCCTGGCTGCCTTTTTCCTCCTGCCTGCAACTGGGGAGGTGGTGACCAATTTCAAACCCTGCAAGGAGTTCTTCTTGGATGGGAAACCCCCCAATTTGAGGCCGATGAATCCGGCCAGAATCTGCCAGAGGTATGAAAACCAGTATCGGTTTGCCACAATGTACGACAAGACTCGGCGCATCCCCCTGTACTCGGCATATAGATATAACCCTGGTGAAGGTGATCGACAAGTGGATTGGATGATTGAACCTCAGGTAAGAGGAGTTCCTATCCTGAAGCTAAACATTCATAAATTGGAGGCGACCCTTAAGGAACAGTCAGTGGTTAGGAAATAAGGCAAGACAGTGGATTTAAGAGTGATTTATACATAATTATTCCCAGTGTTCACCAGGAGCAAAGACTGTAAGAATTCGGTTCACCCTCACTGACCACATTGGCAAGGTCTTACTTCCACCTGATTCTTTCCCCAAAGAACCAAGATCAGAGATCACCCTGACATTTCAAGGTCAATGGGAATTCAGAGGTGGGATTCAGCCGGTTCTGACAGGTTCTGGAGAATAGGTAGCGGAAAGTTTGAGTAGTTGAGAGAACCGGCAAATACCGCCTCTGAGTGGCCCCGCCCCCCTCTCTTCTCTGCCTCCTGAGTGCCAGCTGATTGGCTGGGTCTTCTTTGCTGGCCCTGCTCAGGAGAACAGAACTGGAAAGCAGGTTAGTGGGTGGGGAGAGAATGGGGATTTTGCAGTATCCTTCCCCTGCCACACCCACCAAGTGATATCCACCAAACCATGCCACACCCACCATGCCACACCCACAGAACTGGTAGTAAAAAAAATTGAATACCACCACTGTAGTGTATTCCATATTGGAAGATAGTTTAAAGTGGGCTTCTCATGAACGACAATCTGGGGTTTCAATTTCCAGAATTCCCAGAAACTGCCCTGTGAGCTGGGATGCCTGGAAGATGCAATCCAACCTGACTCGGTGGCGGAGTATCCCACACCCCATTCCCCATATGACTCATGACAGTTCTTTCCCCAGATTCAGGGTCTTTGACTCAGTGTTGTGGAAATGCGAATCAGACACATTGCTTTTTTGCCTTATTCTAGCTTGCCCTGCCTGGGGATCAAAATCGAAAAACATGGAACTGGAAGAGAACTGGGGACTAAACAAAATCTCCTGGAAAGCAGCCAGGCTGTTGACCAGGATTACCGGCGCTAATCGGCAGGACAGGGGACATTTGGCACCATCGTCCCATCAAACAGATGAGGAGAGCAAAGCTGCAACCTTCACCTTCACCAACGTCGTGCCCCAGTTTATGGCCCTCAATCAGGGACAATGGAGAGAATATGAAGAAAATATAAATGCAGCAGGATGCCGTGAAACATATATCATTGCGGTGCTGTACCTGGGAATAATAAGATCAATAACAGAGTGAATATACCCAGTCATATCTGGGCTGCAGGTTGTTGTGTGCTTCAAGAAGGCAAAAGATCCTGGGCAGTCATTGCTGAAAATTACCAGAATAATGTAGAGCATATTACCTTGGGGGAGCTGCAAGGACGACTTGCTGAGCTCTATAAGAAGAAAAAAATTGATCTTTTCAATAATGCTTGTTAACTGAACTCCCAGAGCAAATGAAAGCAAAGTACAAACCTAGCAGCTTAGTTGTTCCACATATGGAAAGAATGCAGTTAATTTTAATCCTGGTTTGATCTATACCTTTTTCTTTTTCCTGCTAAATGTTGTGAAAATCCAGGCTGTTTGATTAGATTACGCTTCAGATTATTGAGCAAATGCAGAAAATAAATGAATCCAATAATCAGATGAAGGGCAAAGTGCTGACGCAGCTAAAACGGGGTCTTGTTTATTAGAGTTTAGAGGTTGGATGGGCTTTATGTGATTTCAACCCATGCATAATTTGTTAAAAAGGAAACTGCAGTGGGAAGGAACAATTTTCAATCCAACGGGCTGTGTGGGAGTGAAGAGGCCCTGTAGGAATTTTTATGCTATAGAGCAGTTATATTTGCTACAAGTAGTCCTCAAGTTATGACAATTGTTTGTTTGTGGTTATGACAATGCTGAAAAAAGTGTCTTGCAAGCAATCCTAGTATGTATGACTGCTAGAATTCTGTCTCAATAGCGTTCTTACTTCATCCAATAAACTTGCTTATCAAAGATCTGTGTCCTTGTGTGTGACTTTCAATATATGAATCTAGAAATTTGACCATTCCATTTTGCACAATAGTATCAATCAATCAATCAATCAATCAATCAATCAATCAAGGTTATATGTTTGGGATGTGCAGGAAAAAGGCTCATGTGATGACCCGGAGTGTAGCACAAACGTAACAAATCCAAAACGTAAATAAATGTCCTTTAATGCCTCCAACTTGGCCTCACTGTTCAATAATTCTCAGTTGGAGATAAAACTTACTCAAAAATAGTCTTCAAAAGAAAGCAATACAGTCCGAACCTAATGAGCAGATAGAGGTGAAATAAAATACCAAAGAAACTACAATGAAGAAATTTCCACAACGGCCCAGGATAAGTAATTACCAAATTTAAGGAGATAACAAGGCACAGTCTGTTGCAAGGATGCCAACCAAGGTAACTTCAGCCCAAAATAAAACTCGCTTTGTTTCTGGCAATGCTGTGTTTTAACTGTCTCTCTTATATACTATTCTCCCCAGCTGCCACCAATGGGGGATCATGGCCGCTTCCTCTCTCGTAAGCCAACTTGTTTCCTTCTCCGTTCCTCCCTGCGTGTCCTAGAATGCAGGGGGGATAGACCTGGTTCTTCCTCTGACTGCCCAGCTGGCCTCTGCCCTTCCCCAGCCTCCTCCACAACCTCCGGAGCCACACCTCCACTCCCTGTCGGCTGTTCCTTCTCTCCCTCACTGCCTAAACCTGGATTGGATAGGTTGGCTGAAAGTGAATTTGGCCTGAATCCCTCATCATAACATAAAGGTGATGGCTTCCCCTGTCCAGCCATGTCCATCTATAGGGGGCAGCAGTGCTCATCTCTGTTTCTTAGCTGTGGGAGCCAGCGTAGTCCAAAGACATTTCCGTAATCATGTGACTATACACCGAGATGCACAGAACACAGTTATATTCCCATCAAAGTGGTACCTATTTACCTACTCTACTTCACATGCTTTTGAAGTGTTAGCTGGGCAGGAGCTGAGGCAAAGAACAGGAGCTCACCCATCATGCGGTACTCTTGTCTCGAACCCAAGCTGTTGGCTTTACAAGCTCAGCATCTTTAACCTCTGAATCACCGTGCCCCCCCCTCAGTCGTAACACAGTTATTATAATTATTATCTTATTACTTCATTATTTTTCTTTTTATTCTTTATTTCTTTTATATTGTGTTTTTCTAACCTTCTAAGCCACCTTGAGTTGCCCTGTGTGAGTAGGCAGCAATATAAATTTTCTAAATAAATAAATAAATAACTTAACCCCAAATTCAGTTGAGTATAATCTAGTTCACATTACAGCCTCTTCCAGTGGCTTGTTTTCCTAGCTAATATGTGGAGATGTTTAGAATGGCACATCGGGAAGCAAAACCTTCACAGGAAGCTGTATTGACCCACAAGTGCTAGTACTGTTTTATATACTGCACTGGTGAGATCACACTTAGAATACCGAGTCCCTTTCTTGTCCCCACGATACAAAACAGAGGTTGACCCCACCCTAGGAAGGGTGCTGAGAAGAGGTACAAGAATGATAATGGGCCCGGAGGATAAGACATGCGAAGAACGTTTGGAGGAATTCCCAGGGTTCTTCTGACAAGCAAAGCAGTGGTGGGATTCAGCCGGTTTGCACCAGTTCAGGAGAACCGGTTGTTAACTTTCTGAGCAGTTTGGTGAACTGGTTGTTGGAAGAAATCATTTAGGGCAGAGAACTGGCTGTTAAATTATTTGAACCCCACCACTGAAACAAAAAAGAGAAGGACTGCAGTCTCCCTAGCAAACCTGTGTCGTGGCTGCTGCCTCCTGCCTCCGCGCATCGAGGAGGCCGAGCAGCAGCAGGAAGAGGGCGAACCTCCTGAGTTGCAGGAAGTGGCTGCCAGCAATGCCCTCAGGTAAAGAGGTTGCAAGGGGGAGGCTCGACCCCCTCCTCTCAGGAGCCACAAAGCGCTCACCGCCCCTCTGGCAGCACCCAAGCCTCCTCTCACCATGCTTCTCTGCCTCCTCACCAGAAGTGCTCACAAACCCAACAGGAAGGAAGAGGCTTGGTGGGTGCCAGAGGGGCAGTGAGTGTTTGCACTCCTCACTTGAGGGCATTGCTGGCAGCTACTCGGCCTCCTCGATGTGCAGAGGCAAGAGGCAACACCAGTTCAGAGGTTCCTTTCCCCTGCACCACTGGGGGACAGAGAGAGGGGAGAGAGAAGAGAGAGAAAGAGAAAGAGGGAGAAAGGGAGAAACAGAGAAAGAGAGAGGGAGGGAGGGAGGGAAAGAGAGAGAGAGAGAGAGATTCCAGTGTTTTGTTTACTGTGGGAAACGGGTCCAAATGACTCTCGAAGTATTTAAGGTTGCAGAAACAGGCAGCCAAGCTGAGTGCCTGAAGGACCCCATCTGATCAGTGGGAGTCCAAACACTTCAGCATCCAGGCATGCTGGATTCATATTACTGATCCACGGAATTTAAATTTATGAAATTGGGGTCCAAAAGGTTGGAGACCCCTACTCTAAGCAGTTTACAGAGTCAGCCTATTGCCCCCAACCATCTGGGTCCTCTTTTTACTGACCTTGGAAGGACGGAAGACTGAGTCAACCTTGAGCCGGTAAGAATCGAACTGCCAAACTGCTGGCAGCCAGCAGAAGTAGCCTGTAGTACTGCATTCTAACCACTGAGCTCATCACGGCTCATCAGGAAAGAAAAAACAGTCCAGATAGTAGCCATGGTAGTACCTGAGGAAGGCAGAATAGAAGAGAAAGAACTGGAGAAGTACACAACACACAAAGACCTGCAAACCACAGCACCACCACGGACCATCTATGGTATCCAACCTGTCTGTAGGTGACCAAATATGCAATGTCTTATTACAGAATATCCCACACCCCATTCCCTGGCTGACTCAGGATAGACCTTTCCCCAGATTGAAGGTATTTGATTGTCTCTGGTGTGAATGCTAACCAACCACATTGCCTGTCCTTTCTTATTGCTAGCTTGCCCTGCCTGGGGATCATCAACGAAGATGCATGGAATCAGAACAGACTTGTGGAATGGACCACACTCTCCTTGCAGACAGCCAGGCTATTTCGGAGGATTACACACAGGCTATTCAGTATGACAAGGGACACTTGACACCAGTGTCCCATCAGTTGTAATCTGGACAGCAAAGCTGCAACCTTCACCTTCACCAATATTGTGCCCCAATTTCGCCAACTCAGTAATGGAGAATGGGCAGCATATGAAGGAAATGTGAGCAGTGATGCAGCAGGATGCCGTGATACGTATGTCCTTGTGGGTGCGGTGCCTGGCAAGAGATCCATCAGCAACAGAGTGAATGTACCCAGTCATATCTGGTCTGCAGCTTGTTGTGTGCCTGTGCCTCCAAAGCACAAGAAAGAATCCTGGGCAGCCTTTGCTGAAAATGATCAGAATAAAGTAAACCAGCTTAGCTGGAAAGTGAGTGAGCTGGAAAGTAAACTTCGTCAGAAATACAAGAAGAAGGAAATTAATCTTTTCAATGGTGCTTGTTATTAAGAATTAATAATGAAATCCTCTGTAAAACAGAGTTTAGAGAGCAAATAAAAGCGTAGTTGAATAAAAGCATAGTTAAACAAAGGAGATTGTCGTTCAACATATGTAAGGTGTAAAGATGTATATGTAAAGGTGTATTTATTACAATCCTGCTTTGATCTGTATCAAATTTTGGCTCCGTGTTGTGAAAATCCAGGCTGCTGGATTACTTTATGGTTCAGATTATGGAGCAAACCCAGAAAATACATAAACCTAGTAACCAGACGAAGGGAGCAGAGCTGATGCAGCTAAAACAGGGTCTAGTTTACCAGAGTTTACAGGATGTATAACTTATTAGAAAAGAAACTGCAGTGAGAAAGAACAGTTTTCAGTCCATTGAGCTCTGAGGGTGGGAAGAAGATCCTTAGGAATCAAATTTCATTTCATTCTAAAAGGGGCTTAGATTTGACACAGGTCATTCTCAACTTACAACCATTTAGCAGCTGTTTGAAGTTATGACTGAACTGAAAAAAAATGTCTCACGACCTCCGTATGACTGTTTCAATGTCCCATGGTCACATGATCAAAAGGTGGGTGATTGGCATGTATTTACGATGGTTGCAGGGCCTCCAAGGTTGAAAAATTGGGTATGACCCACTTAACAATAACATCACTTAGTGACAGAGCTCCAGTTCCAACTGTGGTCATAAGTTGGTGCCTTCCTGTACGTAACTGTTGGAATGCTTTCTCTATAGCTTTCTTACTTCGTGCAATAAATTTGCTTATCAAAGTTCTCTGTCTTTGTGTGGCTTTCAGTATAATCAGTCTAGAAAAATGTGAGCACTCCACTTTGCATAATATTATCAATCAGTCATTCAATCAATCAATCAATCAGAGCAGTGGTGGGATTCAAAAAAGTTTACTGCTGGTTCTGTGGGGGTGGGCTTGGTGGGCGTGGCGTGGCGTGGCGGGCTTGGCTTGGTGGGCGTGGCAGGGGAAGGATCAAAGGTGGGATTCAGCCAGTTCGCACCACCGGAGAACCGGTGGTTAACTTTCTGAGCGGTTTGGTGAACTGGTCGTTGGAAGAAATCATTAGGGGCAGAGAACCGGTTGTGAAATTATTTGAATCCCACCACTGGGAAGGATACTGAAAAATCTCCATCCCCCCCCACACTCCTGGGGGAAGGTTACTGCAAAATCCCATTCCCTCCCCACCCCACTAACCTGCTTCCCAGTTCCATTCTCCTGTGCGGGGCAGCCAAAGAAGACCCAGCCAATCAGCTGGGACTCAGGAGGCAGTGAATAGATGGGGTTGGGGCCAATCAGAGGTGGGAATGGACGGTTCTCCGAACTACTCAAAATTTCCACCACCATATCTGAAGAACTGGTCAGAACCTGCTGATTATCACCTATAGTCTGGGCCAAAGTCACCCAGAAAGCAGAATTCAAATTTCTGATAAAGTCTGTAGAGATTCTCAGTCATCCAGGTGATGGTTGTCCCAAAGGTGCTTTTCAGGAGGCAACTGGAGTTTCTTGTTTTTCTTCTGAAGATGTTTTGCTTCTCATTCAAGAAGCTTCTTCAGCTCTGACTGCATGATATGGGAATGGAGGGATTTATATTCCTTGCAAAGAGCTGGTTATTTGTATCCTTTTAGAGGGTCTTTGAAGCACTTGGAGGTCATCTGTGTCCTCAACGACCCTCTGAAAGGATGCAAATGACCAGCTGTCTGCAAGCAGCATAAATCCTTCCATTCCCCACCATCCTGTCAGAGCTGAAGAACCTTCTTGGATGAGAAGTGAAACGTCTTCAAATTTCTGGTAAACATTCACTGAGGTTGCTCAAGACAAAAGAGATTTGGATATTCCCTCATGCCAGAAACCTCTTCCTATTAGGAGTCTCAGGATGGGCATAGATTCTCATATAAATGTTTGACCCTCACTTGTCATTTCAGTTTTACTCAACCTCAGCAATTTTAAGGTGTGTCAACTCTGTTAATCTGTTAAATTCCTCTTGTTTCCTTTCCTCTCCTCTCCTCTCCTCCCCTCCCCTCCAATCAATCAATTTCCTTTCCTTTATAATTTCTTTCCTTCTTCCTCCATTTCTTTCTTTCTTCCTTTTCCTTTCCTTCCTCGCCCTTCCCATCTTCGCCTGTTTACCAGTTCTCTTCCCTTCTCACATTCCCGCTCTTCCCTCCAGAAGTGAAAACAATCTGATTGGCCTCCATCTGACCAGGGGGACCAGCTGGACTTCAGGCGCCCCTGGCAAAACCCAACCTCAAACCCATTCTCAGATTTGTCGTGGAACTTTGCTGAATCAAAATTTATCATTATTCTATTCTCACTTTTTGGGGGGGCAGAAAGATTCTCTCAACCAAATGCACAGCCATGTTGCTTCTGTGGATCTTCCTCTCCCCGGCTGCCTCTTTTCTCCTGCAGTTCTTCAGTTCTTCATAGAAAAAGGAAGAATCGCTAAATCAGGGCTTTGTCATTGTTCTTTCTCTTTTTCAGCCAGAAAAGTTCCACTTGAAGGACGAACTGACCAAACGCACAGCCATGTTGCTTCTGTGGGTCTTCCTCTCCCTGGCTGCCTTTTTCCTCCTGCCTTCGACGGGGGAGGTGGTGACCAATTTCAAAGCCTGCACGGAGTTCTTCTTGGGTGAGAAACCCCCAATTTGAAGCTAATGAATCTAGCCAGAATCTGCCAGAGGTATAAAAACCGATATCGGTTTGTCACAATGTATGTCAAGACTGGGTGCATCCCTCTTTTCTCCATATAAATATTCTGGTCCAATTCCAAGCTGGGAGAAAGATGCTGGAAATAAAATGGAGGCAGGCCACATGGAAAAAAGGTCTCTGTTTATTTGGATGCCAGAAACTTTAGTGACAGCAATATGTTTCTGGGGTGGCTGACCAATTGACTGGGTAAAAGGATGGATTTCTATAGGATTTTGGGGTTTTGTGATTGAGATGCTCCAGGGGGGTTGTGCAATGTAGTGAGCCTTGTGTCTTTTGCTATTCTAATGGTAGTAGGCAAATTCTATTATGTTCTAAAGGTCCTTAGAATTTGGGTGGGGGAATGGAGATTTTAGGAGTCTTTGTTTTCCTATTTTTTAATCCCATCAGCTCCATACTTCTTTGGGACCTTGTGGCTGAAGCCGTTTTGTTTATGAATAAATTGGCCCAGTCTTTGAGTCTCGAGAACAGGCGGTTTGTGATCGTCCACGACCGCAGCCTGGCTCTTGCGGAGAGCCCCGATCCTGCAAGGTTCGGGCTGAAGCTGCCTCAGAGGCGGCGGAGAAAGGGAAATCTGCCAGCCAGAGTGAGGGGAGCCGCATCTCCCCTTTTGGGTCTGGTCTTTTCCTCCGAAGACGTCAAGAAGCGGTGGTCAAAATGGCCACCTCAAGAGAAGGTCTCAACGGGACTAAGATTGGTGCAGGAGGAAAGAGAGAAGTCGACAGCAGAGGAACCGGAGTATCGGATGGTAAGATCAAGGCACCCGGATTAAGATAAAGATGAGTTTTTAAAAAGAGAAACAGAAGCGGCAGTTCCAAGTGAAGAAAAATAAGTAAAATATTTTTGACAGCTATAAGGGCTTCGAACCGGAAAGGAAGAAGCCAGCGTAAGAATTTAAGTTTGGGGCTCGGAAAACCTTGATTATCAAAATAAAAGAAAAGGGTTAAGACTCTGTGCAGAAAGTGCCACTTTGTGGAGAAAAATTGGAAGTTAAAGAAGTAAGAAACTATCTTGTTCCTTTGTGGATTGGAGTTGCTACATTTTAAAGAGACGCAGGACTTATAGAAAGTGAAAGCTTGAATACACAAAGACGGATTGCTGGACTAATTGGCAATATTGATATAGACTCTGGACCTGGGTTAGGATTATAGAAAATTTAAAGAAGAAGAAATAAGGAAAATTAAAATTTTGGTGGTCATCCAAAGAATTAAAATGGAGTTTAAAAGTATGAAAGAACTGTTACAGGAAGTGACTGAACTAACTTGGCATGTTGCAGAAAATATGGGCTTTCAAATGCTGAACAAAGAAGAAGAAGCCGTGGAAAGGGTGGAGCCAGCACAAGAGAAAGCCATCTTAAAAAGACAATTAACACAAATAAAAGGGAAAGGAAGGGTGGCTAAAAAACGGAACCTAAGAAAGTATCTAAAAAGGGGAACATTTACGAAATTAAGCATGTTAGAAAGGTTCAGAAGGAAAGGAACAGAAAGGTAAGAGAGAGAGAGGATTCAAACTGGATAGAGAAGGGGAGAGCAGGATAATAGGGAGGAGAAGGAGCCAGCACAAGCGAAAAGCCATTTTAAGAAGACAATTAACACAAAGATTAATACAAATAAAAGGAAAGGGAGGATGGTTAAAAAATGAAACTTAAGAAGGTAATTAAAAAGGAACATTTATGAAATTAGGCATGTTAGAAAGGTCCAGAAGGATAGAGTGCAGAAAGGTAAAGAGAGAGAGAGGGATTCAAACTGGATAGAGAAGGGGATAGCGGGACAAAAGAGAGGAGAAGGAACAAGAAACAAGAACAAAAGATAGAGAGACATGGGAATTACATAATAAAAGAAACTTGTTTGCACAGAGACAATGGCTAGCGTATTTAAAAGGGGGTTCTGCATGAAGAAATGGTAATAAGAATATATTGTAATTATAAAAGTGTAAAACAATAGGGTTACTGACAATTTTACTGGTAAAAGGTCACATTTTTCATTTCTTATCTACAAAAGAAAGCTAAATGATGATTAGATGAATTGAATTGATTGAAATGATTTTAGAAAATGCCTAAAATGAGATTTGTCAATAACCAAGATTAGTTATTTTATTATTATTTTGGAACTATAAATAAATTTTAGGGGGATATGTGTTGCAGAACCCAACCGATTAGAGATATATTGTAAGGGAGCTTTTTCCATTTTCTTTTCTTTTTCTCTATCTTTCGTTTTAAAGGGAATGATTATGATTATGTTACTATATTAACCACTGAGGTGTCACTCAAGTAGTAAAAGGGGGCAAGTCTAGGTTTTTTTCATTCTTTTTAGTGTTAACATGGGTATGGATTTAGAATTATGGAGAGAATAGGTGATGAAAGGGCAAATCTGACGGACAAAAGAATTCTGTAAATGATTAACGAGTATTAACAATGTGAAGATAATTAAAGGATAGACATGGATGAACTTTATCTTTAATATGATGGGCAAATATATTGTTATTTGTAAGATTTATACATGAAGTTTTTAAAATATATATGTATATTTGCAATTAACTTGAAATGAACTGGGGGCTATACAGATTGAGATTAAGATTTGAGATTAGGATTAATTTCTTTGACCCTTTGTCCGCTAAAATGGAATAGAAGTGAAGTTAAATGTTTAAAATGAATATAGATCTACTGTCACATTTGCATGTAAAAGTGATGACTCGGGACCATGCTGTCTACTGAAAAGAGCTGTTTTAAAAAATTGTTAAAAATTGAATAAAATTTGTTTAAAAAAAAAAAAAAAAAGAATGGATACCAAATCTCCATTCTGAAAGACCGGCCTCTTCAAGCTTCTGCTTGTAGCTGTTTTCTTAAGGCAGGAAGACTGAAGCTGCTTTCTGCCTTTAAGAACATGTTTTTCCTCTTCTCCTTTAGGGGAGGTATAATATTCTGCCTGTTTTAATATTCCCCCAAATATTTCATTCTCAGAGCTTCCAACACCATCTATGTCAAAATTGAATAGCCCTGTCTCCGAGAGGGAGATGGGGGAACACCACACCATCTGTCTACAACACAGTCCTTTCAACAGTTTCAAGATAGCTCCACCATTTGCTATTTTTATTTGATTAACTTAGTTTCAGCTTGACTGTCCAAGTGTAAAATAGAGACGCTAATTCTCAGACCACAGCTTGCTGATTTGCTATGCCCTATTTTGATTTCACCCTTGCAAATGTTTTTTTCTTTAGGTTTGCTCATTGCAACATGGCCTGATACCCACCACACCTTGCTGCTATTTGCTATCCCCTTTGCTGGAACTGAAGGGGACAGGGGTCAAACATAGAGAATCCATGGGCTGCTTTTTAGCTTTGAGTTGTTGGCTTCCAAAACTGCTTCCTCCATTTATGCACAGAGGCAGTTCCACAGAAACTGCCCTCTATTCAAGTACCTCTTTGTCTGACTCCTCTGAAGAGACCTATCCAGTATGATTGAACCTCTGGCATAGCTCTCATCTTCCTCAGAGCACACAAGCCCCACAACATCAAGGTAGTGCCTCATTGGGGGTCAAGGATGATGATGATGATGATTATACACAAAAAATGACAGTGTACACAGCAAATGAGATAACTATGCTGGGGTTCATATCACAAATCACTAGTTGAACACTTCCCAGGCGTTTAGGACTGCATGATGTATCGGCCAATTATGCGAGCAGATCCCAGTAAGGTGGCCTTCTGCAGCTGACCAATGGGGATCTTGTCAGCACCAATTGTTTTTTCAAGTGCTTGCCTAGGTCTTTAGGCACAGCACCCAGTGTGCCGAGTACCACTGGAACCACCTGCATTGGTTTATGCCAGAGTCTCTGAGTTTGATTTTCAAGAGCTGATATCTGCTGATTTTTTCAAGTTGTTTCTCGTCGATTCTGCTGTCACCAGGAATTATTATTATTAATCGCACAGTCAGCCAGATGTTCAGACTGGGTTTGGCATTTTTGTCTACTATCATCCTCTTCATCATTATATCTGGGTTTGATGCCTGTGGATTCATGAGTCACAGAGGCAATTGAACTGCTGCAAACAGAATTCATGCAGACTTGGGTTGAGTCCATAGAAATGCAATGTCCTGCGCATTAGAAACAAGGGTCTTGTCACTTTCTCTGTTGAGCGAGTCGCATTTTGAATTTCGGAATGAAGTCCAAAGAGTTACACATCCCTGGTTTAGAGGGCACAGAATAATATTCATTGAAGAGGGGTTAAGAAACTGGTCCTTGGTCCATCAGCAACATGGAATGTCAGGTTTCCATGTGATGAAATCCATTTAAAAAGAAAAGAAGAAAGGCCATCTTCCAAAACAATTTCTTTTATTTAGGAAAGCATCAAATTGGCAAAGTCTGTGGTAATTCCGGATCTGACAAAACCCTGGAATTACCCCACAATATTACAAGTTAGAAACAACCCCCAAAAGCCACATTCTCCAATAGAAGTAATTCAACATTGCTTGATGTCATAAATCTCCACCTCAAGGGGTCCAAGCAAGGGCAGCTCATTTTCCCACGGGAAGAAGAATCACCTAGCCTAAACAACTCTCTCTATCTCCACTCCTGCCCCTTTAGGAATGTGTCAAGCCCGAAACCCTTCCCCCCATGTCTGCCAAAGAGAAAGTAAGAAAAAGAATATATTGACTAAGCCTAACTAAAATGGCTACACATATGTCAGTTTTGGGCTTGTCAGTATGATAATAGAGCTGAAATAATTCCATAGGCTTGTTATTTATTTATTTTATTACTTTAGAGAGGCAGTTTCACAGAAGCTCAAATATTTGTCAAGCCATAAAAAGAACAGTCAAGTGGTCATTTCTTTAGAAAGGTACCAGGATATACCAGGATGTAGCCAAAATATAAATCTTGGAGCAGGAGCCTTGATCTGCATTGTGACTCTTCTCTTTCTACCTGACTTCTTCTAATTTACAAGCAAGAGGTTGGTTGAGTATTTCTGGGTAAGTTACTATGTGATGTTTTGTTATTGGCTTCAGCCACTGTAGAAGCCTTTCTTGTACAAATGCATGAATTACACTCTTTCGATCCTGGATATAGGCAGCTGTTGTGTGCATAGGTGGCAGCTTTTGGTTATCGCAACTCAACCTTTGGTCAGAAGCACAAGGTTTGTTAAATTAATGATGGTCAATGTAGGCAAAGAGGTTTAAGCATTGTTGGAAGGATCAGTTCCAAGATGGGAGAAAGACATTGGAAATAAAATAGAGGCTGGAGGTTGATTGGGAAGAGAGCCCGTTTGTTGATGAAGCAGAACCAACAACCACATGTGATTCTGGGATGGCTGACAAAATGGAGTTGAGAGTGGGTGGGTTTTTATACCTTCTGGATTCCTATGGGGGTCACGTAGGGGTTGCAATTGGCTCTAGAGGCAAAAGGGGAAAGGTGTTTGTCTGAGCTAATTTTGTCAACCTTTTGTTTGTTGCTTATCTGAGTTTCTGTCTTTAATCCAGTCTCTCTGAATGGATTACCAAATCTGCATTTTTAAAAGCTGGCCTCCTCAGTTTCTGCTTGGGGTAGGGAAACTGGGGCTGGTTTCTGCCTTTTGTTTTTTTGTTTTGTTTTTGTTTTGTTTTTTTACATTTCTCCTTTACGGGAAATATTCTATCCTGCCTTTTTTAATATTTCCCAGAGATGGGCAACCTCAGAAAATAGCACAGTAACTGGGTTGTGTGGAGGCGGTTCCAACACGTCCAGATAGAGAGATGAAAGTAGAAAGAGGAAATGATGGGGGCACCCTCCAGGCCTACTCCAGGACAATGGATATTGGGTAATGGGCCATTAGAGCAAGTAGGTTTCAGCTGCTGATTCCAGCAGAAAGATTCCCTTAGAGGATCAACCAAGCACACGGCCATGTTGCTTCTGTGGAGTGTCTCCCAGGCTGCCTCTTTTTCCTGCAGTTCTTCAGTTCTTCATGGAAAAGGAAGAATCGCCAAATCAGAGATTTATCATTGTTCTTTCTCTTTTTCAGCCAGAGAAGTTCCACTTGAAGGAGCAACTGACCAAACGCACAGCCATGTTGCTTCTGTGGGGCTTCCTCTCCCTGGCTGCCTCTTTTCTCCTGCCTGCAACCGGGGAGGTGGTGACCAATTTCAAACCCTGCAAGGAGTTCTTCTTGGATGGGAATCCCCCCGATTTGAAGCCGATGAATCCGGCCAGAATCTGCCAGAGGTATAACAACAGGTATCGGTTTGCCACAATGTACGACAAGACTCGGCGCATCCCCCTGTACTCGGCATATAGATATAACCCTACTGGAGGTGATCGACAACTGGATTGGATGATTGAACCTCAGGTAAGAGGAGTTCCTATCCTGAAGCTAAACATTCATAAATTGGAGGCGACCCTTAAGGAACAGTCAGTGGTTAGGAAATAAGGCAAGACAGTGGATTTAAGAGTGATTTATACATAATTATTCCCAATGTTCACCAGGAGCAAAGACTGTAAGAATTCGGTTCACCCTCACTGACCACATTGGCAAGGTCTTACTTCCACCTGATTCTTTCCCCAAAGAACCAAGATCAGAGATCACCCTGACATTTCAAGGTCAATGGGAATTCAGAGGTGGGATTCAGCCGGTTCTGACAGGTTCTGGAGAATAGGTAGCTTAAATTTGGAATAGTTCAGAGAACTGGCAAATACCACCTCTGAGTGGCCCCGCCCCCTCCCGAGTTCCAGCTGATTGGCTGGGTCTTCTTTGGTTGCCCTGCACAGGAAACAGAACTGGAAAGCAGGTTAATGGGGTGGGGAGAGAATGGGGATTTTGCAGTATCCTTCCCCTGCCACGCCCACCAAGTGACGTCCACCAAACCATGCCACACCCACCATGCCACACCCACAGAACTGGTAGTAAAAAAAATTGAATACCACCACTGTAGTGTATTCCATATTGGAAGATAGTTTAAAGTGGGCTTCTCATGAACGACAATCTGGGGTTTCAATTTCCAGAATTCCCAGAAACTGCCCTGTGAGCTGGGATGCCTGGAAGATGCTATCCAACCTGTCTCGGTGGCGGAGTATCCCACACCCCATTCCCCATATGACTCATGACAGTTCTTTCCCCAGATTCAGAGTCTTTGACTCAGCGTTGTGGAAATGCGAATCAGACACATTGCTTTTTTTTTGCCTTATTCCTAGCTTGCCCTGCCTGGGGATCAAAATCGAAAAAGCATGGAACTGGAAGAGAGCTGTGGGATCGACCAAAAAATCCTGGAAAAGAGCCAGGCTGTTGACCGGGATTACCGGCGCTAATCGGCAGGACAGGGGACACTTGGCACCATCGTCCCATCAACCAGATCAGGAGAGCAAAGCTGCAACCTTCACCTTCACCAACGTCGTGCCCCAGTTTATGACCCTCAATCAGGGACAATGGAGAGAATATGAAGAAAATATAAATGCAGCAGGATGCCGTGAAACATATATCATTGCAGGTGCTGTACCTGGGAAGAATACGACCAATAACAGAGTGAATGTACCCAGTCATATCTGGGCTGCAGGTTGTTGTGTGCTTCAAGAAGGCAAAAGATCCTGGGCAGTCATTGCTCAAAATGACCAGAATAATGTAGAGCATATTACCTTGGGGGAGCTGCAAGGACAACTTGTTGAGCTCTATAAGAAGAAAAACATTGATCTTTTCAATAAGGCTTGTAACTGAGCTCCCAGAGCAAATGAAAGCAAAGTACAAACCTAGCAGCTTAGTTGTTCCACCTATGGAAAGAATGCAGTTAATTTTAATCCTGGTTTGATCTATACCTTTTTCTTTTTCCTACTAAATCTTGTGAAATTCCAGGCAGTTTGATTAGATTATGTTTCAGATTATTGTGCAACCACAGAAAATAAATGAATCCAATAATCAGATGAAGGGCAAAGTGCTGACGCAGCTAAAACAGGGTCTTGTTTATTAGAGTTTAGAGGTTGGATGGGCTTTATGTGATTTCAACCCATGCATAATTTGTTAAAAAAGTAGCTGCAGTGGTAAGGAACAATTTTCAATCCAATGTGTGGGAGTGAAGAGGCCCTGTAGGAATCAAATTTGATTTTATGCTATAGAGCAGTTATATTTGATACAAGTAGTCCTCAAATTATGACAATTGTTTGTTTGTGGTTATGACAATGCTGAAAAAAGTGTCTTGCAAGCAATCCTTGTATGTATGACTGCTAGAATTCTGTCTCAATAGCTTTCTTACTTCATCCAATAAACTTGCTTATCAAAGATCTGTGTCCTTGTGTGTGACTTTCAGTATATGAATCTAGAAATTTGACCATTCCATTTTGCACAATATTATCAATCAATCAATCAATCAAGGTTATATGTTTGGGATGTGCAGGAAAAAGGCTCATGTGATGACCCAGAGTGTAACACAAACGTAACAAATCCAAAACGTAAATAAATGTCCTTTAATGCCTCCAACTTGGCCTCACTGTTCAATAATTCTCAGTTGGAGATAAAACTTACTCAAAAATAGTCTTCAAAAGAAAGCAATACAGTCCGAACTTAATGAGCAGATAGAGGTGAAATAAAATACCAAAGAAACTACAATGAAGAAATTTCCACAACGGCCCAGGATAAGTAATTACCAAATTTAAGGAGATAACAAGGCACAGTCTGTTGCAAGGATGCCAACCAAGGTAACTTCAGCCGAAAATAAAACTCGCTTTGTTTCTGGCAATGCTGTGTTTTAACTGTCTCTCTTATATACTATTCTCCCCAGCTGCCACCAATGGGGGACCATGGCCGCTTCCTCTCTCATAAGCCAACTTGTTTCCTTCTCCGTTCCTCCCTGCATGTCCTAGAATGCAGGGGGGATAGACCTGGTTCTTCCTCTGACTGCCCAGCTGGCCTCTGCCCTTCCCCAGCCTCCTCCACAACCTCTGGAGCCACACCTCCACTCCCTGTTGGCTGTTCCTTCTCTCCCTCACTGCCTAAACCTGGATTGGATAGGTTGGCTGAAAGTGATTTTGGCCTGAATCCCCCATCATAACATAAAGGTGATGGCTTCCCCTGTCCAGCCATGTCCATCTATAGGGGGCAGCAGTGCTCATCTCTGTTTCTTAGCTGTGGGAGCCAGCGTAGTCCAAAGACATTTCCGTAATCATGTGACTATACACCGAGATGCACAGAACACAGTTATATTCCCATCAAAGTGGTACCTATTTACCTACTCTACTTCGCATGCTTTTGAAGTGTTAGCTGGGCAGGAGCTGAGGCAAGGAACAGGAGCTCACCCATCATGCGGTACTCTTGTCTCGAACCCAAGCTGTCGGCTTTACAAGCTCAGCATCTTTAACCTCTGAATCACCGTGCCCCCCTCAGTCGTAACACAGTTATTATAATTATTATCTTATTACTTCATTATTTTTCTTTTTATTCTTTTTTATTTCTTTTATATTGTGTTTTTCTAACCTTCTAAGCCACCTTGAGTTGCCCTGTGTGAGTAGGCAGCAATATAAATTTTCTAAATAAACAAATAAATAACTTAACCCCAAATTCAGTTGAGTATAATCTAGTTCACATTACAGCCTCTTCCAGTGGCTTGTTTTCCTAGCTAATATGTGGAGATGTTTAGAATGGCACATCGGGAAGCAAAACCTTCACAGGAAGCTGTATTGACCCACAAGTGCTAGTACTGTTTTATATACTGCACTGGTGAGATCACACTTAGAATACCGAGTCCCTTTCTTGTCCCCACGATACAAAACAGAGGTTGACCCCACCCTAGGAAGGGTGCTGAGAAGAGGTACAAGAATGATAATGGGCCCGGAGGATAAGACATGCGAAGAACATTTGGAGGAATTCCCAGGGTTCTTCTGACAAGCAAAGCAGTGGTGGGATTCAGCCGGTTTTCACCAGTTCAGGAGAACCGGTTGTTAACTTTCTGAGCAGTTTGGTGAACTGGTTGTTGGAAGAAATCATTTAGGGCAGAGAACTGGTTGTTAAATTATTTGAACCCCACCACTGAAACAAAAAAGAGAAGGACTGCAGTCTCCCTAGCAAACCTGTGTCGTGGCTGCTGCCTCCTGCCTCTGCGCATCGAGGAGGCCGAGCAGCAGCAGGAAGAGGGCGAACCTCCTGAGTTGCAGGAAGCGGCTGCCAGCAATGGCCTCAGGTAAAGAGGTTGCAAGGGGGAGGCTCGACCCCCTCCTCTCAGGAGCCACAAAGCGCTCACTGCCCCTCTGGCAGCAGCCAAGCCTCCTCTCACCGTGCTTCTCTGCCTCCTCACCAGAAGTGCTCACAAACCCAACAGGAAGGAAGAGGCTTGGTGGGTGCCAGAGGGGCAGTGAGTGTTTGCACTCTTCACGTGAGGGCATTGCTGGCAGCTACTCAGCCTCCTCGATGTGCAGAGGCAAGAGGCAACACCAGTTCAGAGGTTCCTTTCCCCTGCACCACTGGGGGACAGAGAGAGGGGGGAGAGAAGAGAGAGAAAGAGAAAGAGGGAGAAAGGGAGAAACAGAGAAAGAGAGAGGGAGGGAGGGAAAGAGAGAGAGAGAGAGAGATTCCAGTGTTTTGTTTACTGTGGGAAACGGGTCCAAATGACTCTCTAAGTATTTAAGGTTGCAGAAACAGGCAGCCAAGCTGAGTGCCTGAAGGACCCCATCTGATCAGTGGGAGTCCAAACACTTCAGCATCCAGGCATGCTGGATTCATATTACTGATCCACGGAATTTAAATTTATGAAATTGGGGTCCAAAAGGTTGGAGACCCCTACTCTAAGCAGTTTACAGAGTCAGCCTATTGCCCCCAACCATCTGGGTCCTCTTTTTACTGACCTTGAATCGAACTGCCAAACTGCTGGCAGCCAGCAGAAGTAGCCTGTAGTACTGCATTCTAACCACTGAGCTCATCGCGGCTCATCAGGAAAGAAAAAACAGTCCAGATAGTAGCCATGGTAGTACCTGAGGAAGGCAGAATAGAAGAGAAAGAACTGGAGAAGTACAGACCTGCAAACCACAGCACCACCACGGACCATCTATGGTATCCAACCTGTCTGAAGGTGACCAAATATGCAACGTCTTATTACAGAATATCCCACACCCCATTCCCTGGCTGACTCAGGATAGACCTTTCCCCAGATTGAAGGTATTTGATTGTCTCTGGTGTGAATGCTAACCAACCACATTGCTTGTCCTTTCTTATTGCTAGCTTGCCCTGCCTGGGGATCATCAACGAAGAGGCATGGAATCAGAACAGACTTGTGGAATGGACCACACTCTCCTTGCAGACAGCCAGGCTATTTCGGAGGATTACACACAGGCTATTCAGTATGACAAGGGACACTTGACACCAGTGTCCCATCAGTTGTAATCTGGACAGCAAAGCTGCAACCTTCACCTTCACCAATATTGTGCCCCAATTTCGCCAACTCAGTAATGGAGAATGGGCAGCATATGAAGGAAATGTGAGCAGTGATGCAGCAGGATGCCGTGATACGTATGTCCTTGTGGGTGCGGTGCCTGGCGAGAGATCCATCAGCAACAGAGTGAATGTACCCCGTCATATCTGGTCTGCAGCTTGTTGTGTGCCTGTGCCTCCGAAGCACAAGAAAGAATCCTGGGCAGCCTTTGCTGAAAATGATCAGAATAAAGCAAACCAGCTTAGCTGGAAAGTGAGTGAGCTGGAAAGTAAACTTCGTCAGAAATACAAGAAGAAGGAAATTAATCTTTTCAATGGTGCTTGTTATTAAGAATTAATAATGAAATCCTCTGTAAAACAGAGTTTAGAGAGCAAATAAAAGCGTAGTTGAATAAAAGCATAGTTAAACAAAGGAGATTGTCGTTCAACATATGTAAGGTGTAAAGATGTATATGTAAAGGTGTATTTATTACAATCCTGCTTTGATCTGTATCAAATTTTGGCTCCGTGTTGTGAAAATCCAGGCTGCTGGATTACTTTATGGTTCAGATTATGGAGCAAACCCAGAAAATACATAAACCTAGTAACCAGACGAAGGGAGCAGAGCTGATGCAGCTAAAACAGGGTCTAGTTTACCAGAGTTTACAGGATATATAACTTATTAGAAAAGAAACTGCAGTGAGAAAGAACAGTTTTCAGTCCATTGAGCTCTGAGGGTGGGAAGAAGATCCTTAGGAATCAAATTTCATTTCATTCTAAAAGGGGCTTAGATTTGACACAGGTCATTCTCAACTTACAACCATTTAGCAGCTGTTTGAAGTTATGACCGAACTGAAAAAAAATGTCTCACGACCTCCGTATGACTGTTGCAATGTCCCATGGTCACATGATCAAAAGGTGGGTGATTGGCATGTATTTACAATGGTTGCAGGGCCTCCAAGGTTGAAAAATTGGGTATGACCCACTTAACAATAACATCACTTAGTGACAGAGCTCCAGTTCCAACTGTGGTCATAAGTTGGTGCCTTCCTGTACGTAACTGTTTGAATGCTTTCTCTATAGCTTTCTTACTTCGTGCAATAAATTTGCTTATCAAAGTTCTCTGTCTTTGTGTGGCTTTCAGTATAATCAGTCTAGAAAAATGTGAGCACTCCACTTTGCATAATATTATCAATCAGTCATTCAATCAATCAATCAATCAGAGCAGTGGTGGGATTCAAAAAAGTTTACTGCTGGTTCTGTGGGGGTAGGCTTGGTGGTCGTGGTGTGGCGTGGCGGGCTTGGCTTGGTGGGCATGGCAGGGGAAGGATCAAAGGTGGGATTCAGCCAGTTCGCACCACTTCGGGAGAACCGGTGGTTAACTTTCTGAGCGGTTTGGTGAACTGGTCGTTGGAAGAAATCATTAGGGGCAGAGAACCGGTTGTGAAATTATTTGAATCCCACCACTGGGAAGGATACTGAAAAATCTCCATCCCCCCCCCACACTCCTGGGGGAAGGTTACTGCAAAATCCCATTCCCTCCCCACCCCACTAACCTGCTTCCCAGTTCCGTTCTCCTGTGCGGGGCAGCCAAAGAAGACCCAGCCAATCAGCTGGGACTCAGGAGGCAGTGAATAGATGGGGGTTGGGGCCAATCAGAGGTGGGAATGGACGGTTCTCCGAACTACTCAAAATTTCCACCACCATATCTGAAGAACTGGTCAGAACCTGCTGATTATCACCTCTAGTCTGGGCCAAAGTCACCCAGAAAGCAGAATTCAAATTTCTGATAAAGTCTGTAGAGATTCTCAGTCATCCAGGTGATGGTTGTCCCAAAGGTGCTTTTTCAGGAGGCAACTGGAGTTTCTTGTTTTTTTCTTCTGAAGATGTTTTGCTTCTCATTCAAGAAGCTTCTTCAGCTCTGACTGCATGATATGGGAATGGAGGGATTTATATTCCTTGCAAAGAGCTGGTTATTTGTATCCTTTTAGAGGGTCTTTGAAGCACTTGGAGGTCATCTGTGTCCTCAACGACCCTCTGAAAGGATGCAAATGACCAGCTGTCTGCAAGCAGCATAAATCCTTCCATTCCCCACCATCCTGTCAGAGCTGAAGAACCTTCTTGGATGAGAAGTGAAACGTCTTCAAATTTCTGGTAAACATTCACTGAGGTTGCTCAAGAAAAAAGAGATTTGGATATTCCCTCATGCCAGAAACCTCTTCCTATTAGGAGCCTTAGGATGGGCATGGATTCTCATATAAATGTTTGACCTCACTTGTCATTTCAGTTTTACTCAACCTCAGCAATTTTAAGGTGTGTCAACTCTGTTAATCTGTTAAATTCCTCTTGTTTCCTTTCCTCTCCTCTCCTCTCCTCCCCTCCCCTCCAATCAATCAATTTCCTTTCCTTTATAATTTCTTTCCTTCTTCCTCCCTCTCTTTTCTTTCTTCCTTCCTTTTCCTTTCCTTCCTCGCCCTTCCCATCTTCGCCTGTTTACCAGTTCTCTTCCCTTCTCACATTCCCGCTCTTCCCTCCAGAAGTGAAAACAATCTGATTGGCCTCTATCTGACCAGGAGGACCAGCTGGACTTCAGGCGCCCCTGGCAAAACCCAACCTCAAACCCATTCTCACATTCGTCGTGGAACTTTGCTGAATCAAAATTTATCATTATTCTATTCTCACTTTTTTGGGGGGCAGAAAGATTCTCTCAACCAAATGCACAGCCATGTTGCTTCTGTGGATCTTCCTCTCCCCGGCTGCCTCTTTTCTCCTGCAGTTCTTCAGTTCTTCATGGAAAAGGAAGAATCGCCAAATCAGAGATTTATCATTGTTCTTTCTCTTTTTCAGCCAGAGAAGTTCCACTTGAAGGACGAACTGACCAAACGCACAGCCATGTTGCTTCTGTGGGTCTTCCTCTCCCTGGCTGCCTTTTTCCTCCTGCCTTCGACGGGGGAGGTGGTGACCAATTTCAAAGCCTGCACGGAGTTCTTCTTGGGTGAGAAACCCCCAATTTGAAGCTAATGAATCTGGCCAGAATCTGCCAGAGGTATAAAAGCCGATATCGGTTTGTCACAATGTATGTCAAGACTGGGTGCATCCCTCTTTTCTCCGCATATAAATATTCTGGTCCAATTCCAAGCTGGGAGAAAGATGCTGGAAATAAAATGGAGGCAGGCCACATGGAAAAAAGGTCTCTGTTTATTTGGATGCCAGAAACTTTAGTGACAGCAATATGTTTCTGGGGTGGCTGACCAATTGACTGGGTAAATGGATGGATTTCTATAGGATTTTGGGGTTTTGTGATTGAGATGCTCCAGGGGGGTTGTGCAATGTAGTGAGCCTTGTGTCTTTTGCTATTCTAATGGTAGTAGGCAAATTCTATTATGTTCTAAAGGTCCTTAGAATTTGGGTGGGGGAATGGAGATTTTAGGAGTCTTTGTTTTCCTATTTTTTAATCCCATCAGCTCTATCCTTCTTTGGGACCTTGCGGCTGAAGCCGTTTTGTTTATGAATAAATTGGCCCAGTCTTTCAGAATGGATACCAAATCTCCATTCTGAAAGACCGGCCTCTTCAAGCTTCTGCTTGTAGCTGTTTTCTTAAGGCAGGAAGACTGAAGCTGCTTTCTGCCTTTAAGAACATGTTTTTCCTCTTCTCCTTTAGGGGAGGTATAATATTCTGCCTGTTTTAATATTCCCCCAAATATTTCATTCTCAGAGCTTCCAACACTATCTATGTCAAAATTGAATAGCCCTGTCTCCGCAGAGGGAGATGGGGGGGAACACCACACCATCTGTCTACAACACAGTCCTTTCAACAGTTTCAAGATAGCTCCACCATTTGCTATTTTTATTTGATTAACTTAGTTTCAGCTTGACTGTCCAAGTGTAAAATAGAGACGCTAATTCTCAGACCACAGCTTGCTGATTTGCTATGCCCTATTTTGATTTCACCCTTGCAAATGTTTTTTTCTTTAGGTTTGCTCGTTGCAACATGGCCTGATACCCACCACACCTTGCTGCTATTTGCTATCCCCTTTGCTGGAACTGAACGGGACAGGGGTCAAACATAGAGAATCCATGGGCTGCTTTTTAGCTTTGAGTTGTTGGCTTCCAAAACTGCTTCCTCCATTTATGCACAGAGGCAGTTCCACAGAAACGGCCCTCTATTCAAGTACCTCTTTGTCTGACTCCTCTGAAGAGACCTATCCAGTATGATTGAACCTCTGGCATAGCTCTCATCTTCCTCAGAGCACACAAGCCCCACAACATCAAGGTAGTGCCTCATTGGGGGTCAAGGATGATGATGATGATGATTATACACAAAAAATGAGAGTGTACACAGCAAATGAGATAACTATGCTGGGGTTCATATCACAAATCACTAGTTGAACACTTCCTAGGCGTTTAGGACTGCATGATGTATCGGCCAATTATGCGAGCAGATCCCAGTAAGGTGGCCTTCTGCAGCTGACCAATGGGGATCTTGTCAGCGCCAATTGTTTTTTCAAGTGCTTGCCTAGGTCTTTAGGCACAGCACCCAGTGTGCCGAGTACCACTGGAACCACCTGCACTGGTTTATGCCAGAGTCTCTGAGTTTGATTTTCAAGAGCTGATATCTGCTGATTTTTTCAAGTTGTTTCTCGTCGATTCTGCTGTCACCAGGAATTATTATTATAAATCGCACAGTCAGCCAGATGTTCAGACTGGGTTTGGCATTTTTGTCTACTATCATCCTCTTCATCATTATATCTGGGTTTGATGCCTGTGGATTCATGAGTCACAGAGGCAATTGAACTGCTGCAAACAGAATTCATGCAGACTTGGGTTGAGTCCATAGAAATGCAATGTCCTGCGCATTAGAAACAAGGGTCTTGTCACTTTCTCTGTTGAGCGAGTCACATTTTGAATTTCGGAATGAAGTCCAAAGTGTTACACATCCCTGGTTTAGAGGGCACAGAATAATATTCATTGAAGAGGGGTTAAGAAACTGGTCCTTGGTCCATCAGCAACATGGAATGTCAGGTTTCCAAGTGATGAAATCCATTTAAAAAGAAAAGAAGAAAGGCCATCTTCCAAAACAATTTCTTTTATTTAGGAAAGCATCAAATTGGCAAAGTCTGTGGTAATTCCGGATCTGACAAAACCCTGGAATTACCCCACAATATTACAAGTTAGAAACAACCCCCAAAAGCCACATTCTCCAATAGAAGTAATTCAACATTGCTTGATGTCATAAATCTCCACCTCAAGGGGCCCAAGCAAGGGCAGCTCATTTTCCCACGGGAAGAAGAATCACCTAGCCTAAACAACTCTCTCTATCTCCACTCCTGCCCCTTTAGGAATGTGTCAAGCCCGAAACCCTTCCCCCCATGTCTGCCAAAGAGAAAGTAAGAAAAAGAATATATTGACTAAGCCTAACTAAAATGGCTACACATATGTCAGTTTTGGGCTTGTCAGTATGATAATAGAGCTGAAATAATTCCATAGGCTTGTTATTTATTTATTTTATTACTTTAGAGAGGCAGTTTCACAGAAGCTCAAATATTTGTCAAGCCATAAAAAGAACAGTCAAGTGGTCATTTCTTTAGAAAGGTACCAGGATATACCAGGATGTAGCCAAAATATAAATCTTGGAGCAGGAGCCTTGATCTGCATTGTGACTCTTCTCTTTCTACCTGACTTCTTCTAATTTACAAGCAAGAGGTTGGTTGAGTATTTCTGGGTAAGTTACTATGTGATGTTTTGTTATTGGCTTCAGCCACTGTAGAAGCCTTTCTTGTACAAATGCATGAATTACACTCTTTCGATCCTGGATATAGGCAGCTGTTGTGTGCATAGGTGGCAGCTTTTGGTTATCGCAACTCAACCTTTGGTCAGAAGCACAAGGTTTGTTAAATTAATGATGGTCAATGTAGGCAAAGAGGTTTAAGCATTGTTGGAAGGATCAGTTCCAAGATGGGAGAAAGACATTGGAAATAAAATAGAGGCTGGAGGTTGATTGGGAAGAGAGCCCGTTTGTTGATGAAGCAGAACCAACAACCACATGTGATTCTGGGATGGCTGACAAAATGGAGTTGAGAGTGGGTGGGTTTTTATACCTTCTGGATTCCTATGGGGGTCACGTAGGGGTTGCAATTGGCTCTAGAGGCAAAAGGGGAAAGGTGTTTGTCTGAGCTAATTTTGTCAACCTTTTGTTTGTTGCTTATCTGAGTTTCTGTCTTTAATCCAGTCTCTCTGAATGGATTACCAAATCTGCATTTTTAAAAGCTGGCCTCCTCAGTTTCTGCTTGGGGTAGGGAAACTGGGGCTGGTTTCTGCCTTTTGTTTTTTTGTTTTGTTTTTGTTTTGTTTTTTTACATTTCTCCTTTACGGGAAATATTCTATCCTGCCTTTTTAATATTTCCCAGAGATGGGCAACCTCAGAAAATAGCACAGTAACTGGGTTGTGTGGAGGCGGTTCCAACACGTCCAGATAGAGAGATGAAAGTAGAAAGAGGAAATGATGGGGGCACCCTCCAGGCCTACTCCAGGACAATGGATATTGGGTAATGGGCCATTAGAGCAAGTAGGTTTCAGCTGCTGATTCCAGCAGAAAGATTCCCTTAGAGGATCAACCAAGCGCACGGCCATGTTGCTTCTGTGGAGTGTCTCCCAGGCTGCCTCTTTTTCCTGCAGTTCTTCAGTTCTTCATGGAAAAGGAAGAATCGCCAAATCAGAGATTTATCATTGTTCTTTCTCTTTTTCAGCCAGAGAAGTTCCACTTGAAGGACCAACTGACCAAACGCACAGCCATGTTGCTTCTGTGGGTCTTCCTCTCCCTGGCTGCCTCTTTTCTCCTGCCTGCAACCGGGGAGGTGGTGACCAATTTCAAACCCTGCAAGGAGTTCTTCTTGGATGGGAATCCCCCCGATTTGAAGCCGATGAATCCGGCCAGAATCTGCCAGAGGTATAACAACAGGTATCGGTTTGCCACAATGTACGACAAGACTCGGCGCATCCCCCTGTACTCGGCATATAGATATAACCCTACTGGAGGTGATCGACAACTGGATTGGATGATTGAACCTCAGGTAAGAGGAGTTCCTATCCTGAAGCTAAACATTCATAAATTGGAGGCGACCCTTAAGGAACAGTCAGTGGTTAGGAAATAAGGCAAGACAGTGGATTTAAGAGTGATTTATACATAATTATTCCCAGTGTTCACCAGGAGCAAAGACTGTAAGAATTCGGTTCACCCTCACTGACCACATTGGCAAGGTCTTACTTCCACCTGATTCTTTCCCCAAAGAACCAAGATCAGAGATCACCCTGACATTTCAAGGTCAATGGGAATTCAGAGGTGGGATTCAGCCGGTTCTGACAGGTTCTGGAGAATAGGTAGCGGAAAGTTTGAGTAGTTGAGAGAACCGGCAAATACCGCCTCTGAGTGGCCCCGCCCCCCTCTCTTCTCTGCCTCCTGAGTGCCAGCTGATTGGCTGGGTCTTCTTTGCTGGCCCTGCTCAGGAGAACAGAACTGGAAAGCAGGTTAGTGGGTGGAGAGGGAATGGGGATTTTGCAGTATCCTTCCCCTGCCACGCCCACCAAGTGATATCCACCAAACCATGCCACGCCCACCATGCCACACCCACAGAACTGGCAGTAAAAAAAAATTGAATACCACCACTGTAGTGTATTCCATATTGGAAGATAGTTTAAAGTGGGCTTCTCAAGAACAACAATCTGGGGTTTCAATTTCCAGAATTCCCAGAAACTGCCCTGTGAGCTGGGATGCCTGGAAGATGCTATCCAACCTGTCTCGGTGGCGGAGTATCCCACACCCCATTCCCCATATGACTCATGACAGTTCTTTCCCCAGATTCAGGGTCTTTGACTCAGCGTTGTGGAAATGCGAATCAGACACATTGCTTTTTTTTTTGCCTTATTCCTAGCTTGCCCTGCCTGGGGATCAAAATCGAAAAAGCATGGAACTGGAAGAGAACTGGGGGACTAAACAAAATCTCCTGGAAAGCAGCCAGGCTGTTGACCGGGATTACCGAGCGGCTAATCGGCAGGACAGGGGACATTTGGCGCCATCGTCCCATCAAACAGATGAGGAGAGCAAAGCTGCAACCTTCACCTTCACCAACGTCGTGCCCCAGTTTATGGCCCTCAATCAGGGACAATGGAGAGAATATGAAGAAAATATAAATGCAGCAGGATGCCGTGAAACATATATCATTGCGGGTGCTGTACCTGGGAATAATAAGATCAATAACAGAGTGAATATACCCAGTCATATCTGGGCTGCAGGTTGTTGTGTGCTTCAAGAAGGCAAAAGATCCTGGGCAGTCATTGCTGAAAATTACCAGAATAATGTAGAGCATATTACCTTGGGGCAGCTGCAAGGACGACTTGCTGAGCTCTATAAGAAGAAAAAAATTGATCTTTTCAATAATGCTTGTTAACTGAACTCCCAGAGCAAATGAAAGCAAAGTACAAACCTAGCAGCTTAGTTGTTCCACCTATGGAAAGAATGCAGTTAATTTTAATCCTGGTTTGATCTATACCTTTTTCTTTTTCCTACTAAATCTTGTGAAATTCCAGGCAGTTTGATTAGATTATGTTTCAGATTATTGTGCAACCACAGAAAATAAATGAATCCAATAATCAGATGAAGGGCAAAGTGCTGACGCAGCTAAAACAGGGTCTTGTTTATTAGAGTTTAGAGGTTGGATGGGCTTTATGTGATTTCAACCCATGCATAATTTGTTAAAAAAGTAGCTGCAGTGGTAAGGAACAATTTTCAATCCAATGTGTGGGAGTGAAGAGGCCCTGTAGGAATCAAATTTGATTTTATGCTATAGAGCGGTTATATTTGCTACAAGTAGTCCTCAAATTATGACAATTGTTTGTTTGTGGTTATGACAATGCTGAAAAAAGTGTCTTGCAAGCAATCCTTGTATGTATGACTGCTAGAATTCTGTCTCAATAGCTTTCTTACTTCATCCAATAAACTTGCTTATCAAAGATCTGTGTCCTTGTGTGTGACTTTCAGTATATGAATCTAGAAATTTGACCATTCCATTTTGCACAATATTATCAATCAATCAATCAATCAAGGTTATATGTTTGGGATGTGCAGGAAAAAGGCTCATGTGATGACCCAGAGTGTAATAAAAATGTAACAAATCCAAAACGTAAATAAATGTCCTTTAATGCCTCCAACTTCGTCCCACTGTTCAATAATTCTCAGTTGGAGATAAAACTTACTCAAAAATAGTCTTCAAAAGAAAGCAATACAGTCTGAACTTAATGAGCAGATAGAGGTGAATTAAAAAACCAAAGAAACTACAATGAAGAAATTTCCACAACGGACCAGGATAAGTAATTACCAAATTTAAGGAGATAACAGGGCACAGTCTGTTGGAAGGATGCCAACCAAGGTTACTTCAGCCGAAAATAAAACTCACTTTGTTTCTGGCAATGCTGTGTTTTAACTGTCTCTCTTATATACTATTCTCCCCAGTTGCCACCAATGAGGGGGATCATGGCCACTTCCTCTCTCATAAGCCAAGTTGTTTCCTTGTCCGTTCCTCCCTACATGTCCTAGGATGCAGGGGGGATAGACCTGGTTCTTCCTCTGACTGCCCAGCTGGCCTCTGCCCTTCTCCAGCCTCCTCCACAACCTCCGGAGCCACACCTCCGCTCCCTGTCGGCTGTTCCTCCTCTCCCTCAGAGTCCGCCTCTACCAAGGGCATGACAGCTCATTAATAATAGTTTCATGCTTTTTCTCTATTTTGGCCTTCATTGATTGATTGATGAATTGATTAATTAAATGCCATTAAGCTGGAGTCAAACCTTAGCAGACAAAGAGTTGTATATGGTGTGGTCCAGTAGGTCCAATAATTCTGAATTCTCCAGTTCTGAAACTTCTGGCTCCAACGTGCATTAGTTCTAAAGAAGGGTGCATAGAGCTTAGGCCTTAATACATTTTCCATTCTAAGTTAAATTTCACTCTCCATACCAGCTACTAAAAGGCAGCATCTAAACTGTATAAAAGCAGGTGACATGTTGGTGTGGTTCAAAAAGAATCTCCAGGTTGGTCCATTTCCTTCACTCTGGCTGCAGGAAACATTTAGCAATAAAGGCTGTTCAATTGCTATGATCTATGTTTTGGTTGCAGAAAAAACCCACTGCCTAAACCTGGATTGGATAGGTTGGCTGAAAGGGACTTTGGCCTGAATCCCCCATCATAACACAAAGGTGATGGCCTCCCCTGTCCAGCCATGTCCATCTATAGGGGGCAGCAGTGCTCATCTCTGTTTCTTAGCTGTGGGAGCCAGCGTTGTCCAAAGACATTTCCGTAATCATGTGACTATACACCGAGATGCACAGAACACAGTTATATTCCCATCAAAGTGGTACCTATTTACCTACTCTACTTCGCATGCTTTTGAAGTGTTAGCTGGGCAGGAGCTGAGGCAAGGAACAGGAGCTCACCCGTCATGGCTTATTGCCCCCAACAATCTTGGGTCCTCACTTTACCTACCCCAAGAGGATGGAAGGCTGAGTCAACCTTAAGTTCCAGCTGCCTGCAATTACTGCAGGCTCGAATCCCACCAGGCTCAAGATTGACTCAGCCTTCCATCCTCTCGGGGTAGGTAAATTGAGGACCCAAGATTGTTGGGGGCAATAAGCTGACTTTGTAAAAATGCCGCTTAGTAATAAGCAGGCATATACAATGGAATGAAGGCTATTGCTGAGCACACTGGGTTGTATCCCAAAATTGTAAAGCCTGAGTCTTTGGAGAAGGACGGCATATAAATGTAATTAAAAAAAAACAAAAACCTTGAGCCTATTGGGATTTGAGCCTGCACTAATTGCAGGCAGCTGGAACTAAGTGCTAGGCGTTTAACAGCCTGCACCACCAAGGCTCTTTTGGCTGCTGCTGCACACTGCTGGCTCCTATTTAGCTGGTTGTCCACTAAGACCCCAAGATCCCTCTCACAGTTACTGCTATTGAGCCTGGTTTCACCCAGTCTATATGTGTCCTTTGGGTTTTTCTTGCCTAAGTGTAGGACTTTACCTTTCTCTACATTGAATTTCACTTTGTTAGATATGGCCCAGTGTTCTAGTCTGTCAAGATCCATCTGGATCTTGAGCCTATCTTCTTGGTTGTCAGCTATTCCTGCCAGCTTAGTATTGTTATGTATGCCCATATATGGCCAACGAGAGGAGTCGTCTGGAGACTCCACTCATTGGCTCAGCCACTGGCGGGAAAAATAAAGTCCCGTCAGTGGCTGAAGCGGCGGACAGCTCTGGCTATAAAAAGCAGGCACTGCCGCATGTTCCTCAGTCTGTTCCTGTTTAATAAAGAGCTGTTCTCTAGTCACTGAGTCCTGTCTCTCCTTTACCTGGCAGCCATCTAATACTGGCGACGAAGGTGAGATCCTGCACCTAAGGAGGACGCACACTAAGAAGATGCCAAACAGCATCGAAGCCAAATCAGCGAAATGGCCCAGTGATCCACCGGGACGGCTCCGCGACCCATGGCAGTACCCTACGACCCCGCCAAGGAAAAATGGTCATCCTACATGGGCCAATTCCACCTCCATCTTGAAGTGAATGGACTGCAGGATGCACCCAACGCGAAGAAAAAGGCACTATTCCTCACCTACTGTGATGTGGACATCTAAGAGATGGCTGATGCTCTAGTGGCGGAAGATCTGCAAGCAGTCTCCTGGGACAACCTACAGAGAGCCCTAAAAGCACACTACGGTCCATCCCCATTCTACCTGGCCAGCCACTATGATTTCTATACGCGGAGCCAGGGAGACGGAGAACCCATAAACTCTTTCGTGGCCGATCTCCGCAGAAGAGCCAAAAGCTGCAGGTTCCCTGACACGGAAGGGATGATTTGGGACTGCATCATTCTGGGCACCTGAGGCTCCTTGCCTGGGAAGAGGTTACCTTCCAGGAAGCCATCGACGAGGTTCGAGCGGCAGAATCTTCCAACAACTCCGCAGCGAAAGTCCAGGGGCAAGGGAAGGTCCATGCAACCAGGACCAAACTTGAACCCCGGATTGAGGAGACGGAGTCAGAAGATAGCAACAGCGAAGAAGATGCGGAGATCCACCAGACAAGGCAAGGCCGGCCGAACGGACACCAGGGGTCAAAAAAAGTGCAGCGGCTGCGGCGGAAATCACCGCCGGGCAGCCTGCCGCTTTAAAGAGACCATCTGCTGACGCTGCAACCAGAGAGGCCACATTGCCGAGGTATGCCGAGTGCCCCAACCAACTGAGAAGACAAAAGAGCGAACCTCATCCCCCAGACGGACCGTGTCTCCCGACAAAAGTTTTGATATTTGTGCTTTGCTGAAGAGAAGTAATCTACATACGCATGGCTTCCTTCTTTCCTTCTTTGCCCTTTGTCAGGGCAAACTCGGGATCCTTCTGCTGAATAGATCAATTCCTGATAAGGGCATGGAGAGCTAAGATTAATACCTGTGCCTGTAAGGATCCAGAAATGGACCATCTCAAGCGCAGTCTTTATTTGGCAGGTCATAGAAAGTCCTCCCAACCTTGCCCAGAAAATAAAATGGTATCTGTGTTCTGTGGAAGTGGATCTATTGTGTCCAGAAAGAGAGGTAAAAGCAAGCTAAATGATGGAGGGGAAACCCTCCAGGTCTCCCCCAGGATAATGGATATTGGATGATGGGTCATTAGAGTAACCAGGTTTTGCCAGGGCTTATGCTATTCTCTTAAAACCCAGGACAGCATCATTTGCTGATTCCTTATAAGGCAGTTTTCAATATGACATTTCCTTCTTGTGAGACCTGGGAACCTTCTTAACAATGGTTAATGTGGGCAATGAGGTTTAGGCACTGAATCATCTTGCAAACCAGGTTTGTAGAAAAAAGCCCAGTCTTTTGTTATTTCCTTACTGTGGTGAAGGGGCAATCTTGATGTCAAAGGGCAAATAGTCTGCCAGAAAGAAGGGATCATCCTATTCTCCAAAGCCATTTTTCTTCACTGATGCTCCAAGCATTTCTTTTGTCCTGTTTTTTTCCCCCAGCTGTTCCTTAGTGAACCAGAGAGACAAACCAGATCGGCTAACAGAGAGTAGTTGCTTGGATACAATCTCTTCAAGGGCCTTGACAACCTCTTGTCTCCAGTGGTCAACTCGGCAGTTGATGGATCTATCTACTAGATCATTGGGAATTTCCCCAGTGTCTGCAAGAATCCATTTGTATCTATAAGGCATCTGAGGTGGAACATCCAGTTGCCTTAACAGGGGCATCAGATGGTTATTGATCTCACCTGGATCAGGTAACAATCTGTGTCAAAGGTATGAGGACCATCTTGATCCAGCTCAAGTTTCCATTGCTCTGAATGAAAAAAAATAGGCTTAACATGTATCCAGGGTCAGGTCTAAAATGAATAGAATAGAATAGAATAGAATAGAATAGAATAGAATGGAGAATGAATAGAATAGAATAGAACAGAATGGAGAATGAATAGAACAGAATAGAACAGAATAGAGTAGAGTAGAGTAGAGTAGAGTAGAGTAGAGTAGAGTAGAGTAGAGTAGAGTAGAAATAGAATAGAATTCTTTATTGGCCAAGTGTGATTGGACACACAAGGAATTTGTCTTCAGTGCATAAGCTCTCGGTGTATTTAAAAGCTATAGGTGATAAATCATGATCATAGTCATCATTTTTTTTTTAATTACATTTATATGCCGCCCTTCTCCGAAGACTCAGGGCGGCTTACAATTTCTGGGATACAACCCAATGTGCTCAGCAATAGCCTTCATTCCATTGTATATGCCTGCTTATCACTAAGCGGCATTTTTACAAGGTCAGCTAATTGCCCCCAACAATCTTGGGTCCTCAATTTACCTACCCCGAGAGGATGGAAGGCTGAGTCAACCTTGAGCCTGGTGGGATTCGAGCCTACAATAATTGTAGGCAGCTGGATCTTAAGAGCAGGCTTTTAACAGCCTGAGCTACCAAGGCTCTTACATAAAAACATATTCATCATAAATCATAAGATACAGCACTTAGTGATAGGGATCTATAGGCTCACCTGTGTGGGGGTGTCAATGCCATGATAGCAAGGTGCACCAGTGATTTGTACTACATATTGCATCGAGTTGTGTTCATCATGATATAAAAAAGATGATGTGACTCTGGAAAGACTGCAGAGAAGAGCAACCAAGATGATTAGGGGACAGGAGGCTAAAACATGTGAAGAACAGTAACAGGAATTGTGTATGTCTAGTCTGATGAAAAGAAGAGCTAGAGGTGACCTGGTAGTGGTGATCCAGGATTTGAGGAGCTCCTAGAAAGATGAAGGGGGTCAAACTATTTTCCAAATCATCAAAAGGCGAGACAAGAAACAAGGGTTGGAAACCAGGTCCGGAGAGAAAAACTAAGTAGAAATTTCCTAACAGTGAGAGCAATCAACCAGTGGGACTGTTTGCCTTCAGACGTTGTGGGTGCACCATCACTGGAGGCTTTGAAAAAGAGACTGGACAACCATTTGACTGAAATGGTACAGGGATGTTTGAACAGGAGATGGGACTAGAAGTCCTCCAAGGTCCCTTCCAACTTAATTACTCTATGTTCCACAAATGGAGAAGAAGCCTTCCGATTAGCAATCTCCCAATCTCAAAGATGTTTGCAAGCAATCCTGATGATAGGTGGATCTGATTCCTTCCAATCAACCCCACCATCTCTGTGGGGAAGAGCACGTCAAACCATCATGCAATGCCCATTACAGCCAGGATTGTCTGCGATACATAAAGCATTTCGTTCTCTCTTCAGAAGTACAAATTAGAGATACCCAGTTCTTGAACAAAGGGGCTTGAAAGCATTCTTGTTTATCCCCACCATCACCAAAAATGAGGAGCATTAACCCATCAATGTGGTGAGTTTTCATTCTTGCTCCAGCTCCTGCCAATTTATTTATTTGATTTCTTTGATTTGTCAATCGCTTACAAGATAATAGGTATAAGTATAAACAAAGAATACAGGAAATAGGTGCGAATAAATGGGGACAATAGGACAGGGAAGGTAGGCATGATGGTGCGCTTATACATGCCCCTTACAGACCTCTTAGGAATGGGGTGAGGTCAATAGTGGTTAGTTTGAGGTTAAAGGAGTGGGGGTTTGAGCATGTAACAACAGAGTCAGGGAGTGCATTCCAGGCATTGACCACTCTGTTGCTGAAGTCGTACTTTCTGCAATCAAGTTGGGAGCGGTTAACATTGAGTTTGTATCTGTTGTGTGCTCTTGTATTGTTGTGGTTGAAGCTGAAGTAGTCATTGACTGGTAGGACATTGTAGCAGATAATTTTGTGTACTACGCTTGTTTTAAGTATTACACAATCTAGCTGTTCTAATTGCAGCATGCAAATATGAGTAGATAAATAGGTACCACTCAGTGGGAAGGTAACAGTGCTCTGTGTGCCTTGGCATGTAGTCATGCTGGTCACATGACCATGGAAGCATCTGCAAACTGTTGGAATTAAAATTCGGTCAGTGTCTCACTCCAAGCCAGGAGATATGAACTGGAGGCAGACTGCAGTTAGAAAGGAGGTCTCCATTTGCTTGAATCAGAAATGAAGTGACACAGCAATTAGTTCTGGGACAGCTGACAAAACAGTCTGGTGAGGGGGTGGGTGTCAACTCATAAAATATTTCTATGGTCTTTTTAGAGTTGCTAACAGAAAGGGAAGGGGAGCAGTGGGCAGCTTGCATTCCATAAATGTTTTCAAAGGTAGTTTCTAGGTGACTGAAGTTTCTGCCGCACAAAATTCTAACTGGAGAGCATGATTGATGACTCTGGGCTATGGAAGTGTCCCATTGGAGAATATGAATTATGATGCACCCAGGAGGTGGGGGAAAACCAGGGTCAAGGGTCACAATGAATGATGTGTCTCAGAGTTGGCTACACCCAAGCAATGCTGGCATGTTTATTCCTAATAAATCTTCTTTAAGTTTTGGAAGTTTGGCTAGAGACTCATTATTTAAATGGGGGTATCTGCCGGAACCCTGACAGTGGGTTCTTATGTGGGCTTCATGATTTAGGTTAATTGTACCTCTTACATTTGTGAGTCTTTTGCCAATGAATGATGCTACATTGTCAGGACCATTTTGTGCAAATCTCTGAGCTGAGCTTTTCGAACCCCGGATATACTCAACCACTTATTCCACATGAGGCAGCTTTTATGTCACTGTTTTCTTTTAAAGCAGTTGAAACTAATTGTGGTGAATGTGGGTAAAGAATGTGGGTAAAAAAAGCTTGCAACTAGGGTTCTCAGTAGTTCTTCTCAATAGTTCTCAATAGTCTCTTCCTTGCCTGGGTTTCCTATGTGGGGATTTGTCACTTCTGTAAAAGAATTCCGATAACTTTAGGATGCTGCAACGGAAATATGGTGTCCAAAATCTCTTTCTTCCCCCCACACCTTTTCTGGGCAGGTTCAATCAGATTTGATGTTCTGGGCAGCACATTAAAAAGGATGTCAGCAGAGTCTATCCAGAGAAGAACAATGTCTAGAGTCGTTTGAAAAGGAGGAACGCTTGAAAGAAGTAGGTAAATTAATATATCGTTGTCATAATATATGAATGAATGAATGAATTCTTTTATTGGCCAAGTGTGATTAGACACACAAGGAATTTGTCTTGGTGCAAATGCTCTCAGTGTACAAAAAAAGAAAAGATACATTCATCAAGAATCATAAGGTCCAAAGCAATGGATGGAAACTAACCAAGCAGAGAACCAATTTAGAAAGAAGGAGGAATTTCCAGAGAGGGAGGACAATTAATCGTGGAAGAACTTGCCTCCAGAAGTTGTGTGGGTACTCCACCACTGGAAGTTTTTAAGAAGAGATTGGACAACCATTTGTCTGAAATTGTATAGGGTCTCCTACCTGAGCAGGAGGTTGGACTAGAAGACCTCTGAGGTTCCTTCCAGCTGTGTTATTCTGTCAAAAAGGAAGGTGGTAAAAACCAGAATTTAAACTTTGGAGAAGAGGCCTAGACCTCAACTTTGAATCCTCTGCCTGTATATGGTTTCATCCTGGTCTACAGCAGGGGTCCCCAAACTTGCCAACTTTAAAGACTTGTGGACTTCAACTCCCAGAATTCTGGGAGTTGAAGTCCACAAGTCTTAGTTGCCAAGTTTGGAGACCTCTGGTCTACAGTCAAAAGATCAATCCTATCTTATTTACCTTTGTGGGTCTTGTGCTGAATAGCCAATGTGTGATGCTTCCCTGTAGGCTGCGACCACCATGGGAAACTTTCTCCATGCACTTTTTGAAATGTGCTTTTTAAACCTCAGATACATTCAACCACCAATTTCACAGGGGACAACTTTTGTGTCATTGTTTCCTGTGAAAATCATGAAAGCCAAATATGGTCAATTTGGACACAGAGTTTGAAACATGACATCAGTTTGCAACCAGGGTTTTCGATACTTCGGGTTGCAGAGACAGGACACGAACCTGGGTGCCTGACTTTCCTGCTGGTGGATTTGACACTGCTGAAAAAGAATTCGGGTAACTTTAGGGTGCCTTGATGACATACAGTGATTTGACATCAGATGCAAGGCCTCTCCCCTTTGATGGGCAGGTTCAGTCAGAGTTGACATTGTGGGCGGTGCAATAAAAAGGACATCAGCAGTCCAGAGCATATCCAGAGAAGAACGATATCCAGAGGAGTTTGAAAAGGAGGAACACTTGAAAGAAGTAGGTAAGTGAAGACATGATTGCAATTAGCTAATATTTGAAGACCTGTCCAATGAAGGGTGGAATAATATTAGAATTGATGGATCAAATTATAAGAAACCGCATATGGCTGATCGTTATGAGACATTTGTTGATGTTGAGTATTATTTGGCAGTAGAAATATTGGGCAAAGGTGCTGATAAGGGCAAACTGATTTTAGACAGTTAACTGGAAGCATCACAAATATCAACTACACCATCCTTCTAGGACCTAAACCTGCAAATATAACAAGAATGACACAGTTGGGAGGGAGGTTTTCTAGAACAACCCTCTGCTCAAGCAGGAAACCCCATACCATTTCAGACAAATGGTTGTCAAATTTCTTCTTAAAAACTTCCAGTGTTGAAGCATTTACAACTACTGGAAGCAAGTTGTTCCACTGATTCATTGTTCTCACTGTCAGGAAATTTCTCCTTAGTTCTAGGTTGCTTCTCTCCTTGATGAGTTTCCTTCTATTGCTTCTTGACCTGCCCTCAATAGGTTGACCCTCTCTTCTCTGTAGGAGTTCCTCAAATCCTGGATCACCCCTATCCTGTCTCCCCTGGTCCTTCTCTTCACTAAACTAGCCATGCCCAGTTCCTGTAACCATTCTTCATATGTTTTAGTCTCCAGTCCCCTAATTATCTTGGTTGCTCTTCTCTGCACTCTTTCTAGAGTCTCAACATCTTTTATATATGTTAAGACTACAGTTCTTAAAATTCTTAGCCACCTGATTGAGAACATCTGGAGCACTTGTAGGACAAGACCTGGCTTCTATAGATGCAAGGAATCCCCTTATTGAAGCATCTGTTAATATTAAATATTTAATTTAAAAAAAAAAACACACACACAGAGCCTGGCTCTTTTAGTTCACCCAAGATAAACACTATCTATATTGCATTGATTGACTGTCCTTCAAAGTTGCCAAATTTTATAGAAAGGGAGGAAAGTGAAAATAAAGTAAAAATGGAATCGAAGAACACCATTCCCAAAAACTCATTAGAATTCAATTCTTCATGGAAAAGGAAGAATTGCTGCATCAGACATTGATTGATTGATTGATTGATTGATTGATTAGATTTATATCCCGCCTCACTTCCCCCAAAGGGGAACTCGAGGTGGCGTACAAAAGGATAAAAAACAATTTCTATACAATATAAAAACAAGAAACTCATTCATATCAATCCAAAACATACACGGGGGAAGAGCAAAATCTCAAGATCTCAATATCATTTCGTCCCCGTCCCATCCCATCTCACTCCCTCGTCTACCTCCTTCCTTTCCCTCCCTTTCCTTCCTCCTCCCTTTCTTTCCTTTCCTTTTTCCTTTCTTTCCTCTCCTTTACCTATTCACCACTTCCATCCCCACATTCCTGCTCTTCCATCTAGACTGTAAGCCATCTGGTTGTCCTCTACCAGACCAGGTAGAGGACCAGATCAAGGAGAGAATCAACTTAGAACTAAGGAGGAAATTTCCTCACAGTGAGAACAATTGATCAGTGGAACAACTTGCCTCCAAAAGTTGTAAATGCTCCAACACTGGAAGTTTTTAAGAAGAGACTGGATAACCATTTGTCTGAAGTGGTGCAGAGTTTCCTGCCTAAGCAGGGGGTTGGACTAGAAGACCTCCAAGGTCCCTTCCAACTCTGTTATTCTAAGGATGTTGGACTTCATGAACCCATGGCCAAACCCAACCTCAAGGCCAATCTTTCATTCTTCATGGAAAAGGAAGAATTGCTGCCTCAGAGCTTCATCATTTCCCCCCCCCCCCTCTCTTTTTCAGGCAGAAAAACTCCACTAGAAAAGCCAACGGACCAAGCACACGGCCATGTGGCTGCTATGGATCCTCTCCCTGGCTGCCTCTTTTCTCCTGCCTGCAACTGGGGAGGTGGTGAACAATTTTAGACCCTGCAAGGAGTTCTTCTTGGATGGAAAACCTCCCACCCTGAAGCCAATGGATCCAGCCAGAATCTGTCAGTTCTATCAGGGCAAGTATCGGTTTGCCACAATGTACGATAGAAAAGGGCGCATCCCTACATTCTCAGCATATAAATATCAAACTGGTGAGGGTAGAAGAGATGAACAGTGGAAGATTGAACCGCAGGTAAAATGAGTTCCTATTTGAAGCTAGATTTTCATTAAATGGAAGCAACCTGAAAGGGATAATCAATGGTTAGGAAATAAGGCAAGGCAATGAATTTAAGAATTATTAGTACTTAATTAATCACCAGGAACTAGGCTGTAAGAATTATCTTAACCTCACTGTCCACATTGACAAGCTCTTACTTCCATCTGATTTTTTTCTCCAAAGCATCAAGGCAAGAGATCACACACAACCCAACAATGAAAGCTCAAGCAATAGCAATAGCAATAGCACTTAGACTTGTATACTACTTCTCAGTGCTTTACAGCCCTCTCTAAGCGATTTGACAGAGTCAGCCTCTTGCCCCCAACAATCTGAGTCCTCATTTTACCCACCTCAGAAGGATGGAAGGCGGAGTCAACCTTGAGCCTGGTGGGATTTGAACTGCCAAGCTGCTGGCAACTGGCAGTCAGCAGAAGTAGCCTGCAGTACTGCACTCTAACCACTATGCCACCACAGCTCATTGTGTCTTCTCTACTAGAGGACAACTTAAAGTGGGCTGCAGAAGAGGGTCTATTTGGAGACTCAATTTCCAGAATTCCCAGAAACTGCCCTGTTGGCTGGAATGCATGGAAAATGCTGTTCCAATCTATCTGGCTGCCACCATATAATCATAGAATTGTAAGACTGGAAGGGACCTTAAAGGTCTTCTAGTTGAACCCCATGTTCAAGGCAGGTGTCATGCCCCTGTTGGAATCTGATTCCAAGGGGGAGGTCGAGCAGCTGACAGGGAGTGGGAGTGTGGCTCCGGTGGCTGTGGAGGAAACTGGGGAAGGGCACAGGCTGGCTGGGCATTCAGAGGAAGACCCAGGGCCACCCCCTCTTCATCCTAGGGCATGCAGGGAGGAACAGATAAGGGAGCAACGTGGGTAATGGGGGAGAAAAAGGCCCTGATTCCCTTCATTAGCTGCAGCTGGGAAAACAGGATTTTAAAAGGGCATTTGTGCACAGCACCTTGCTGGAAGCAAAGCGTGAATTATTTCGGTTTGTTACATCTTATCTGGGTTCTGGCGTCCTCCCAACTATGTGTGTTTCGTTATCTTTTGGAAGTCTGCAATTCCTTATCCTGCCCTGTCTCGTTAATTGCTGCAGCATGGCTTGTGTTGGTTTTTATTTATAATTTATATGTACTTTGGGTTCGGACTGAATTTCTTCCCTTTAAAAACTATTCTTGGGAGAGTTTTTTCTCCAGCTGATGATAACTGGACATTCAGGGCCAAGTTGGAGGAATTAAAGGGACTTTACCTACTTTTATGACTTTGTTGCTTTTGTGCCACGCCCCTTTGGGTCATTTCAGCAGGAGCCTTATACCATCTCAGTCAAATAGTTGTCCAGTCTATGCAAAACATGTGACCAAATATGCAAAGCCCTATTATAGAGTATCCCATTCCATACCTGACTCATCTTTCCCCAGATTCAGGGTATCCAATTCAGTGCTATGTGAGTGCTAACCAAGCCCTTTGCTTGTCCTTCCTTATTCCTAGCTTGCATTGCCTATGAAGCGTAGCCGGAAAAGCATGGAATTGGAAAAGGATTGTGAAATTGACAGAGACCTCCTCAAAAACAGCCAGGCTGTTTTCGAGGATTATGGACACTCTGTATACGACCGAGGACACTTGCTACCTGTGCTCCATCAACCGGACCAGGACAGCAAAGATGCGACCTTCACCTTAACCAACATCGTGCCCCAGTTGCGCCAACTCAATCAAGGAAAATGGGCAGAATATGAAAGAAGTATGAACAAATCTACTAGAGGGTGCCGTCATACATATGTCCTTGTGGGTGCAGTGCCGGGGAATAAAACTCTCAATAAGAGAGTGAAAATACCCAGTCATATCTGGGCTGCAGCTTGTTGTGTGACTCAAGGCAATCGCAAAAGATCCTGGGGAGTCATTGCAGAAAATAATCAGAACCACACAGTCCACAGTAGCCTGAAGCAGCTGGAAATGAAACTTGCTATACATTACAGGAAGAAGGAGATTAATCTTTTCAACCGTGCTTGTTACTCGGGTGATACTCGGCCAAACAATTTCACAGAGCAAATACACGCAGGCTACAAACTTAGCAGCTTGCTAGTATAAGATCTAGAATGACTGCAGTTAACAGGTGCGGGTAATCCTCAGCGTACCGACCACAATTGAGGCCAATATTTCTGTGGTTAAGTGGGGCATTGGTTGAGTAAGTTCTGCTCCACTTGGAGGCCTTTTCTTGCTGCAGTTACGAAGTGAATCACCGTGGTTGATAGGTGATATGATTGTTCAGTGAATCTGGCTTCCCCACTGCTTATCAGAAAGTTGCAAAAGGAGATCACATAACCCCAGGACACAGCAACCGTCATAAATGTGAGTCGGTTGCTAAGCATCTGAATTTTGATCACACTATTGTGCAGAGGCTGCAAAAGTCACAACCAGGCCTGGGCTGCTGGGGGGTTGCAGGGGTTCAGGAGAGCCCCTAGCTAAGATTCTGTGCAGTTCGGAGAACCCCCAAGTCCCATTCTGGGCTGGCTCTGCCCACCCCACCCCTCCCAGGAGTCCCCATGTGGCCCATTTTGGATGCAGGTAAGTGGAGGGCCCACGCGGAGGCTTGGGAAGGGTGAAAAACAGGCATCCCGGAAGTTTGGGAAGGCCAGAAACGGGCCTGTTTCCAGCTTCCGTTGAGTCTCTGGAACCCAGGGAGGCCATTTTCGCTGTCCCAGAGGCTCAAGGAAAGCCTCCGGAGCCCGGGAAGGGCAAAAACGCCCCTCCCCCCCCACCACGGTGCAGGAGGCTGACTAGGCCAGAGAGCCTCCAGAGCCTGGGGACGCCATTTTTGCCCTCCCAAAGGCTCAAGGAAAGCCCTGGTACAGGAGGCTAACTAGGCCACACCCACCATGGCCACGCCCGCCCAGCAACTAAAATTTTTGAAGCCCAGCCCTGGTTGTGACAGTGAAAAACTGTCATAAGTCATGTTTTTCAGTGCTGTTGTAACTTTGAACAACCTGTTGTAAGTCAAGGACTGCCTGTAGTAGTGTAGGAAACACCAGCTAACCATAAACCCAGAAATATCCTACTGACGATGTTTTCTTTTTTCTCTGTCTTTTACAGTCTTTTTTAATGCCCACTTTTCTCACAGTTGTAGCAACTACTGGTCTTTGACTTCCCAGGGCCATCCTTTTGTTTGGGCAGGAGCTAGATTTTTCCTTATTAGTTTCATCTTCCTACGTTCTGCAAAATGGAACTGCTTGGGGCTCCCTGCCTCTGTTACGTTTTCCCCTTCATTTGTATCAGGGTGTCAAACTCGATTTCACTGAGGGCCGCTTCAGGTTGGTGTTTGATTCGTATTTATGGCAGTTGCATTGTCCCCGGGGTCATGTGATCCGCTTTTGTGTCCTTCTGAAAAGTAAAGTCGATGGGGAAGCTGGATTCGCTTCACAACCATATGACTAACTCAACAGTTGCAGTGATTCACTTAACAACTAGGGCAAGGAAGGTCACCAAATAAGATAAGATAACCTGTATTGTCATTTTTTACTATGAGCACATGGCCCACATTAAAAATGAAGCTCTGTTACCTGCTCTGAAAAGAAAGTGTATATCTACACATACATACATACATACATACATACATACATACATAATACACATATACACATGCTATATACATACATATCTATATCTAGACATATATCTATATCTACCTATATCTACCTATGTCTTTATCTATCTATCTATCTATCTATCTATCTATCTATCTATCTAATTTATCTATATGATTGATTGATAGACAGATTATATATATATATACACACACATATATATACACACACATATATATATAGGAGGGGCCTCCTTGGGATACCGTCGGTCAGGCATTGTCGGCTGGCAGTTCCCAGAGCTAGGGCCTTCTCCGTGGGAGCACCTGCCCTCTGGAATCAGCTCCCCGTGGATCTCCGTTTGGCCCCTGACCTTCGCTCCTTCCGCCAAGACCTGAAGACTTGGTTGTTTCAACAGGCCAGCCTGGAATGACCTGGGGGAGGGTTTTAATTTTCTTAATGTTTTAATGTGTTCGGCTTGTTTTATTTAATTGTTTTTTATTGTAAATTTGTTCTGTTTTAATGTTCGCCGCCCTGAGTCCTTAGGGAATAGGGTGGCATACAAGTCGAATAAATAAATAAATAAATAAATATACATATATATATATTTGTTTTCGAAGATTTACACGGGTAAAGGTATGTAGGTCTTGGTGTATTCGGGTCTTGTCCCGTGTAAGATTGAGAATACCTTGGTGACGTTTCGACGAGATCCCACTCGCCATCTTCAGGCTGGTGTCTTCGGCTTTGTGCTTGTGCCAGCAATCTTACACGGGACAAGACCCGAATACACCAAGACCTACATCTATATCTATATCTATATCTATATCTATATCTATATCTTTATCTATATCTATCTATCTATCTAATAGATAGATAGATAGATAGATAGATAGATAGATAGATAGATAGACAGACAGATGATGGATATAGATAGACAGACAGACTGACTGACAGATAGGTGAGAGATAGATATATATATAATATATACGATATATATTTTAGATAGATAGATGATGGATGGATGGATGGATGGATGGACGGACGGACGGACGGACAGACGGACAGACAGACAGACAGACAGACAGATAGATAGATAGACTGACTGACAGATGGATGAAAGATAGAAATATAATATAGATTATATATATTTAGATAGATGGATAGACAGACAGACAGACAGATAGGCAGGCAGGCAGGCTGGCTGGCTTGCTGGCTGACAGATATATGAGAGATAGAAATATAATATATATGATATATATTTAGATAGATCGATAGACAAACAGACACAGACTGACTGACAGACTGACAGAGGAGAGATATATTATAGATATAATATATATGATATATATTTTAGATAGATGATGGATGGATGGATAGATAGAGATAGGTAGGTAGATGAGAGAGGGGGGAGAGGGAGAAGGAGAGAGAGAGAAATATGGGCCAAAGCTCACTTAACAACTGTCTAACTTAGCAAAAGAAATTTTGGACTCACTTCTGATTGTAAATCAAGGACTATCTGTACTTACTGGTGTTGCTTGATCTCTCTTTACAGTAATTAGAAAAGCTTTAACAAAGAAAGGCATAACGTGGAAAGAGAAAAAGAGTGAGAGTATTTTTATTTATTTATTTTTATTTTTTATTATTATTTATTTTATTTTATTTTATTTTATTTTTTATTTTTTATTACATTTATATGCCGCCCTTCTCCAAAGACTCAGGGCGGCTTACAATTTTTGGAGCACAACCCAGTGTGCTCAGCAATAGCCTTCATTCCATTGTATATGCCTGCTTATTACTAAGCGGCATTTTTACAAAGTCAGCTAATTGCCCCCAACAATCTTGGGTCCTCAGTTTACCTACCCCGAGAGGATGGAAGGCTGAGTCAACCTTGAGCCTGGTGGGATTCGAGCCTACAGTAATTGTAGACAGCTGGATCTTAAGAGCAGGCATTTAACAGCCTGCACCACCAAAGCTCTTCTTGCGGTGTCTCTGCAACCAAATAATCAAAATTTGGGTCCTTGGCAACTGGCATATATTCATGATGGTGGTACATCCCAGGGTTTCATGATTGCCATTTGCAAGACAAAAAACCAAAAAACCAGGAGGATTCTGACGAGCAAGAAACTGGTCTTCCTTCACAACCACATAATTTGCTTAACGACTGCAGGACAAAGCCACAAATTGTGACTCACAATTGTAAGTGAAAGACTACCTGTGCATAGGTGTTAGAATTCTTTCTCAATAGCTGTTCTGACCCAACCAGGATCCCAAAGAGCAAACACAGACAAAGGCAGCAGCCCCCACCTTTTAAGGTTGAATAACGAATTCTGTTCTGAAGGCTGCTTTCCATTTATTAGCTCCGACAAGGAAGAGCCTTACCAAGTTGTTTGTCAAGGCTGCCAAAAACCCAGAGATAAGAACTAATTTACAAAATTCTCCAAACACAAACTGAGATGTCCACCAGTTGAGCTTCAGAGCTTCTTTGCTTTCTGCAAAGAACGCTTTTTCAAACCTGGCTTTTATCCTCTTGAGGGAGGGGCCATAACCTTGCAGCCTTACTCCTGAATCGCCTGTGCTGCTGTAATTGTTCTTTCCTCCGAGTAATCCTGCATGCATGCGCACTTGGCACAGGTGCCTCAGGAACCTCCTCATCACTGCTGCCAGCCTCCACAAACTCTGAAGGCAGCAGTCCACTCCCTGATGGTCCTGGCCAGGGGTGGGATTCAAATTTCTTAACAACCAGTTCTGTGGGCATGACCGAATTTGTGGGTGTGGCTTGGTGGTCATCTGACTGGATGGGCATGGCTTGCTGACTGGGCACGACTTGGTGATCACGTGACTGGCTGGGCGTGGCTTGTATGTAAATATTGTAAATATTTATATAAATATTTAATTTTTTTAAAAAAAGAGCAACTTTTACCCAAAATCAAGCAAAGCAGGCAGACAGATTGAGTTGCTCACAGAATCACAGATTCATTCAGAGATCTACCTTTCTGCAATCTGCTGCCTGAGTCTGCACAGAAAAATAGAAGCTTCAGTCCTAAGGAAGGTTCAGCTCTGCTTTTAGATTAGCTAGAAAGCAAGAAATCCAACGATTTCCTGCTTTCTAGCAAATCTAAGTCTCCTGGCACAGCTGATGGTCAGGGAAAAATAAAGGAAAAACAGCAACTTAGCAGGCAAGTTGGATGGCGCGCATGCCAGGTAAGGAGTGACCTGGTGGGGCAGGGCGGGGCCAGCCAATAGTGCGATTTGTCGGTTCTCTGAACTGCACAGAATTGTAACAACCAGTTCTATAGAAATGGTGCGACCAGGTAGAATCCCACCCCTGGTCCTGGCCCCTCATCAGAGTCATCGCTCTCCTCAGCCACCTGCACCTGCTGCCGGCTAACCACAACAATAGCTTTTTTAGTTTGTGAAATAAACGTGCTTATCAAAGATGTGTGTCTGCTCAGACCCAGCTCCCAAAACACGACAAACCCTCTGAAGTTAACTCAAAGATTCCTTTAATTAGGAGCGCCAGCAGCCCTGGCACAAAGTTTCTCTTTCATCACAGGCTAACAAGTCTGGCCGGGAGATGATGTCTGCCACATCTATTCGTCTCTGCACCCTGCCTTGTATCCCCAGAGCTAGGGAGAGGTTTCGCTAGCAGCAGTGGCTCTTCTGTCCCAAGGACCGGCCCATGGATTTCCACTGCTCTCCTCTCCTCTGCCTTCTGTGCATCCGTGCATCAGGCACTGGGCCAAGGTGTTCCTCCTCTGCCTCATCAGCCACCTCCAGACCTGGGGCTGTTGACTCTCCATCTGAGGGCTGACAGACAGCCCAAGCTCCACCTCTGTCTCTCTCTGCCAGCTCCATTCCCTCTTCCCCCTCAGAGCTCTCAGGTTGCCGTGATGCTGACCCTGACTCCCACGCCTCCTCCTTCTCTGATTCTGCTACTGGAGGGGCTGGTGGCCAACAGGCCACAACAGTGTCCTTGTGACTTTCAGTACATCAGCCTAAAAAAGCTTGATCATTTGCTTTTGCACAATATTATCAATCAGGACTGTGTGTGTAACAGAATAACAGAGTTGGAATGGATCTTGGACCTCTTCTAGTCCAGCCCCTTTTCTCAAGGAGGAGACCCTATACAATTTCAGACAAGTGCTTATCTTATTCTTATAAGTTCCTGTGTTGGAGCACCCACTACATCTGGAGGCAAGTCGTTCCACTGGTTAACGGTTCTCACCATTAGGAAACTTATTTCTAGGTTGGTTTTCTCCTTGATTAGTTTCCCTCCATGGCTTCTTGTCCTGCCTTCAAGTACGGGAGACCCTGCTGCCGATAACAGCTTCCCAGCGTCCTGTGTACTCCCATCGACAGGGCCTTTCCTGGGTGCCGTCGACTCGGCAATGTTGGCTGGCGGTTCCCAGGAGCAGGGCCTTCTCGGTAGGAGCACCCACCCTGTGGAACCAGCTTCCCCTGGAGCTCCGGGTGGCCCCTGACCTCCGCTCCTTCCGCCGTGACCTAAAAGCTTGGCTGTTCCAACTGGCCTACCCGGACTGATGGGGGGGGAGGGTTTTTAGCATAGTTTTAATTGGTATATTTATGAGACCCTTGGTTTAATAATTTTTTAATATTTGTATATTTGTATTTGGATTGTTTTATTTTGTAAGCTGCCTTGAGTCCTTTGGGAGATAGGGCGGCATATAAGTCTCATAAATAAATAAATAAATAAATAAATAAATAAATAAATAAATAAACAAACAAACAAACAAATAAAGTAAGTGCTTGGGAGAAGAGGTTGACCCCACCCCATTCTTCTTTGGGGTAGCCCCACAAATATTAGAACACTGCTATCATGTCAGCCCTGGTCCTTCTTTTCATTAAACTAGACACACCCAGTTCCTGTATGGAAAAGACACATTGCTAATTAGTTTCAGCTACAGTATTTTGACCTGAATGTTTAAGTGCCGTTAGGTTGGTGTCCACTCTTAGTGGACAAATGAGAGGATGGAAGCAGGGGTGGGATTCTACCTGGTCGGACCAGTTCTATAGAACCTGTTGTTATAATTCTGCTCAGTTCGGAGAACCGGCAAATCATGCCACTGGCTGACTCCTCCCCTCCCTGCCACGCCCACTCACACCTTACCTGGTATGCCTGCCATCAAACTTGCCTGCTAAGTTACTATTTTTCCTTTTTTTTCCCACCGACCATCAGCTGTTCTGCTGTGTGGGAAGATTTAGATTAGCTAGAAAGCAGGAAATAGTTGGATTTCTTGCTTTCTAGCTAATCTAAAAGCAGAGCTGAACCTTCCTTAGGACTGAAGCTTCAATTTTTCAGTGCAGACTCAGGTAGCTGATTGCAGAAAGATAGATCTCTGAGTGAATCTGTGTTTCTGTGAGCAATTCAATCTGCCTGCCGGCTTTGCCTGATTTTAGGTAAAAGTTGCTCTTTTTAAATAAAAAATTAAATATTTACATAAATATTTACAATATTTACATATAAGCCACACCCATCCAGTCATGTGATCACCAAGCCACACCCAGTCAGCAAACCACGCTCACCCAGTCACATGACTACCAAGCTACACCCACAAATTAGGCCACGCCCACAGAACCAGTTGTTAAGAAATTTGAATCCCACCCCTGGATGGAAGGTTGGTGTGGACATCTTGGCCCAATTGTCCTGAATTCTTCAGTTCTTCACTCAGAAGCTTCTGGTTTAATTCTAAATAGGTGTGTGAATTAGGACCTCAATACATTTTGCATTCTAAGTTAAATTCCACCTTCTAAACCTGTCTCTAAAAGCCAGAATATAAACTGGGGTGAAAAACAGATGTCACACTTGACTGGCCTTGAGGAAGAACCTGGCAATTTATCCATATCATAGCTGGAGTTCATCTTATAATAAATGAAATTAATTATCTCTTTTAAGAATCACGGAGGTAACAATGGGCTGATCAAGGAACCATCAAATAAGAGGCCAACCCCCAACAGCACAGACAGGGCAAGAGAACTTACATCAACTGCAAACTGCACTCACCCCTGCACTGATAGTATTACCTAGCTGGATAAAGAAATGTCTGCAGGAAAACAGCTGGGCTCAGAGAGCAGCAAGGAATCCAAAGTATGGTAGTTCCAGAATGTCTCAGCAGGCGGCAGCCCTTGAGTGCACTTCTCTGTGGTCAGAAACCAAGCAGTGTCTGGGATAATAAGAGCATGGATGGGAGACCACCAGGAGACCCCAGGGCTGTGTGTGTCTACCCCAGGAGTCTTCAAACTTGACAGCTCTAGGACTTGTGGACTTCAACTCCCAGAATTCCTCCTCCAGTCATGTTAGCTCAGGAATTCTGAGAGTTGAAGTTCACAAGTCTTGAACTTGCCAAGTTTGAAGACCCTTGATCTAGCCTATCAAATGGCCAATGCTGGAGCATCCTCTTACAATACCTAACTATCTTGCTTTCCCTGATCTATTTCACTTTCATATTTGAGCAATATCTATAATTACCATTTTTAGTACATTTATGCTGTACTGTCAGATGGATTAGAACCAAGATCTTTAGATAGTTTTATTGATTGAGACTTAATAGAGATGCATAAATATGAACCTTATCCGGAGTTGGGAGCTAAGAAGAGTTCTTGGTCCTACAAAGTCCTTCAGTGGGAGACCCTGGGAAGAGCTGCCTGCTTTAGCCCAGCAGCAAAGGGGAATTAGGAAAATTGCAGTGAGAGCTAAAAGTCCACCAACAGATGGTTGGGTCCACAAAGTCACTAGCAAGGGGCTCAACTCAAGGAATTCTTTCATTTTTTTTTTAAACAAATTTTATTCAATTTTTAACAATTTTTTAAAACAACTCTTTTCAGTAGACAGCATGTTCCCGGGTCATCACTTTTACATGCAAATATGACGGTAGATCTATATTCATTTTAAACATTTGACTTCATTTCTATTCCATTTTAGCGGACAAAGGGTGAAAGAAATTAATCCTAATCTCAAATCTTAATCTCAATCTGTATAGCCCCCCAGTTCATTTCAAGTTAATTGCAAATATACATATATATTTTAAAAACTTCATGTATAAATCTTACAAATAACAATATATTTGCCCATCATATTAAAAATAAAGTTCATCCATATCTATCCTTTAATTGTCTTCACATTGTTAATACTCCTTTATCATTTACAGAATTCTTTTTATCCGTCAGATTTGCCCTTTCATCACATATTCTCTCCATAATTCTAAATCCGTACCAATGTTAACACTAAAAAGAATGAAAAAAAAACCTAGACTTGCCCCCCTTTTACTACTTTGAAAGTGACACCTCAGTGGTTAATATAGTAGCATAATCATAATCATTCTCTTTAAAACGAAAGATAGAGAAAAAGAAAAGAAAAGGAGAAAAGCTCCCTTACAATATATCTCTAATCGGTCGGGTTCTGCAACACATATCCCCCCTAAGATTAATTTATAGTTCCAAAATAATAATAAAAATAGCTAATCTTGGTTATTGACAAATCTCATTTTAGGCATTTTCTAAGATCATTTCAATTAATTCAATTCATCTAATCATCATTTAGCTTTTTTGTGAATAAGAAATGAAAAATGTGACCTTTTACCAGTAAAATTGTCAGTAACCCCTATTGTTTTACACTTTTATAATTACAATATATTCTTATTACCATTTCTTCATGCAGAACCCCTTTTAAATACGTTAACCATTGTCTCTATGCAAACAAGTTCCTTTCTTTATTATGTAATTCCTGTCTCTCTATCTTTTGTTCTTGTTTCTTGTTCCTTCTCCTCTCTTTATCCCGCTATCCCCCTCTCTATCCAGTTTAAATCCTCTCTCTTTACCTTTCTGTTCTCTATCCTTCTGGACCTTTCTATCATGCCTAGTTTCATAAATGTTCCCCTTTTAATTATCTTCTTAAGTTTCATTTTTTGACCATCCTCCCTTTCCCTTTTATTTGTATTAATCTTGTGTTAATTGTCTTTAAATGGCTTTGCTTGTGCTTCCTTCTCCTCCCTATTATCCTCTTCCTATCCAGAATCCTCTCTCTCTTTTCTTCTTCCTGAACCTTCTGAACATAACACTTAATTTCAGAATGTTCCCCTTTTTAGATACTTTCTAGGTTCCTTTTTTTTAGCCTTCCTCTTCCCTTTTATTTGCATTAATCTTGTATTAATTGTCTTTTAAGATGGCTTTTCTTGTGCTGGCTCCACCCTTTCCAAGGTTCTTTCTTTATTCAGCATTTGAATGCCCATATTTTCTGCAACATGCTGTTAGTTCAGTCACTTCCTGTAACAGTTCTTTCATACTTTTAAACCCATTTTTAATTCTTTGATGACCACCAAAATTTTAATTTTCCTTATTTTTCTTCTCTTAAATTTTCTATGATCCTAACCCAGGTCCAGAGTCTATATCAGTATCACCAATTAGTCCGCAATCCGTCTTTGTGTATTCAGGCTTTCACTTTCTATAAGTCTTGTGTCTCTTTAAAATGTAACAACTCCAATCCACAAAGGAACAAGATAGTTTCTTACTTCTTTAGCTTCCAATTTTTCTCCACAAAGTGGCACTTTCTGCACAGAGTCTTAACCCTTTCCTTTTATTTTAATATTCAAGGTTTTCCAAGCCCCAAACTTAAGTTCTTAGGCTGGCTTTTTCCTTTCCCGTTCGGCCTTATAGCTGTCAAAAATATTTTACTTATTTTTCTTCACTTGAACTGCGCCGCTTCTGTTTCTCTTTTTAAAACTCATCTTTATCTTAATCCGGGTGCCTTGATCTTACCATCCGATACTCCTGTTCCTCTGCTGTCGACTCTCTCTTTCCTCCTGCACCAATCTTAATCCCGTTGAGACCTTTCTTCGAGGTGGCCATTTTGACCACCACTTCTTGACGCTTCGGAGCAGAAGAGACCTTGCAGACCGAAGAGCCAGGGGGAGATGCAGGCTCCCTCAAACTTTCTGGCTGGCAGTTCAGTTAGTCATTTCAACAGTTTTTAATTAAGTAAAGTAGAGTGGAGTGGAATGGCTATGGCATGGACTAGAATAGAATAGAATGACATTAGAATGGAATGCAATGGAATCTTTACATTTGTGAGTCTTCTGCCAATGGATGTTGCTACATTGTCAGGAAACATTTTCTGCAAATCTCTGAGCTGAGCTTTTCAAACCCCGGATATACTCAACCACTTATTCCACATGAGGCAACTTTTATGTCACTGTTTTCTTTTAAAGCAGTTAAAACTAATTGTGGTGAATGTGGGTAAAGAGACTGAGATGAAAGCTTGCAACCAGGGTTCTCAGTAGTTCTTCTCAATAGTTCTCAATAGTCTCTTCCTTCAGTGACAGGAAAATAGCCTCAGTGCCTGGGTTTCCTATGTGAGGATTTGTCACTTCTGTAAAAGAATTCAGATAACTTAAGATGCTGCAACAGAAATATGGTGTCGTAACATCAGATCCAAAATCTCTTTCTCTCCACCCCCTTTTCTGGGCAGGTTCAATCAGATTTGATGTTCTGGGCAGCACATTAAAAAGGACGTCAGCAGAGCCTATCCAGAGAAGAACAATGTCTAGAGTCGTTTGAAAAGGAGGAACGCTTGAAAGAAGTAGGTAAATTAATATATGATTGTCTTAATATATGAATGAATGAATGAATGAATGTATGAATGAATGAATTCTTTTATTGGCCAAGTGTGATTAGACATACAAGGAATTTGTCTTGGTGCTAATGCTCTCAGTGTACATAAAAAGAAAAGAGACATTCATCAAGAGTCAAGAATCATAAAGTACAACACTTAATGATGGTCATAGGGTACAATAAGCAATCAAATCATACTAGGAAACAGTCAGTATAAATTGTAAGGATACAAGCAACAAAGTTACAGTCATACAGTCACAAGTGGGAGGGGATGGGTGATAAGGAGTGATGAGAAGATTAATAGTAATAGTAGTGCAGATTTTGTAAATAGTTGGAAAGGGTTGAGGGAATTATTTGTTTAGCAGAGTAATGGCATTCGGAGAAAAAACTGTCCTTGTGTTTAGTTGTTCTGGTGTGCAGTGCTCTATACCATCGTTTTGAGGGTAGAAGTTGAAGCAGTTTATGTCCAGGATGTGAGGGATCTGTAGATATTTTCACAGCCTTCTTTGTGAAGGCAGGTTGGTAGCCTAATTATCAGTCCTAATTATCCTCTGAAGTCTGTGTCTGTCTTGTTGCATTGCAGAACCAAACCAGAGGTGCAGATGACAGACTCCATAATTTATATCGCAACCTGTCCTGGGTTAGGATGGAATAATATTAGAACTAATAGATAAAAATGATAAGAACTTGACGTTGAGTGTTATTTGGTAGCCAAAGAGATTCCACCGGTGAAAATATATGAAAAACTTAGAAGCATAAAATATTGGAGGAAGGTGTTGAAAGGGACTAATTAGTTTCAGCTAGTTTAACATAGAACATAGAATAACAGAGTTGGAAGGGGTCTTGGAGGTCATCTAGTCCAACCCTCCCCCCTGCTCAAGCAGGAGAATCTATGCCATTTCAGACAAATGGCTCTCCAGTCTCTTCTTGAAAGCCTCCAGTGATGGGGCACCCACAACTTCTGGTGGCAAGCTGTTCCATGTGTTCTCACTGTCATGAAATTTCTCCTTGGTTCTAGGTTGCTTCTCTTCTTGGTTAGTTAGAATTTAATGGAGGTCTTCTTAATCACCTTGGGCTTTCTGCATTTCTTCAGACCTTCACTTGGCTCTGCTTCTCACTTCCTGTGCTTGTTCAAGAATACCAATCTTCACCTATAGTTGTGGAGTGGTTTTTGTGTGTTTCTGCAGCCCCTTCCTCCTCCAGGAAGTCTGGTATAGCACTGACTACAGAAGGAAGTTGAGTGCCATCCAAGAAAGACATCTGGTAAGAGAAGCCAACTTCTCTTTCAGGGTTTTTTTTAAAATGTACAACAGACAATTAAAGAAAAACAAAACAAGAATACCTTCCCTATTAAGCTCTCTCTACCTGGCTTCCCTATATGTCTCCTGAAGCTGTCTCCGCTAACTCAGTAGCAAACCATGATCTGATCAATCCCAATTGGAAAATTGAAGCAGTAACTTGGAAGCTGTCAACTGCAATCTGAAATTAGCAACAAATCCTTCACCATTTTCACCTGTTTTTCTTCCTCTCACTTCTGCCTCTTCCTTCTCCTCAGCTGAGCCCCCTCCTATCAAACTCCTGTTTGTTCTTCATTAGAACCTCTTTGGGAAACTTTCCTCTTTCCTTTCCTTTCCTTTCCTTTCCTTTCCTTTCCTTTCCTTTCCCTTCCCTTCATTCCTTTTTCACTTTCTTTCTCTCCCTTCCTCCTTCCTCTCTCCCTCTTTCCTTTCCTTCCCCTTCCCTTCTTTCCTTTCCTTTCCTTTCTTTTTTTTTTGAACTACTACCATCTGGCAGACAGTACAGGATAATAAAAACAAGGACGAATAGGCTGAAAAACAGCTTCTATCACAGGGCAGTAGCTCTGTTGAATTCTGCTGTATAATGCAGTGTTGGTGTGTATGTGGTTAGAGTTTCAGTTCAATGTGTGGAGTGTAGGATGTGTTCAATGTTTATTTTCATGATGTGCACTGAAGATGGTGTTAGATTTCGTTGTACGAGGTGCAATGACAATAAAGTAAACTACATTTCTCAGTTTCTTTCTCTCCCTTCCTTCTTTCTCTCTCCCTTCCCCTTTCCTTCCATCCTTCCTTCCTTTTCATTCATCCTACTTTCTTTCCTTTCTTCCTTTCCTTTCCTTTCCTTTCCTTTCCTTTCCTTTCCTTTCCTTTCCTTTTTTCCCCTCTTCCTTTCCATTTCTTTCCTCTTCCTTCTTCATCTTTCCACATTCCCTCTGCTCTTCTGTTCCACTTCATTCTGACTTCTCCCATCTAGACTCTAAGCAATCTGGTTTATTTTATTTATTTATTTATATGATTTGTCAATCGCTTACAAGATAATAGGTATAAGTATAAACATGAGTAAGATTACAGGAAATAGGTACAAATAAATGGGGACAATATGCTGTTTATGTATGCTCTTGTGTTGTTGCGGTTGAAGCTGAAGTAGTCATTGACTGGAAGGACATTTTAGCAGATAATTTTGTGTACTACGCTTAAGTCTAACTGTAGGCGGCGTAATTCAAGGTTGTCCAAGCCCAAAATTTCAAGCCTGGTGATATAGGGTATTCTGTTGGGAGCAGAGGAGTGTAGTACTCTTCTCACGAAATACTTCTGGACTCACTTGATTGTATTAATGTCCGATATGCAGTACGGATTCCAGACTGATGAGCTGTATTCAAGTTTTGGTCTGGCAAAAGTTTTGTAGTTAGCAATTCGATATTTCCAGAGGAGAAGCTTCATAAGATTAGATTTACAACTCTTAATGCCTTTTTGGCAATGCTGTTACAGTCAGCTCTGGTGCTTAGGTCATTCGATATGAGTACTCCAAGGTCCTTGACAGAGTGAGGATCATCAACGAGGTCATATCCACCTAGTTTGTATTTGGTGTATTGATTTTTTTTTGCCAATGTGTAGGACAGAGCATTTGTTGGTTGAGATGGTTGGCCTTACCAGGTTGCTGGACTTCATGTGCCCATAGCCAAACCCAACCTCAAGGTAAGCCATTCTTACATTCTGCATGGAAAAGGAAGAATTGCTGAATCAGAGCTTTCTTTCTGTTTTTTTGCTAGAAAGACCAACCCACCAAGCACACGGCCATGTTGCCTCTATGGACCCTCTCCCTGGCTGCCTCTTTTCTCCTGTCTGCAACTGGGGAGGTGGTGGACAGATTCAAAACCTGCACTCGGTTTTTTTTTAACCATAAACCCCCCGAACTGTCACTGATGCCAAAGAATCTGGCCACAATCTGCCAGTACTACCGGGGTAGGTATCGGTTTGCCACATTGTACGACAGAGATCGGCGTATCCCTATATTCTCGGCGTATAAATATCAACCAGGTGGGAGCGGAAGAACAAACGACTGGAAGATCGAACCACAGGTAAAATGAATTCCTATTTGAAGTGAAACGTTCATGCAATGGAGACCACCTTAAAGGAACAATCAGATGTTAGGAAATAAGGAAAGACATGAATTTAAGAATTATTTGTACATTATTTGTGACAGCGTTCCCTCCGATATTATGATAATAAAAAAGGTTTTAGAATGTGCAGAAATGGATAGGCTTTCAATGGAAATGAAGGAGGGAGAAGAGACAGAGTACCATGAAATTTGGAATTTATGGTATCATTGGCTGCAAGGTCAACACAAATAGAGAGATGAATGAAAGGTTATGGTGAGATGAAATAATATGGTATGAATAAGCAAAACTATGTATAACTATGTATAAATATGTAAAAAATTATGTCAATATGACATAAATCGAACATAAATATGATAAATGTAAAATAATTGTAATAATATTTAGTAATATTCTACATACTTAAGAATATGTCAAAGTGAGTGAATGCTACTACAAATGCACTGCAATGAATGGAAATATGTTTTTAATTGTTTTTAATTGTAGAATTTGTTTAATAAGGGTTATTTTAATTTTTTTTAAAAAGAATTGTTTGTACATAATTAACCCCAGAGTTCACCAGGAGCTAGGCAGTAAGAATTCTGTTATCCACATTGGCAAGGTCATACTTCCATCTGATTCTTTTCCCCAAACAACTAAACTCAGAGACAACCCAGAACCCCTACATTCCAAACTGGAGCAATGTGTATTGTCTACTAGAAGATAGTTTAAAGTGGACTTTATCTGGGGCCTCAATTTCCAGAATTCTCAGGGAAGCATGAAAAATGCTATTCCAGCGCTTAACAAATTATGTAGTTCTAATAACAATTCACAAATTTATATTAAATTATAATTTTCCATTGTTCATCCCCCTTTTAATTTTAATTATGCCACTATTATACATTTTCAAAAATTCCCCTTTCTAATCACATCTTAATACAAGTAAAATAGTATTCATCATATTTACATTTGACAAGTTATGCAATTCTAATGATGCAGTCATTTTTTATTAAATTATAACCTTTTGTTATCTTATACAATACTTCACAATATTATTTTTGTATCAGTCGAATTCCATATATCATTCTTTTTCTTACAATAGAATGTTAATATTCATATTAATAAGGCACCACTCCTCCGTGATGTGATTGAGGAGGAGGCCGCGGACCTGGCTTGCATCACCGAGACCTGGTTGGGACCGGAGGGTGGAGTCCCTCTGGTTGACATCTGCCCCCCAGGCTTTTGGGTGTTGCACCAGTCATGACCCCAGGGAAGGAGGGGTGGGGTGGCTATTGTCATTTGGGAGACCCTGTTTCCAAGGGAGGTCCCTGCCCCGGAGATAGGCAGGTGTGAATCCCTCCTCCTGAGGTGTGGGCCTGCAGGTCGGATGGGCATGCTGCTTACATACCTGTCCCCCAGCTATGTCTCAGCTGCCCTGCCTGGGCTTCTTGATGCCATCTCGGGGGTGGCAGTGGAGTTTCCAGAGCTTATAGTTCTGGGTGACTTCAACCTGCCTTCCTTGGGACTGGTGTCAGGTTTGGCCCAGGAGTTCATGGCCTCCATGGAGGCCATGGGCCTGACCCAGATAATTGATGGCCCGACTCATGAGGGGGGTAACATGCTCGACCTGGCTTTTGTCTCGGAGCAGTGGCGGAGTGGTCTGGGGGTGGTGACATAGTTACCCACCCCGTTTCATGGTCAGACCACTATCTCCTGTGGCTGGTCTTCCATCAAGCTGCCCCACACCGCTGGGATGAGGAGCCACTTAGATGGTTCTGCCCCAGGCCTGATGGACCCTGAGAGGTTCCAGGCAGAGCTGGGGTTTTTTCCTGCATCCCTTACCCACAGCCCTGCCGAGGTCCTTGTGGCTACCTGGCAACAGTCGGCTGGGGCTCTCGACAGGGTTGTCCCCATGCGTCCCCTCACTGGGCGCAGATCCCGGTCAGCCCCTGGTATACCGAGGGGCTCTGGGAGATGAAGCGTCGAGGAGGGGACTAGAGAGCAGGTGGAGGGCGACCGTTCTGGATCTGACCGAGCCCAGCTAAGAGCCCATATTAGGACTTACCTGGTGGCGGTGAGGGCTGAGAAGATCTTATTTCTCTGCCCTCATAGCATCCGCAGATAACCGCCGGCTGCCCTGTTTGGGGTCGCCGCTCCCTCCTCCAGCTGTGGGGGTGGCGGACCTTTGCAGGGCAGAGCTGAGGAATTTGGCCAGTATCTGCAGGATAAAATCGCTCAGATCCGGGAAGGGTTGCGCTCGGACTTGCAGTGGCCTGAGGGGGGATGTGAGTGGTTTGGCCAATGTTATCTGGACTGAGTTCGATCCTGTTTCTGAGGATGAAGTGGACAGGATTATCGCGGCAGCTGAGCTCCACCACATGTTTATTGGACCTGTGCCCTTCCTGGTTGGTTTATGCCTCCAGGGAGGTCACGTCGGCTGGCTCGGGCAGGGGTCAACGCCGTTAAGGGAGGGGCTGTTCCCTGCCGCTTTGAAAGAGGCGGTGGTGAGGCCCCTTCTGAAGAAGCCTGCCCTTGACCCAGCCGCTGAACAACTTTCTCGGTCTCCAACCTTCGCTTTTTAGCGAAGGTTGTTGAGAGTGTGGTGGCCCAGCAATTGCTACTTTTCCTGGAGGAAGCGGACTACCTGGATCCGTACCAATCGGGCTTCCGGCCCGGGTACAGCACGGAGACAGCATTGGTCGCGCTGATTGATGATCTCTCTAGGGCTCGGGACAGGGGTTTTTCCTCTGTCCTGGTCCTGTTAGATCTCTCAGCAGCTTTCAATACCATCGACCATGGTATCCTGTTGCAACGTCTCAGGGGGTTGGGAGTGGGAGGCACTGTTTTACAGTGGTTCTCCTCCTTCCTCTCGGGACGTTCGCAAACAGTGTTGGCAGGGGGGTAGGGGTCGACTCCAAGGTATCTCACTTGTGGGGTGCCCCAGGGCTCGGTCCTCTCGCCCCTCCTGTTCAACATTTATATGAAGCCGCTGGGTGAGATCATCCGTGGCTTTGGGGTGAGTTATCATCAGTATGCTGATGATACGCAGTTATACATCTCCACCCCAGACCACATCAGTGATGCTCTCTCCATGATGTCCCGTTGTCTGGAAGCGGTGCGGATCTGGATGGACAGGAACATGCCTCGACTCAATCCAGCCAAGACAGAGTGGCTGTGCATACCGACATCTCGGTCCAGTTTGGATGTTCCATCTTTGGTCATGAGGGAGGAGGTGTTGCTCCCCTGTGGACAGGGCACGGAATCTGGGGGTCCTCCTGGACTCACGGCTCAAATTGGAGGAGCAGGTGGGGGCCGTGGCCAGGGAGGCCTTTGCCCAGATCCGGCTGGTTCGCCAGTTACGCCCATTCCTGGACCGAGATGCCCTGCGCACAGTCACTCAGGCGCTCGTTATTTCCCGACTCGACTACTGTAATGCTCTCTACCTAGGACTCCCTTGCGTACCACTCGGAGGCTTCAGCTGGTGCAGAATGCGGGTAGTGATGGGAGCTTCCCGATACTCCCATGTTACACTCCTCCTGCGCGACCTGCATTGGCTTCCGGTTGCCCTCGGGTGAGATTCAAGGTTCTGGTATTAACATTCAAAGTCCAGCATGGCATGGGTCCAGGTTATTTACAAGAACGGCTCCTCCCAACATCAAATACTAACCGCCCTGTATGGGCGCACAGACAGGGTCTCCTCGGGTGCCGTCTCGACTCAATGTCGCTTGGCGGTGACCGGGAGGGCCTACTCTGTGGCGGCTCCCACTCTGTGGAATCTTCTTCCGCTGGAGCTGTCCTGGCCCCCGATCTTCGCACCTTCCGCCACGATTTGAAGACTTGGCTCTTTTTACAATCTGGGCTGTGCTGATTCTCTGGGGTTGGTCCTATTTTAACTATGGGTTTTAATTTTCAATTCGGCTTAACTTGTTTAATATACTTTTAATTAATTTATTTATTGTTGTATTTTTAGCTGTGAGCTGCCCCGAGTCCTTTTTGGAGAGGGGGCGGCATATAAGTCGAATAAATAAATAAATAAATATTTATTACATTTAGTGGTTATATATCTTAACTAATAGTACTTCCTGTTAAACACTGCTAATATGATTATTAATATATAATCTGTAGTAAAAGGAGTGACATTAAGAATATAGAGATTGACACAAAAATAACATGCTGTAATATTGAAGAATTAAGATTGATAATTTAACAAAATATAGGTATTATTATCAAATTTTAAAAGATTGTCAGCTGTATTAAATATGAAGAATATTGTCGTATTTGTACTAAAATGTAAGACACTCCGAAACCACACTGTTCATACAATGATGTTTGTTGTAATAAAAAATAAAAAAAATATTGCAAAAAAAGAAAAGAAAAGAAAAGAAAAAGAAATATGCTATTCCAATCTATCTGAAGGCCATCTTAGTATCATAAAGGCAGGAGCCTGATACCATCCCAGTCAAATGATTGCCCAATCTATGCAAATATAGTAATAGCACTTAGACTTATGTACCGCTTTATAGTGCTTTACAGCTCTCTCTAAGTAGTTTACAGTCAGCTATTGCCCCCAACAACCTGGGTCCTCATTTGACTGACCTTGGAAGGATAGAAAGCTGAGTCAAACTTGAGCTGGTCAGGATCGAACCACTGGCAGTCAGCAGAATTAGCTTGCAATACCGCATTCTAACAACTGCGCTACCACGGCTCTTAACTGCCCTGTTGGCTGGGATGCCTGGAAGATGCTATGAAAAAGAAAGGAGGGATAGAGTCAAGATCATGTGCAGAGTTAGTACTGCTTTATAATGCATTGGTAAGCACACATTTGGAAAGGAAGGAAGGAAGGGAAGGGAAGAATGGAAATGGAGGGAGAAGGGAGGAAGGAAGGAAGGAAGGAACAAGGAAAAAGAGGAAGAATAGGAAACAGAGACAGAAAGGAGAAGGGGAAGTGAAGGGAACGGAAGGAAAGGAGAAAGGGAAGGAAAGAGAAGAAGGAAGGAAGGGAGGGAGGGAGGAAGGCCTTGTAAAGAAGAGACAAAATAATCAAATGATCAAAATACATGAAGAACGGTTGCTGGCATTGGATATGTCTAGTCTAGTGAAAAGAAGGACCAGGGGAGACATGATTAGCAGCCTTCCAATATCTCAGGGGCTGCCCCAAAGAAGAGGGGGTCAAGCTATTCTCCGAAGCGTCTGAAGGCAGGACAAGAAACAATAGATGGAAACTCATCAAGGAGAGAAGCAACCTGGAATTAAGGAGAAATTTCCTGACAGTCGGAACAATTAATCAGTGGAAGAACTTGCCTCCAGAAATTGTGAATGCTCCAACACTGGAGGTTTTTAAGAAGAGATTGGGCAACCATTTGTCTGAAATGGTATAGGGTTTCCTGCATGAGCAGGAGGTGGGACTAGAAGATCTCCAAGGTCCCTTCCAACTCTGTTATGCTGTTCTGTTCTGTTCTATTCTATTCTTCTCTATATTCTTTTCTATTCTATTCTATTCTATTCTATTCTATTCTATTCTATTCTATTCTATTCTTATTCTTTCCTATTCTGTCCTATTCTGTTCTATTCCTATTCCTATTCCATTCCATTCCATTCTTCTCTATATTCTATTCTATTCTATATTCTATTCTATTCTATATTCTATCCTATCCTATCCTATCCTACTCTACTCTACTTTACCTATCTGAAGGTCACTGAGTACGCAAAGTCCTATTGCAGAGTACCGCATATCCCACACCCTGACAGATACATGGTAGATCATTTCCCCAGATTCAGGGTATCCGATTCAGTGCTGTGTGAATGCTAACCAAGCCCTTTGCTTGTCCTTCCTTATTCCTAGCTTGCATTGCCTAGGAAGCGTCGCCGGAAAAGCATGGAATCGGAAAAGGATTGTGAAATCGACAGAGACCTCCTCAAACACAGCCAGGCTGTTTCCGAGGATTACAGACAGGCTGTATATGACCGAGGACACTTGCTACCTGTGTTCCATCAACCGGACCGGGACAGCAAAGCTGCGACCTTCACCTTAACCAACGTCGTGCCCCAGTTGCGCAAACTCAATCAAGGAAAATGGGCAGAATATGAAAAAAATATGACGCAACTTACCAAAGGGTGTCTTGTTACCTATGTCCTTGTGGGCGTGGTGCCCGGGAATAAATTCATTGCTCATAGCAGAGTGAACATACCTAGTCATATCTGGGCTGCAGCTTGTTGTGTGGCTAAACAGAAGCAGAACAAATCCTGGGGATTCATTGCAGAAAATAATCAAGATCAGATAATCCAGCATAGCCTGAAGCAGCTGGAAATACAACTTGCTAAACGCTATGGGCAGGAGAAAATTAACCTTTTCAATGATGCTTGCTATACTGCAAAACAGCTTCATGTAACAAACACATCCAGGGTACAAGCCAGGAGTGGGCTACTGGGGGCTCGCAGGGGCTTGGGCGAGCCCCTAGCTAAGACTCTGCAGGGCTCAAAGAGCCCCCAGTAACTCAGAAAGACAAGCAGCAAGGGAAAAGTCTTAATAGGCTTAATTGAACTTCTGGGCGTTCAGCCAAGAGCATTCCACACCTCGTCAAAGTGTTGCAAGCTAGATGAACAATCCACCCAGCGGTTGCAAGGGAGAGCCATTCAGAAAATCAGATAACATAGCCACTAGCCTCCGAGGGATTAATTCCCAAATAATAAGAATCACGTAACTCACCAGAAACTCCACTAAGACTCCAAGATCCCTCTCACAGTCACGGCTATTAAGCCTGGTTTCACCCAGTCTTTTATTTAAATATTAAATGCACAAAATAATAATCAACTTTTTGGTATATACCATTTTTTAGGTAATTAGGACAAAGAAGTGACATCGAGTTGGCCACACCCACCCAGTCACATGACCACCCAGCCACACCCACCCAGCCAGTCATTAGGGCTAAAAAAATTTGAAGCCCACCCCTGGTACAAACCCAGCAGCTTACCTGTATGACACCTTAAATGAATGCATTTAATTACGATTAGTCCTCAGCTTACAACAGTTCATTTAGCGACCAAAGTTACAATAGGTCTGAAGAAAGGAGTACCTGTGCAATAGCTCTTAGAATTTCTTTCTCAATGGCTTTCTTAAGTCTTGCAATAAACGTGCTTATCCGAGATCTCTGTCCTCTCGTGACTTTCAGGAAATCCATCTTAGAAAAGTTTGACCGTTCCATTTTGCACAATATTATCAATCAATCAGACATGCGGGTATTTGCTAAAAACTGGAGAAATTTGTATTTGCTAAAAACTGGAGAAATGACAAGATACCTGCGCAGGAGGAAGTGATTAAGAAAAGTTTGGACTGTGCCGAAATGAGTAGATTAACATTTGGAAATTAGAGACCAAGAAGAAAAACAGTTTCACAAGATATGGAGTATGTTTTATCAATGGTTAGATAAAAAAAGCTTGGTAATATATGGATATAATGGAGATAAATTAAATTGTTGAATGAAAATATAATAGAAAGATTATAATACTGTAGAAAGTTAATAACAATGATTTTGGTTAATAGAGGAGATAATTTAGGTAATGTATGAATTAAAATGTATAAGTTTCTTTTTGAGATTTATCTAAATAGAAAATAGGTGGTTGTACCTTTCTTTTTTCTATTACTTTGTTTGCATTGTATAGTTTTTTTTTCTGTAATAGAGAGTATTGATGGTGAAGAGATGGCACTGAGATTTGTGACCGATCGACACACTTGAAATTGTTATTGGTTTATGTTTTTATGTTTGCTTGTTTTGTTTGTCTTTGGAAAATAAAAAAAAAAATTATTAAAAAAAAAAGAAAGTACATCTATAGCAGTGACGGCTAACCTTTTCCACGTTGCGTGCCAAAAGTGTGCTTGCGTGCGCATGCTCGTGCGCTCACGTGCCTGCACCCATGATGCAATGTGTGCGGGACTCCCCCTGCCCCCTGCGCATGCACTGTGCGCCTCTGAGCATGCGCATGTGACCCCCCCACACTGCACACCTCTGCACTTGCACATGCACATGCAACCCCCCCTGCACGCCACATGTCTCTGCACATGCGCACGCATCTCCCACGTGTGCATCTCCCCCTGCGCATGTGTGGCAGATACCTGGCAATCAGCTGGCTGTCAGGGGCGCGCATGCATGCGCAGTGGGGCTGTTCCGGACGACCTCTCGCGTGCCGGCAGAAGTGGCTCTGCGTTCCACTTCTGGCACGCGTGCCATAGGTTCACCATCATGGATCTATAGTATGTAGCTGCAGATAATAAAGTCAAAAAAAGGTGAACAACATTTTTACAGAACTACAGTTACATTGAGGCTGGGGGTGACAAGGAGGGGCTGGGAGGGGAGGGGCTGGGCAAAGTGCCCCTTGACATGAGTGGCGTCAAGTTGGCCAAGCCCACCCAGTCACATGACCACCAAGCCACGGCCACAGAACCGGGAGTAAAAAAAATTGAATCCCACCACTGGGTTATTTATTTATTTAGTGTCAACTCATAAAATATTTCCATGGTCTTTTTAGAGTTGCCAACAGAAAGGGAGGGGGGAGCAGCGGGCAGCTTGCATTCCACAAATGTTTTCAAAGATGGTTTCTAGGTGACTGAAGTTTCTGCCATGCAAAATTCTAACTGAAGAGCCTCATTGAAGACTCTGGGCTATGGATGTGTCCCATTGGAGAATATGAATTACGATACACCCAGGGGCTGGGGGAAAACCAGGGTCAAGGGAGACAATGAATGATGTGTCTCAGAGTCGGCTACACCCAGGCAGTGCCGGACATGTTTATTCCTAATAAATTTTCTTTAAGTTCTGGCATTTTGGCTAGAGACTCATGCTTTAAATGGGGGTAACTGCCCGAGCCCTGACATTTAGCACATGGCACATCATACGTGGACTAGCAATATATACGAAAATTTCAGGATCCAATCTGGGTTGGTCACTGGAACCAGAAGTTTTGTCTTCCAAGCTTTCGGAGTCGTGCTGGAACTCATCGTCAGGGAACTTCACTCTAGCAGAGTGTGTGCTGTTCTGGGTGTGTTATTTATAGTGCTTATTGTATGGGGCTGTTTAGATGTTGACCAGGGTGTGTTGATAGCTGGTTTTTAAGTCTTTAGCTGCGTTTGCTTGGGGAATGGACCAGCATGCCACAGCCAGCTCACCACTACCAACTCACCGCATGTTCTGACCCACGCCCTTTTCCAACAAATCAAACACAATCCAAATAGAACAGAAACCTTGTAATGCTTTTGCAAAATAATTAGCTGTGATAAGCACAAGCCTTGCCAAACTGTGCGAGGCTTGCCAAAAGGTAACAGACAAGGAATAATTTGCAATACAAGAATCTGCAAATACAAACTCAGGATACTGGAACGTCCACGAAGCTGGAGTTTCAAAACGTCTTTGCCTTCTGCAAAGAACTTTCGTTTCACAGCTGGCTTTTATTTTCTTGAAGGAGGGGCCATTACCTTGCAGCCTTACTCCCGAGTCGCCCATGCTGTTGCAGCTGCTCTTTCCTGCGAGCAGCCCTGCGCGCACGCCCACTTGGCACAGGTTCCTCAGGAACCTCCTCATCGCTGCTGCCAGCCTCCACAATCTCCGAAGGCAGCAGTCCACTCCCTGATGGTCCTGGCCCCTCATCTGAGTCCTCGCTCTCCTCAGCCATCCGCACCTGCTGCCAGCTAACCACAACACCGCAGCCAATTCGCTGCTGGACAACTCCCTGCAAGACAATTGAACAAGTCTGTTTAATTATTTAAAAATAAATATTTTAAAAAAATGTCGCAGATGACAATTGCAGACAGAAGGTGGCAGCACCTCCCCAATCAACGAAACCCACCAGCCTATCTCAACAGTTTTCTGACAGAAGAGAGCAGGTACATGAAAATGTAAGAAAGAGATGGGTGAGCAGATGAGATAGGAAAGTGGGGGGGGGGAGGGGAGGGGAGGAAGGAGGGGAGGAGAAGGGAAGAAGGAGGAAAGGAGGAAGGAAAAAGAGAGGAAGGAAAGGAAACAGGAACAGAAAGGGAAGGGGAAAGGAAAAGGAAAAGAAAGGAAAGAATGAAAATGGAGGGAGAAGGGAGGAAGGAAGGAAGGAAGGAAGGAAGGAAGGAAGGAAGGAAGGAAGGAAGGAAGGAAGGAAGGAAGGAAGGAAAAGAGGAAGAATAGGAAACAGGAACGGAAAAGGGAAGGGTAGGAAAGGAAAGGAGAAAGGGAGGGGAAGGGAAGGAGGGAGGAGGGTGGGAGGAAGGAAGGAAGGAAGGAGGAGGAGGAGGAGGAAGGGGAGGAAGAAAGGGCCTTATAAAGAATAGACAAAATAATCAAAAGATCAAAATACATGAAGAACGGTTGCTGGAATTGGATATGTCTAGTTTTATGAAAAGAATGACTAGGGGTGACATGATAGCAGTCTTCCAATATTTGAGGCACTGCCACAAAGAAGAGGGAGTCAAACTATTCTCCAAAGCACCTGAAGGCAGGACAAGAAACAATAGATGGAAACTCATCAAGGAGAGAAGCAACCTAGAACTAAGGAGAAATTTCCTGACAGTCAGAACAATTAATCAGTGGAACAACTTGCCTCCAGAAGTTGTGAATGCTCCAACACTGGAAGATTTAACAAGATGTTGGATAACCATTTGTCTGAAATGGTATAGGGTTTCCTGCATGAGCAGGAGGTTGGAGTAGAAGACCTTTAAGGTCCCTTCTAACTCTGTTATTCTTTTACCTTCCTCCTCCCAATTACCACTTGCAGACTGTGGAGACGCCGCCCAAAACGTAGAATTGACTTAAATAAGAGCGATTCTCATTTATCCTCTATAGACTTTCTGAGCGTTTCACGAGAAGATGGCTGCCTGGCGAAATATGTCAAAGGTTCTGGTGTTTGAAAAGATCACAATGATTTTTATTTTGATTCATTATGGTCAAGATTCATTTTTCTCACCATGTGTATACATCCAAGCTGGACTGTTTTGTTACTCTGTGTCATATAATATATGTGGGTTCATGCATAATTTTGCATTTATGTATTTACAGTATTTATTTTGTCGTGTTTATGTAGGGTCTGTTGGAGTTGGAGACCCTTTGACAGCTGCATGCAACGAAATTTCATTTTAATGTATGCCGATTAGTGTACCCCCGTGGACAGGGCGAGGAATCTTGGCGTCCTCCTGGATGCACAGCTCAGTTTGGAGGAGCAGGTGGGAGCTGTGGCCAGGGGGGCTTTTGCCCAGGTTCGGCTGGTTCACCAGCTCCGCCCTTATCTGAGCCGAGATGCCCTTCGAACGGTCACTCATGCGCTCGTCACTTCCAGAATCGACTACTGCAACGCTCTCTACATGGGGCTACCCTTGCGGACCACCCGGAGGTTGCAGCTGGTACAGAATGCGGCCGCGCGGGCTGTGATGGGGGTGTCCCGATGCTCCCATGTTACACCTCTCCTGCGCGACTTGCACTGGTTGCCGGTTGCCTTCCGGGTTGCCTTCAAGGTACTAGTAACAACTTATAAAGCCATAACATTAGCTACAGGTTCTCCTGAACACGTGGAATCTGTAGCAGCCCACCTCTGCCTCCTTCTATTTTCCCCATAACAACCCTGTAAGGTAGATTAGGCTGATAGAGTGATTGGCCCAAAGTCATCCAGCTGGCTATCATTCTTAGGCAGAACTAGAATTCATCATCTCCCCTGGTGATTGGCTCAAAGTCACCCAGCTGCCTGTGTCACTCTTAAGGCAGAACTAGAATTCACCATCTCCCCTGGTGATTAGCCCAAAGTCACCCAGCTGCCTGTCATTCTTAAGGCAAAACTAGAATTCACCATCTCCCATGGGGATTAGCCCAAAGTCACCCAGTTGGCTGTTATTCTTAAGGCAGAACTAGAAGTCGCCGTCTACCCTGGTGATTGGCCTAAAGACACTCATCCAGTTTTCATGCCCAAGATAGAACTAGAACTCATCATCTCCTGGTTTCTAGCATAGGGCCTTCACTACTAGACCAAACTGGCTCTCTTTTCCAAAACGAATCAGATTAAAATTGGGAAAGGAAACAAGGTTGGATCCTGATTATGTTGGTTTTAGAATGATGGACACCGGGTGATTTTCCCAAGCCCCACTCACCAAGATGAGGTGGGTCAAAATAGGCTTCATTATTTATAGTCTTAGAATGATTGGTGCTTCTCATTCAAGGCTTTAAATCTAATGCATTAAAAAGTAATCCTAACAATGTTTTCAGTGTTCATTACATAGCCCTGCTCAGCTCTGGACTTCTTCTTCAATGGATCAAAAACTGGGGAGGAAAAATGATGAGGATATAGATGATATTTACAAGGAGAAGAAACCAAAAACTGGTATTTACCTAATATACTTTTCAGATTCTTAAGTTCTCAAACTTTGCTAAAATTCTAACATACCTGAATGAAAAATGTATTTTTCATTTTGCTCATCTTCTTGCCTGAATTTGAGTAGACTGGTTTGTAAACCATAGTTTCTGGTTTAGTCTATTGCATGAATATAACCCATAAGCCTGATTCAGTAAACTATAATATAACAAACCATAGCTTAGTGCCTTGTGAAAACCAAGCAACTGAAACAGTAAACTATCTAAACTGGGTTTCATATAAGAGAATGATTCTATGTAGATGAAAAAGGCATTCCAGATATCAAAGAATGGATGAAAAAGATGTGTTTTTAAATGTTTTTATATTATAAAAATAAGAACATAAACAATATGTTTCTAGAAAGATTTAATATGTGATAAGACACAATTAGATATGTACTGTTCAGACAGCATATAGTTGATTGGGAATTGGGAGCTGTCCCCTTAAGGGAATGCCTCATGGGGAATGTAGTTAATGCTTCATGGGAAATGTAGTTCATGTCATGTGGTCACATCTGTAATCCTGATTGGTCACTGAATTGACCCTTGGTTGGGTTGGGGAAGTTTCCTTTATTCTTGCTTGGACCCCAGCATCATGCTGGTGTCTTTCCCTTTGCTCCATCGTTATGGGATGAAGATAACTATATTTTCACTGTTCTGTCTTTAAATTGCTGGCTGAATATAAAGACAGTTAGAGAATATGTTAATATTGTATTAATACTATAAAGAAGTGTCCTTTTTTCCTTTTAGAAAAGGTTTTCCTTTATTTAATCATAATGTATATTTTAAAAAGATATTATCATAGTTGTATCATCTGTACTTGACATTTTAATTAAATTTCACTATAGTGTAAAAAATTATATGGGAGAAAACAAGTTACTAATAAGGAAAGAGGTGTCTTTAGTTGTAGTTACCTTATTCATCTGCTGATTCTCAGTTTGGCTAAGCAAATACTACACGTTTTCACAGTGATGTAACTCAAGAGAGGTGAAAACGAACGAAGGAAAAATACGGCTCAGTAGTGGTGAGAATGAACAAAGGAATTAAGGTACATGCCACAGTCTGTAATGAATCATTGCTTTCACTTCCTTACAAAGACACTCTCTTCTGAAAAAAAAATAGTAAAAATGGGGTGATGGAGGAATGTTTTACAGATAGACTTAACAAACTTTCATTTAGTAGCCATTTGAAACTAACATGTTTCCCGAAAATAAGACCCTTCCTTATTTTTTTGCCACCAAAAAAGGTACCAGGTCTTATTTTCGGGGAGTGTCATCCACTGACTAACCTCACTTGCGCGTGTTGCCCCCAGCCTCCTTTTTTGCCTTCAGGAACTTTTTCTGTGGCCTTCTTCCTGAAGGTCTCTGCAGCCGATAACAGAGCTCTGGATTGATCCAAAGCTTTGTTATCAGCTCCAGAGGCCTTCAGGGAAGCCTTGCCAACTACAGAAAAACTGGGCCAGCAAGGCAGGTGTTGGGGTGTGCGAGGCCTGGCTACAACTGTCCAAAGGTAAGTAGTAGGGCAGCTCCACCCCCCATCCCCACCCTAGCTTAATTTTTACCCATCCACTCTGGAATGGGCTGGATCTTAATTAGGGCTTATTGGGGGTAGGGCTTATATTGGGTGCACATGTATAAATCAAGCTAGGACTTACTTTCAGGGTAGATCATATTTTTGGGGAAATGGTACAACAGTACTGAAAACAAGTGACTTATGACTATTTTTCACACTTACAACCGTGGCAGTGTCCCCATGGTCATGTGATTGAAATTTGGACACTTGGAATGTATTTATGATGGTCAAAGTGCCCCGGGGTCATGTGGTCTCCTTTTGTGACCTTCTGATGAGCAAAATCAGTGGGGAAGCCAGTAACAAATACATGACTAACTTAACAACTGCACTGCACATTCTTATACAATAAGACAAAAGTAATAATAAGAGGAAAGATTAGAAAGTGAATGATGGTATCATTATGTATGTTTAAACAATATTGTGATTGGCATTGGAATAATGTATTGAAACATTGAAACATTGAATAATGAAAGTCTATAACTTAATACAGATATATGTATTAACACTAGAACTATATAAGCCTTAGAAAGATAATAAATTTGATTAATATCACTATTTTTATTTGTACCAAAATGTATGATACCCAGGTGCCACACTGTTCATGCATTGATATGGATATATTATAAAATAATATAAAAAAACTTGAAACAAAAAGAAAACTGCAGTGAGTCACTTAATCAGTGGGTTACTTAACTGTGATAGGAAAGGTCATAAAATGGGGGGAAACTCACAGTCATTCTTAGCAATGGAATTTTGGGTTCAACTGTGGTTGTAAATGGAGGATTATCAATAATACTGATTGAGCAGATTTTCAATTTAAAGACAAAAACCAGTTCAGACGACAATGAAAACTAAATACCGAACACTGAACAGTGATACATTATCCGTTTCTAACTTCGTAAAACAGTTGTTTATGTTCCTGGGTTGTCCATTTGTCCTCCACAGGAAGTTTAGTTTAGTTTAGTTTATTTGGACTTATAGGCTGCCCTCTCTCCCGAAGGACTCAGGGCGGCATACATAAAAATGAACAGTACAAAAATTAAAACAATAAAAAAAATATTAAATTACAGCCAAATAAACATTCCAAGTTAAAACCCGATCCCCTGTCAGTCCAGGCCAGATTGTGAAAATAACCATGTTTTAAGGTCACGGCAGAAGGATCGGAGATCAGGGGCCAGGCGCAATTCCAGGGGTAACTGCTTCCAGAGGGTGGGCTCTCCCACAGAGAAGGCCCTCCACCTAGGGGCCGCCAGCCTACAATGTTTAGCTGACGGTACCCCCAGGAGGCCCCGTCTGTGGGAGTGCACTGGGCGATTGGTGTTCGTCGATGGCAGGAGACATTCTTGCAAGTAGAGAGGGATCTTAAAATGGGGGGAAATATTTAGTTTAAGGAAAAGCTAACAGTTGTGAAAGATTTCTTTAAGCTCCTAAACATCTTCTCACCTTCAAATTTGAAGCCCTGCATAACCCTACAATTTATTAAGGGCCTTGTAACATCTATAAAGGAGCCCTGGTGGCGCAGTGGTGAGAATGCAATATTACAAGCAAACTCTGCCAACTGCCAGGAGTTTGATCCTGACCAGCTCAAGGTTGACTCAGCCTTCCACCCTTCCGAGGTCGATAAAATGAGGACCCAGATTGTTGGGAGCAATAGGGTGACTCTGTATACCGCTTAGAGAGAGCTGTAAAGCATTGTGAAGCAGTATATAAGTTTAAGTGCTGTGGCTATTGCTATCTCTGCTGACATTATTAAACCAACCTGAATGGGTTTTCTTTCTCTTCTTTTGAGATTGGCCACTCTTTTGTCCTCTTGGCTGTGTTCATCCCATTTTACACCAGAGCCTTGATGGCGAACCTATAGCACACGTGCCACAGGTGGCACACAGAGCCATTTGTGTCGGCATGCGAGCAGCGAGCAAACTTACCTCACAGCTGATTTTCAGCCTGTTTGAAGCCTTTTTTGGCCTCCCAGAGGCTTGAGGATAGCTTCTGCAGGTCAAAAAATAGGCCCGTTTGTCACTTCCTGTATTTCCGGAAATACCAGAAGTGATGAAACGGGCCTATTTTTTGGCCTACAAAGGCTGCAGAAGCTGTCCACAAGCCTCTGGGAGGCCAAAAAAGGCCTCAAGCAGGCCGAAAATCAGCTGGGGGGTGCGGTGCAGGGAAGAGGGCAGCGGGGCAGGGGAATTGCACGCATATGCACAGGGGGAGGGGGCGCATTGCCTTCTGGGTGCTGGCACACACAATTTTTGGCACAGGAGCCCAAAAAGGTTAGCCACCATTGCACTAGAGTTTTTGCATCTGGATTAAGATTAATGGGACTGAGTGTTCCAATATTTGAGGGGCTGCCACAAAGAAGATGGGGTCAGTCTAGTGTCCAAATTCTCCATCTATTGCTTCTGATCTCTGCTATGGAAGCCATATTTTGTTAGCCATAAAAGTTTTGTAGAAGCTTCGAGGCTGCCACAGTTAGTGCCTGGGAATTTGGGAGGGGAGAATTCTTACTGAGTAGTAATTTAGACTAAACAACATTCTTATCAGATGTCAAGGATGGGTCCTCCTGCACCTGGAGGTGGTTGAACGGAAGAAGTGGTTTCTGTTTCAACGACCTTTGATTGGGCCATGGGATGAACTGATGGGTGCAGGGGATGGAACTTTGAATTTCACTTGGGGAAGGGAAAACCCGGAAGTTTCAGGTGTGGGTTTTCCCGGATGTGCCAACATGACTTCTTTAATAAATTGTTACTTGGGTGGACTTTGTCTCTGAGTGTTGAATGGGTATGAGGAGTTTCTTTAGAACGCTGACATTTTACCCTAGAGTTTTTGCATCTGGATTAAGATGAATGGGACTGCAGTCTTCCAGTATTTGAGGGGCTGCCGCAAAGAAGACGGGGTCCGCCTATTTTCCAAATTCTCCATCTATTGCTTCTGGTCCACCTGAGAGCAGGACAAGAAGCAATGGGTGGAAACTAATCAAGGACAGAAGCAACTTAGAACTAAGGATAAATTTCCTCACAGTGAGAAGAATGAATCAGTGGAACAACTTGCCTCCAGAAGTTGTGAATGCTCCAACACTGGAAGTTTTTAAGAAGAGATTGGATAACCATTTGTTTGAAATGCTTTAGGGTTTCCTGCCTGGGCAAAGGGGTTGGACTAGAAGACCTCCAAGGTCCCTTTCCAACTCTGTTAGTCTGCTCATAGTATCTTGTAATATTCCACATGTCTAACACTAAAACTGGATTAACAAAAAGCAGTTGCTATGTTCACATTACTCATAACCATGCAAACCAGCAGAAGATGACTTTAAAGGATGGTGCCTCACATCCTAACACATGTCATGAACCTGTTAGAATCTGACTCTGAGGGAGAGGAGGAGCAGCGGACAGGGAATGGGAGTGTGACTCCAGAGGTTGTGGAAGAAACTGGGGAAGGGCACAGGCCAGATGGGCATTCAGAGGAAGACCCAGGCCCATTCCGGTTGGCTCCCGATCTCTCCTCTTTCCGGCACGATCTAAAAACCTGGTTATTTTTACAGGCTGGGCTGGACTGACCTCCTGGGGGGGGGAGGGGGGATTTTAATTGGGTTTTTATTGTTATATTTGGCTTGTTAGGTTTAATCTCTTTTTAAATTATTTATTGTTCTATGTTTTATCTGTGAGAGCCTGAGTCCTTTCGGAGAGTGGCGGCATACAAGTCAAATAAAATAAATAAATAAATAAATTCCCTCTTCATCCTAGGGCACACAGGAAGGAGCAGATAAGGGAGAAATGTGGATGGCGTGGTCTATGGGGAAGGAAAGGGCCTTGATCCCCTTCATGGGCTGCAGCTGTGAGGACTGTTTAAAAGGACAAACTGTGCATGGACCAGTGCTGGAAGCAAAGCGTGAAAATATTTCTAGTCTGTCAGTTCTTAACTGAGTTCTGACATCCTTCCCAATGTGTATTTTGATATCTGTGGACGTCTTCAAGCCCTTATCCTGCCTTGTCTCATTAGTTCTTCAGTGTGGTTTGTGTTGTTGTTTTTCTATTTATTATTTATATGTATTTTGAGTTTGAACGGAAGTTCTTCCATTTTGCAACTGTTTGTGGGGGAGTATTTTCTTCGATCAATGATAATTGGACCTTTATTTTTATCCTAGCTTTTTTCCGGTCCCAAACAAATTTACTTATTATTCAATCTAATTCTCTAAAAAAGGTTTTATCCAATCCTTTTGGTAGTTTGAAAAAGGTATAGTATTTTTGGTAGAGTAGACATTTTAATTGCCATAATTTTCCCCAGTAACAATAGCTGTAATTTCCCCCACATTTCCAATTCTTTTTTAATTTGTATTGTTAATTTGTCATAATTATCTTTTTTGATTGAAGAGGCTGCTAACCAAATGCCTAAATATTTTACCTTTTTCACACTTTACATTCCCAATTTTCCTTCTAATTCTTTTTTTTTTTTTTGCTTATCTTTTAAATTTTTAGTCAATAAATTTGTTTTGTTTTTATTTATCTTAAGGCCTGCCACCTTGCCAAATTCCTCTATTTCCTTTATTAATTTTAACTGAGTGGTTTAGAAATAAAAAGAAAATAAAATGGCAATTCGGAAAAGAATGAGGGACTATGTAAATATGTAAATATACCATGGAGAAGATTGATGTGTAAGGATAAAAGATATTGATTTATAGCAAGAGTAAGAGATAACGGTAAAGGAATAAGTAAATACATATACTGAAAAATGTAAGGAGATGCAAAAGATGTCTTGACGTTGATAACAATGTATAAAGTTTTATTTTGTGTTTTTAAAATTTGAAAACTTAAAAAAGTTTATTTAAAAAAAAAAAGATAATTGGACCTTTAAAGCCAAGTTGAAGGAAATAAAGGGACTTCACCTGTTTTTGTGACTTTGTTGCTTTGTATCCCACCCTGGGTGATTACAACACATTTGCTGGTTCTCCACAGATGGTGAACCACAAACTACCATTCTTACCGCCTTGTTGTTGTATACTCTTTTGTAGTTGTTTGGTTTCTATGTAAACAGTGGACCTTGTTGCATGAAGTTGCATAAGGGTGTGAATAAATGTCAGAGCACATGAAAACCACAAAACCTAGAGGTATAAGGACTTGCTTGGGAAGATTTCTTTATTAGATAGCATCTGGAGGAAGACCAGAATGAAAACTTCTATGAAGATTCCACAAGAGATTGTTGTTGTTCAGTCACTAAGTCGTATCCAACACTTTGCAACTCCATGGACCATAACACACCAGGGTCCTCTGTCCTCCACCGTCTCCCAGAGTTGACCAAATTTATATCTGTTGTGTTGATGACACTCTATAACCATCTCATCCTCTGCTGTCCCCTTCTTCTTTTGGCCTTCCATCTTTCCCAGCATCAGGGTCTTTTCCAAGGAGTCCTCTTTTCTCATTGGGTGGCCAGGGTATTTGACCTTCAGCTTCATTTCCTTTAGGACTCCAAGAGATTATTCTCATGCTAAGGGAGGATTGGCTCAAGTCGGCCAATACAAGGAGATGGAATGAGAAGACTATCAAGCTCAATGTGATGACCTGGGGGATGGCACAGATGCAACACAGCCAGCTGATAGTTCAAACCTTTATTGTTCCGAATTTCCCCCAAACGTTTCTGGCAAGTCCCAGAGGAAAGTGATTTCACAAACACACACATGCGCCTCCAGTAGCCTCTGGCTGCAAGTAGTCCAGCACAATGCTGTGAGCACAAGGGCTGCAAAGCAAGAAATCCAGCAGGGCAAGAGAATACGTCAATGAGTCCAGGAAGCAAAGGAACAAGGCAATTAATCCAGGAAGCCAGAAAGAAAGCAAGAAGTCCAAGAAACTTCAAACGTTGGCAATGGCACACAACCCTCCATGAATTCAGGGTTTGTTCCTGATGAATGCCCCTCCCCCACATTGTCTCCTTAAGTCTCAGTCCCCAGGTGTACCTTGTGAGAAGGGGCCGGATGCTCTCCTCCCGAGTCGTCGGATCAGCCTGCTCTGTTCTTGCCTTCTCTCCACTGCATGCTCGAGGATCAGGAGGGGGTGGTCCTTGCTCATGGCCTTAGCTCTGTCTCTCAGGTTCACTGCTTGCCCCCTCTTGGTCATCCTGCCTCTGTTCCTCCCTGCTTACAAGCCATCCTAATCCTGAAAGGCCCTGGCCTGACTCGGCCTGCTCCTGCATGCAGCCCTCCCGAGCTCCATTTTTGCTGGCAGACGGTTGCAGGAGGCAGTCACAGCCGAAAACGAAGCTCATGAGGGGCGCTGGCAGCTCTCCTGAGCTCCATTTTCGCTGGCAGAGGGTTGCAGGAGGCCCATGCAGCTGAAAACAGAGTTCAGGAGCCCGTTTTCTCTGGCAGAGCGCCCAGACTACCACAGGCGCCCCTGGCACAAGTGACATTGAGCTGGCCACGCCCACCCTGGCCACACCCATCCTGGCCCCCTGAGGTCAAACACAGCCCTGATGTGGCCCTCAAAGAAATCGAGTTTGACAGCCCTGGTCTACAATATCCTGCCAATCCAGCACTGAGTTGCTACCTGTATAACATGGATAGTTCCGACAGAATAGCTCAGGGTTGAACTGTGGGGTCCTTTGGTGCTCTATGAGCTCAGCTGCTGGCTTGAAGATCAGTGGTGGGATTCAAAAATTTTTTTACTACTGGTTCTGTGGGCATGGTGTGGTGGGCATGGCTTGGTGGGTGTGGCAGGGGAAGGATACTGTAAAATCCCTATTTCGACCCCACTCCAGGGGAAGGATATACTGCAAAATCTCCATTCCCTCCCCACTCCTGGGGGAAGGTTACTGCAAAATCCCCATTCCCTCTCCATCCCACTAACCTGCTTTCCAGCTCCGTTCTCCTATGCAGGGAAACAAAAGAAGACCCAGCCAATCATCTGGGACTCAGGAGGCAGAGAATAGAGGGGGCGGGGCCAGTCAGAGGTGGGATTTGCCGGTTCTCCGAACTACTCAAAATTCCCACTACCTGTTCTCCAGAACTGTTCAGAACCTGCTGAATACCACCTCTGTTGCATTACCCAACTAGGTAATATCATGGAAGTTGTAGACCAAGGTCTCATGGGCTGCACCCTCACTCATTAGATGAAGTATAGCGCAAGTAGTCCTCGACTTACCACAGTTTGTTTAGTGACCCCTCAAACCACTGAAAAAAAGTAACTTATGACTTGTTTTCCCACTTACGACCATTGCAGCCATCCCCAGGGTCACATGACCAAAACTCGGATGCTTGGCATGGCAAACTGACATAGATTTATGATGGTTACAGGGTCTCGGGGTCATATGATCCCCTTTTGTGACCTTCTCACAAGCAAAGTCAAAGTCAGATTCACTTAACAGCCATGTTGCTAACTTAAGAATGGCAGGGATTCACTTAACAAGAAAGATCATAAAATGGGGCAAAACTCACCTAACAACTGTCTCACAGGAAGTGGTTTGCCCATGCGGTTGAAAAACCTGACCAAGAGAGCCGACAATTTTACTTTCTGTTGTACCAGCTCCTTCAGCAACAAAAAATTTGGACTCAGTTATGGTCACAAGTCAGGGACTACTGTATCCTAAACTACAGTAATTGTTATGGCCTGCGTTGGCAGGATGAATTGAAAATAAAATGCAAGAGATAAAGGCAGGAATATCACTATTTGCATATTGTAGTCCTTGGGTGTGCCCGTTTTCCTTCTTTGTCATTGTCCCAGCACGTAAATGAATTGACCAAAGGAAATTGGTTTGCAATTTCAGCTTAAATGCCTCTTGATTTTAGAAGGAGTTGGTACAAGAGGTGGTAAAAATTGTCCACTCCGTTGGTCAGGTTTTTGAACTGCATGGGCAAACCACTTCCTTCAACTGTACCTCACATAAAACAATCTTGTTTGAAAATGCAACTTCCTAGATGACTAGGAACTTATGCCTGTTTTCAATTTCAGCTCCTTGAAGGGTGGGTGGGAGGATGAAAAGGACGTAAGCTGGCAAGATACCATCAAACTGCCTTCTGCTCTGGACCTCCAGAAGAGAGATCTACAGACTCTGAATTTGTTAGTTTAAACTCCCTTTCAACTTGATCTGAAGTTCAACCCAAGAAGACATGTCTGGCTTATCTCTTGAGTTTGGGTTCCTTCTGTTAAGCAGCATTTTCCAATATAGTGAAGGGGTTAAAAGCGGTAAGTGAATTTGTCTTCCGTTGCAATTCTCATCTGAAAATATGTAAGGGAAGGCAAAATATTCTAGCAATTCCCATGGATGGATTCGTCTCTGAACATGCCTGTGAATGGAATCAAAATTCTGAACCAAAGAATTTAAGATTTTTTCTCTCTCCAGATGATTTAATCGTAGCTGGCAGGATGGAAGAAGGGTTTTATGTCTCACGGGAAGGCAAATCAGGTGACAGCTTAATATCATCCACCTACAAATGTTGCTTCTACAAAACAATGATCCTGGAATCATATTTTATAATAATAATAGTAATATTTATTGTCATTGTACATATATACATTTTGTTATCTAATGTTTTGCTGTCTAATTGTCACTGAGGACGTTTTTAGTTGATAGAAAGATTATTCATAAGTTTGTCCCATTCTTGGTAGACAATCTACTGCTGAACTACCATGAGATCTCTGGTTTAATTGATTTTTAATGTTTATATTGTGTTGTTTTTTAGTATTGTAAGCCGCTCTGAGTCCTTAGGGAGATAGGGCAGCATATAAATCTCCTAAATAAAATAAATAAATAAATAAATTTCCAGCAGCCTCACCAGTTTGTCTCCTGCTGAGGGGTGCTAGGAATTGTAGCTCACAAATAATTGACAGATCAGACTTAGCTCATTCCTGAAAATGAGAGAGAAAGAGAGAGAAGTGTAAGGTAAAGTTAGCCTCAAATTCAAGTTTGGTGACTGTACCCATGATGTAAAAAAGATGTTGAGACTTTAGAAAGAGTGCAGAGAAGAGCAACAGAGGATTAGGGGACTGGAAGCTAAAACGTATGAAGAACGGTTGCTGGAATTGCATTATGTATGTCTTGTTTAACGAAGAGAAGGACTCGGGGCGACATGATAGCAGTCTTCCAATATCTAAGGGGCTGCCATAAAAAAGAGTGGGTGGTCCATCTGTTTCCAAGGCACCTGAAGGCAGGAGAAGAAGCAATGGATGGAAACTCATCAAGGAGAGAAGCAACTTAGAACTAAGGAGGAATTTCCTCACAGTGAGAAGAATTAACCAGTGGAACGGCGTGCCTTCAGAAGTTGTGGGTGCTCCATCGCTGAAGGTTTTAAAGAACAAGTTGGACAACCATTTGTCTAAAATGCTATGGAGTCTCCTGATTGAGCAAGGGTTAGACTAGAAGTCCTCAAAGGTCCCTTCCAACTCTGTTATTCTGTTCTGTTCTACTCAGGAACCTCTTCTCATCAATATTAGGGAGTACATGCACTGCAATTTTCTTACTCCTAGATGCGTTTTCTTTTTAAAAAAAAAACAACAACAATCCTATCCTTTCCAACCAACAGCCTTAGGGGTTTCTGATGGATTTTCATGCACAATTTCATGTATTTTGGCAGGACAAGGAGAAATGGGGAGCCCTTAGTTGCAGAAGGAGGAAACCCACATCTGATTAATAGCAAGCCTCTAGCAGCCGCCTACAGACAAGAAAAGTAGATTTCCAGAGTTTTATTAACCAGAAACATTGCAAAGGAAAAGCGAATTAGATTGCAAAATGAAAGACAAGAACTTACCTAGTTTTGTTTCTGCCTGGAAATTGCTTCCTGGTTTTTTTTTTTTAATCTTTCTTTTTCTCCGTACCTCTCTTCTTTCCTCTTTCACTTTTCTGATTTTCTTTTCTTATCTCCTAACGAACTTTAATTTAAAAAAAAAAATTCAATCACAAAGAATTCAAAGGAAGGTGGATGCTTGACTTCATTAAGGAGTTCAGGAAACCTACAAGGCTTGTGATAGGAGTCTCACAAGGCATGGGGTTTTTTTTTTCTCTCATTTTTGTTCACAGCGATGACTTTGGGTGAAAGGAAAGGGGCTGAAAGTAAGACCCTGGCTGACATGACTGCAAGTTAAAATGTGGTTTGATCAAGCAGCTACTTCAAAGAACTGTTTGAAGTCTTGAGAGAAATGCGGCTGACTTTGATGGAAAGTGAGAATTGGTTTACGCACGGTTGGGTTTCACTTGAAGATCTTTTTTTTTTCCATTTTACCATCTTTGACTATATATTTTTTTCAGTAAGAGTCAACCAGCAGAAATATATATATATATATACCGTGTTTCCCCGAAAATAAGACCTACCCCGAAAGTAAGACCTAGCACTATTTTCTAAACCTGCCCTAATATAAGACCTACCCCGAAAATAAGACCTAGTGTAAATCTCCAGTTCCAGGAAGACTTTTCAGGGAGCAACCGTGCACCCACCTAAACACCCCCTACACACTCACACCCACTATTTGGCACCATAAATATATAAGACCTACCCCGAAAATAAGACCTAGTGTGTTTTTGGGAGCCAAAAAAAATATAAGACAGTGTCTTATTTTCGGGGAAACATGGTATATATATATATATATATATATATATATATATATATATATATATATATATTCATTCATTCCAGCTTTTCTATTTTTCCTCCAAATATTTTTATTATACTTTTCCTTTGTTGTACATCGCATATTAATACTTGTTATTGTACAATTTTCTTGGTTATATATAGGATTTTATTATTCACAGTAACAGTATACCCTCTGGGTACAATCTCTACATTCTTAATTACATACCGATAATAAATCTTATATACACTTAGTTATAGCCAATTAACTGCGTATAATCCTAATGTTTACTTATCTTAGTTGCTCTCTATTCATTAGGCATCAATGTTTACATATCCAGATTTCTAACTTCTGCTATTATTTCTACTGTAGAATAGTTCCCAGATCAAAAAGGTAATCTTCTCCCCATTTCTCATTTCTATCTTAGTACTAATTCTTGATGGTATAGCTTCTGTGTTAAACAATATTCTGCATTTATCCCTCATCTCTTACCTGTTTTCATATCTCAACTCTTATTGACTGCTTGATATTCACAGTAACAGTATACCATCTGGGTGCAATCTCTGCATTCTTAATTATATACCGATAATAAATCTTTTACATATAGTAGTTATAACTATTATTCTCAATATCTATTCATCTTCACTTATCCTTGTCATGAATTTTGCATTGTATGTTTAGGCCCTCTATTCATTTTTATCTGTAGTCCATTAATACTATCAAATAACTATAAACACCAAGTTGACATCACAATTATAGCCAATTAACTGCTGAAATAATCCTAAAGTTTACTAATCTTAGTTGTTCTCGATTCATTAGGCATCTATTTTTACATATCCAGATTTCTAACTTCTGCCATTATTTCTACTATGGAATAGTTCCCGAATCAAAAAAGGTAATCTTCTCCCCATTTCTAATTTCTATCTTAGTACTAATTCTAGACAGTATAGCTTCTGTATTAAACAATATTCAGCAGAAATCATTATAAATGGGGAAAGAACCCATTAACCATTACATTAAAAAAAACAGCTCTATGGTCTTTCAGAAATAATGGGCTTTCTATTCCTTTTGGATGTCTACTGGATACATTTCAGCTTGGAAAAGGACACCTGAATCTTTCAGGAGAGTTTCTGTAGTGGGGCAGAGATAGCGATAGCACTTAGACTTATATACCACTTTATAGTGCTTTACAGCCCTCTCTAAGCGGTTTACAGAGTCAGCCTCTTGCCCCCAACAATTTGGGTCCTCATTTTATCCACCTCGGAAGGATGGAAGGCTGAGTCAACCTTGAGCAGGTTAGGGTCGAACTGCTGGCAGTGGGCAGAATTAGTCTGCAATAATGCATTCTAACCACTATGCCATCACAGCTCTTCCTTCCTTCCTTCCTTCCTTCCTTCCTTCCTTCCTTCCTTCCTTCCTTCCTTCCTTCCTTCCTTCCTTCCTTCTCCTCTTTCCTTCCTTCCTTCTTTCCTCTTTCTCCCTTCCTCAACACTTACCAACAGCCCTTAGACTTATATACCACTTTACAGTGCTTTGCAGCCCTCTCTAAGCAGTTTACAGAGTCAGCCTCTTGCCCCCAACAATTTGGGTCCTCATTTTACCCACCTCGGAAGGATGGAAGGCTGAGTCAACCTTGAGCCTGGTGAGATTCGATTTGCCAAATTGAGATGATGAAAGCTGAGAATTTATTAGGGACTGAAAAGACTCTTCTGTACTTTTTGCTGAAAACAAGGGGGGAAAAGTGATTTATGGGTTTGATGATTAGAAAAGGTAGACTACATATAGACAGAAATTAGATTGAAACCTTAGAGAGAGGGATTAAAAATAAATTCTCTTGTAATTGTTCTCTGAGTTTGGTTGTTTTCTTGCAGATGTTTCATGACCCAACTAGGTGGTATCATCAGTGCTGATCATCTGTGGTGCAGATGATGTTACCCACTTGGGTCATGAAACATCTACCAGCCAACAACCAAGCTCAAGAGAGCACCAAGGATTCCAAACATTATGCTACCAGAAGGAATGCTTTCAGATACAGGAAGTGTGCAAGTTGCATGTCATGCCAGGCACCAAAAATCATTCTTCCTGTTTCGGTCAATTCCCATTTTGTCTTGATGAGAGAAAATTTGCAATGGAGAAGAGAACCCTGGAGCAATTTTGGGAGGGAAGGATGGGTGATGCCCTTGCCTTGCCTTGGTTTCATTTCATGTTGGTACCTTGGTACTCAACTGCTTAGAAACTCATCAGATTTGGTACTCAACACATTTTGATGGGAAGATTTTGACCCGGTACTCATCATTTGTTTGGTACTCAATGCACAAGGTAGAACTTCTTGGTGTTGGCTGCCTTGTGATTTACTACATCATGCTTTATGTGAAAAATCAGTTTGGTATTCATCGTTTTTAATACTCATCGTCCCTCCTGGAATGAATTAATGATAGGTACCAAGTTACCACTGTATTTATTCATTCATTCATTCATTTATTTATTTGATTTGTCAATCGCTTACAAGATAATAGGTATAAGTATAAACATGAGTAAGAATACAGGAAATAGGTACGAATAAATGGGGACAATAGGACAGGGATGCTAGGCATGATGGTACACTTAGGCACGCCACTGTATTCTTGCAGGATATGTGAATGACCATCTTTTATAGTTCAGGTAGACCTTGATGTACAACCATGAAAACGCTGAAAAATGTGACTTGTAACTGTCTTTTACACTTGTGACTGTTGCAGGATCCCCACGATCACAGGATCAAAATTTGGCAAAATGTGGCAAATGGCATGTATTTATGACGGTTGCAATGTCCTGGGGTCATGTGACTTTTCTGACAAAGAAAGTCGGTGGGGAAGCTGGATTCAGTTCACAACTGTTACTGGATTCATAACTGCAGAGATTCACTTAACAACCATGAAAGGAAGGTCATAAAATCAGGCAAGACTCATTTAACATCTGCCTTGCTTAGCAATAGAAATTTTGGGCTCAGTGGTGGTTGTAAATCAAGGATTATGCCTTGCTGTATTGCAACCATCCTTCCTTCTGTAATGCCATTAAATCCTAAGAATAGAATAGAATGGAGTGGAGTGGAATAGAAATAGAAATATAGAATCTTTATTCGAAATGGAATAGAACAGAGACTAGACTAGATTAGATGAGCTGAGATGACATTGATGATATTACCTAGTTGGGTAATGAAACGTCTGCAAGAAAACAAGCAAGCTCAGAGAGCATCAAGGACCCTATAATTCAATCTTGAGCTACAAATATTCTATAGAAGGAATAGAATAGAATAGGAATAGAATAGAATAGAATAGAATAGAATAGAATAGAATAGAATAGAATAGAACAGAACAGAATAGAATTCTTTATTGGCCAAGTGTGATTGGACACACAAGAATTTGTCTTTGATGCATAAGCTCTCAGTGTACATAAAAGCTATAGGTGATAAATCATCATTATTATCATCATCATAAATACATTCATCATAAATCATAAGATACAACACTTAGTGCAAGTCATAGGGTACTAAATAAGCAATCAACATAAAGCATACTAGGAAACTAAATAAAAAATATAAACTGTAATGATACAAGCAACAAAGTTATAGTCATAAGCAGAAATGGAGATAAGTAATAGGAAAGATGAGAAGAAGAATAAGATAATAAGGCAGAGGTCCCCAACATTTTTAACACCAGGGACCAGTTTTGTAGAAGACATTTTTCCCATGGACTGGAGTGTGGAAGGAGAAACATGCAACCTAAATCTTTCACATGCACCTGTCACTCACCTCCAGCTGTTTGGCCCGATTCCTAACAGGCCATGGCCCAGGACCAATCCACGGCCCGGGAGGTGGGGACCCCTGTCCTAAGGAATGATATGAAGGAGCTTCTGCTTCCTTGGGTCTTTTCCATCCTGGAAGAAGGGTGGAAGGATGCAACGGATGCCATCCAACTGGGGCTTTGAGGCTGACATGCAGGAGTGGGCTGCTGGAGGTTTGCATGGGTTCAGGAGAGCCCCTAGCTATGATTCTGTGCAGTTTGGAGAACCCCCAAATCCCACTCCTGGCTGGTCCTGCCCGCCCCACCCCACCCCTCCCAGGAATTTCCACGTGGCCCATTTTGGATGCAGGTAAGTGCAGGGTGTGCACGGAGCCTCAGGGAGGGTGAAAAACGGGCCTCCCAGAAGTTCAGGAAGGCTGGAAATAGGCTTGCTTCCAGCTTCCAGAGAGCCTCTGGAGCCTGGGGAGGCCATTTTCACCCTCCTGGAGGCTCGAGGAAAGCCTCCGGAGTCTGGGGAGAGCAAAAATGCCCCCCTGCCATGGTGTATGAAGCTGACTAGGCCACGCCCACCATGGCCATGCCCACCCAGCAACCAGGAGGGAACCCACTGCTAAAATTTTTGAAGCCCACCCCTGCCGACATGATCAAATAGCACCATGTTTATAGTTTCTCTTTCTTTACAGATGAATGTCCTGAACCCGACACAACTCAATTTGGAGAGTATTACATGGACCAGTATGTTGTGGGTACTTGGGTTCGATATAATTGTGTTGAAGGCTACAAGAGACATGGAGGAAGAAGCAACATCATCATATGCAGGAAGGTCTCTGGAGTCAGTCAGTGGACGTACAAACACCAACCAGGTTGCATGGCCGCAGGTGAACTTCATATTTCCGTTCCTAAGCAATGGCAATTGCATAAGAAATGGCTATGTGAGTTTTGCCCCATTTTCTGACCTTTCTTGCCAAAGTTAAGTGAATTAACAGCAATTGTTCAATGAATCGTGCAACTGTGGGAAGAAATATCCGTCTGGTTCAGTTCCAAGCTGGGAGAAAGACACTGGAAACATGGAGGTTGATTGAAAAGACAGTTTAATGATGAAGCAGAACCACATGGGTTTGTGGTTCTGGGCAGCTGACCCCATGGAGTTGAGAGTGAGGGGTATTTATACCTTCTCTTGGGTTTTGCACTTGAGCTTCCTGTTCCTGTGCAAGAACATGTATTTTATTGGCTGTTGTCAGACTCCCATGGGGCCATGTAGGGGTTATGTAGGGGTCATAGCTGGCTCTATAGGCAAAGTACAAATCCTAGGTATTTGTCTGAGCTAAGCTTGGTTGACGTGGTACAGTGAAGGGACTTGTCTTCTGAAAGGGTATTGGGCAATTCCTATTGTGACTTAATGGCTTTTTCCTGTGTTGGATCTTCGGTGATGGCTGCTTCTAATCCTACCATTCTGACTTTCTTTCAAAATATCCTGTCTTGAATGGATTATCAAATCTGCCTTTCTAAAAGCTGGCCTCAGTATCTGCTGAGGCTATTAAGAAAGACTTGGAGGCTGCTTTCTGTCTCAAAGAGCATGTTTTTCCATTTCTCCTTTAGGAAAATATGATAATCTGCCTTTTTAAAAAAAAAAAAATTCCTCAAAATATTTCATTCTTCTAGGAGGGCGGGCTGACTTTCTACCCAACATTAAGCCAGTGGTGGGATTCAAATTTTTTTACTACTGGTTCTGTGGCCGTGGCTTGGTGGGCATGGTGTGGCTTGGTGGGCGTGGCAGGGGAAGGATACTGCAAAATCCCCATTCCCTCCCCACCCCATTAACCTGCTTTCCAGCTCTGTTCTCCTGTGCAGGGCAACCAAAGAAGACCCAGCTGATCAACTGGGACTCTGGAGGCAGAAAAGAGATGGGGGCAGGGCCAGTCAGAGGTGGGATTTGCCGGTTCTCTGAACAACTCCAAATTTCCGCTACTGGTTCTCCAGAACTGGTCAGAACCTGCTGAATACCACCTCTGCATTCAGCTCTAATTCATCAAGCAGCACCCATCTTGCATTATTTCTCAACCAAAGACCTAAGCAAAGAAGAAAAAAAAGTGGCTATTCTGATAAGAATATCTGCCAAACGATAGCTTTTATCTGGCTCCCCTTCTTACGCATTCTCAAAAGTTTGGGGCAGCTTGGCAAAGGAGATGCAACACACCAACATGAGGGTAATGCTAACATGGACCAACATGGGTGGTTGAACAATTTTCCGCCTGTCCCCAGACTTGTTTCAGTAAGACCTCCGCTGTTCTTTATCAGATAATCGTGAAGCTGATATCATTGATGTAAGAAGAACATTGTGGTTAACTTATACTGTCTCCAGGAAGCGTGTGTCTGCTTTTGCAGGGAGCTATAGCTACTTCAACTGTGCAGTTTCTGTTTACTATTTTTTAGTTTATTTGTGTATCGATACTGCAAGAGACAAAAATACAAAAGTAAATAGTAGGAAAGATAGGGGAGGGAAAAGAGAGGGGGAAAGTGTGTGGAAACAACTAAACAACTAATTCCCACAACACTGTTAAACTATTTAGTAAGGCTGTATTAACATTATTCTTCTCATCTTTCCTATTACCTAGCTCCTTACCTTCTTTTTTATTTTACTTTATATATTTTTTCTTTAATAAACATAAAAACTAAATATCTACATGAACAGCGTGTTGTCTGAGTACAATTAGGTTTTAAAAAAAACAGAAGTAATAGTCATAAGACCAAGAGCAATAGCACCTAGACTTATATACCGCTTCACAGTGCTTTACAGCCTCTCTAAGCGGTTTACAGAGTCAGCCTCTTGCCCCCAACAATCTGGGTCCCCATTTTATCCACCTCGGAAGGATGGAAGGCTGAGTCAACCTTGAGCAGGTTAGGGTCAAACTGCTGGCAGTGGGCAGAATTAGTCTGCAATAATGCATTCTAACCACTATGCCATCACAGCTCGCCCTTCCTTCCTTCCTTCCTTCCTTCCTTCCTTCCTTCCTTCCTTCCTTCCTTCCTCCCTTCCTTCTTCCTTCCTTCCTTCCTTCCCTTTCTCCTTCCTCTTGCCTTAGACTTATATACCACTTCACAGTGCTTTCCAGCCCTCTCTAAGCTGAGTCAGCCTCTTGCCCCCAACAATTGGGTCCCATTTTACCCACCTCGGAAGGATGGAAGGCTGAGTCAACCTTGAGCATGTTAGGATTGAACTGCTGGCAGTGGGCAGAATTAGTCTGCAATAATGCATTCTAACCACTGCGCCATCACAGCTCTTCCTTCCTTCCTTCCTTCCTTCCTTCCTTCCTTCCTTCCTTCCTTCCTTCCTTCCTTCCTTCCTTCCTCCCTCCCTCCCTCCCTCCCTCCCTTAGCACTTATCAATAGCCCTTAGACTTATATACCGCTTCACAGTGCTTTACAGCCCTCTCTAAGCGGTCAGCCTTTTGCCCCCAACAATCTGGGTCCTCGTTTTACCCACTTCGGAAGGATGGAAGGCTGAGTCCACCTTGAGCTTGGTGAGATTTGAAGTGCTAAATTGCAGACAGGCAACAGTCAGCAGAAGTAGCCTGCAGTACTGCACTCTAACCACTCTAAACAATAATAATATACATATAGGTGAAACTCAAAAAATTAGAATATTGTGCAAAAGTTCATTTATTTCAGTAATGCAATTTAAAAGGTGAAACTGATGTTTGAGATAGACTCATTACATGCAAAGCAAGATAGTTCAAGCCGTGATTTGTCATAATTGTGATGATTATGGCTTACAGCTCATATATCTTCTTATAACTATAACTTTGTTGTTTGTATCTTTACAATTTATATTGTTTTATTTGGTTTCCTAGTATGTTGATTGCTTATTTAGCATCCTAAGTGTTATATCATATGATTTATGAGGAATGTATTTTTATGATGACCATGATCATGATTGATCACTTATAGCTGTTATGTACACTGAAAGCTTATGCATCAAAGATAAATTCCTTGTGTGTCCAATTACATTTGACCAACAAAAAATTCTATTCTACTCTATTAAAAAAAGGCATTGATTTCCAACTCCCTTTGGTACAGTAGAATAAAATAATAACATCAAACTTCCACTGTTTGCTTTTACAATAATATAAACTAGCCATTTCTACCTAATCGGTAAAGCCCAAAATCAAACTTCCATTTTTTTTCCACCTTAAGCACAAAGTCTAGAAGTGGTTTCCAAGTACAAACAAAGGCAATTGTGGTTTTTTTCCTCTTTTATCAAAGCAGTCAGTCTCTGCGAACTTCGTCAAGTGCTGCAGCCATTCGTCCATTGTGGGAATCAAAGTGTCCTTCCATTTTTGTGCATAAAGTAATCTTGCCACCATCAACCTTTATAGCATCAAAGTTCCAGGTTCCACCCCCCAAATCTGCACAGTTTCACATGGCAATCACTGTCTACTGACTCCAGCCATTGTGTCATGGTTATTCTGCTATCCCTGTCCCCAGAGGTGCTATTCAGCAGGTTCTGATCAGTTCTGGAGAACCAGTAGTGGAAAGTTTGAATAGTTCAGAGAACTGACAAATGCCATCTCTGACTGGCCCTGCCCACATCTATTCTCTACCTCCCGAGTCCCAGCTGATTGGCTGGGTCTTCTTTGGTTGCCCTGCACAGGAGAACGGAGCTGGAAAGCAGGTTAGTGGGGTGGGAGGGAATGGGGATTTTGCAGTATCCTTCCCCCAGGAGTGGGGAGGGAATGGGGATTTTATAGTATCCTTCACCTGCCACGCCCACCAAGCCATACCAGATTCATTGTGTTCTTGCAGAAGTTTCTTTGCCCAAACTGAGTAGCACTGATGATATTACCTTGTTGGGTCATGAAACGCCTGCAAGAAAGCAAGCCAGCTCAAAAGGCACCAAGGACCTCTCATTTCAACCCTGAGCTACGAATATTCTCCTTTATTGGAAGCATGTGGATTTTCTAATATTGCTAATTAACATTACAGTTACTTTGTACTTTAATTTGGCTTATTTTTCCTCTTTTTTTAAAATGCTGATAAGGGTTTATCAAACCATTACAGACTGGAATGTGGGAAAACATTTTATCCCCTGGCTGTACAAATTGATTGATAGCCTGTCTGGATAATGCCTCCTGATCAGAGAGAGTTTGCTAGCGCTAGCTGGTATCTGGTTTGTCTTGTGACCTCCAAACAACCTTTTTTGCTTATTAACATCCTAAAATGTGCAGCCCCTTTCTGTCATCACATTTCAAATTAATGAACATGTGCGGTATTATGGGGTGCAAATACGTGACATGTTTGACTACAGGTAACAGAGTGCCTATGCAAAGGGGAAGTTACGTTTCTTGTGTCCAATCATCTTTTGTCTTTCATTTCCTTTGAAGTCTGAACTATAAAAGGGAATGTGGGTTGGGTTTCGAGGTTTTCCCTTTTCATAAGGTGATCCTACTTTACCAGAGTACTCTAATTAATTACTTTTAAATTTAACAGATTGACAGAGTTGGAAGGGACCTTGTAGGTCATCTAGTCCAACCCTCCCCCCCGCCCAAGCAGGAGACCCCACACCATTTCTGACAGGTGGCAATCCAGTCTCTTCTTGAAAGCTTCCAGTGATGAAGCTCCCACAAATGAAGACGCAAATGATCTTCTGACTCGGCTGCTTATTAGAAAAAGTAAACCAAGGAAGAATCTAGAGCTAGATTTAATTATCCGACGGCCATCTTGATTTATTTCTTTTTACATCCTTCCTCCTTGCAGACCTCTCTCCCATCTCCTTCCAACTTCATCGAAACTCAGAAACTACAATCTAGGGAATCTGTCTGCACCTCTCTAGCATTTTTGTTTTTCTTACTAGAATTTCTGCAAAATTGACCCTAAGTTGGTTGAATTTCTTTCAGGACCGTCTCCTACCGAAAAATGGGAGAATAGTTCCATTGGGCCCCAAATCAGCAACAGCACCTCAGCAGCCGTAGAAGGTAACTCCTGAATCTCACTGTATGATCTCTGGCCTTAGACCTGTGGCTCAGTGAATTGTTGGAAACACAGCATTTATCATAGCATGTTGCGTGAATTAGGCCATTGCACTGGGCTGTATTGTGATTGATGGAGAGTGAACACAACAAGAAGGTTTTGTTAAGTGTGAATCAGCGTGTTATGTGAAGCCACAACAATTTGGATGGATTCTGCCCAGTCCTACAAATTCAACCAGCATATGCTTCCTCTGCCATTGTCCCTATGAAAGTGTTCCCTGCCCGTATATCAGCCTGTTAATTATCCAGTAAGTAAATGAATTTATCCTGCTCTGACTTGTCATGTTTAGTCCAGCAGTGGGATCATACTTGTTCCACTATTGGTTAGGTGATTGCGCACGCATGAACATGCACCCATACTCACACGTGCAGCTTTCCCCACACCAGCCAATCCTGTGCTCTTCTCTTCTTTCTTCTCTCAGCTGATCCTGGATGCTTTTTTCCCTCGTCTCAGCTGATCCTCAGAGGCTTTTAAACCACCACTAGTTTAGTCACTGGCTGATGAATTAGGGTTGTCCACGTTTGAGGAGTAGGTCTTCTCACTTTCTCTTTGCCCCCCCCCCCTAGGATTCTGTGGAGTTCCTGTCCCGCTGAAGCACGCCACTGCTAAGGTGATGAAGTATAAAGTGGGACAAAAACTAACATTTAAACACTTGAATGGATCTCAAGCACGGGCTCCTATCCCTGGTATTATTACCTGTGAGAACTCTTGTGGAATTGCGGCCTGGTCCAGCTTAAATCCACAATGCACTGATGACATCGGCTTGGTTTCAGGGAAGCAGTGCCTCAATGCAGGTAAGAGGGCCGTGCAAGACATTTGCTGTGTCTTTTAGTCCTGAAGTTTGAAAAAAGATAGTTTGCAGGCAGCGTGGGGCTGAGAAGCAACAACATCTATGGCACAGTTGGCATTGAGTCGGTAGCACTGATTACTTAGGGTATCAACTTCATTTGCAGCTTCATATGAAGGCTTCTGCTTGATAAAGTAGCTTGTCATAGAAGGTACCACCAGACCATAAGACCACACCTAGAGTACTGCATCCAGTTTTGTTCACCACATTACAAAAAAGATGGTTGAGACTCTAGAAGAGTACAGAGAAGAGCAACCAGGATGATTAGGGGACCGGAGACTAAAACATATAAAGAATGGTTACAGGAACTGGGCTTGGCTAGTTTAGTAAAGAGAAGGACTAGGGGAGACATGATAGCAGTCTTCCAATATTTGAGGGACTGCCACAGGGAGGAGGGGGCCAAGCTATTTTCCAAAGCACCTTTGAAGGCCAGATAAGGAATAATGGATGGAAACTGACCAAGGAGAGATTCAACCTGGAAATAAGGAGAAACTTTCTGACAGTGAGAACAATCAACCCATGGAACAGAAGTTGCCCTCGGAAGTTGTGGGAGCACCATCACTTGAGACCTTCAAGAATAGATTGGACTGCCATTTGTCAGAAATGGTGTAGGGTATCCCACTTGGGTGGGGGGTTGGACTGGATGACCTGCAAGGTCCCTTCCAACTCTGATTATCTGTTATCTGACCTCGGGTCTGTTTAACTAACTCATTAATACTGATGAAAGGAAGTAGCAAAATTGAAATGAAGACATCTATCAATTTGTCTGTCTGCCTGTCTATCTATCATCTATCTATCATCTGTCTATCATCTATCTATCTTCTATATCATTATATCTCTATCTATCTATCTATCTATCTATCTATCTATCTATCTATCTATCTATCTATCTCCTGCATTTATTATTTTTATAAATAACTCAAAGTAGTGAAAATACTTAACACTCCTTTCGCCTTTTATTTCCCCCAAAATAACCAACCTGTGGGTTGGGCTGACAGAGAGGGGCTACCTCAAAGTCACCCAGATGGTTTTCATGCCTAAGGCAGGACTAGAACTCACAGTTTCCTCGTGATTGGTCCAAAGTCATCCCAATGGTTTTTGTAACTAAGGTGAGACTAGAACTCACATCTCCTGGTTTCTAGCCTTGTGTCTTCATCACTAGACCATGTTTACCCCATATAGTGATATTGAGGAAGTGGGATATGACTGTTTCGTTTAGTTATCATAAAATGTATGGCTTTCTTTTCTCCCCTCTTCTCTTAGCTACCTTATTCATTATGGCTGCAGGGACTATGGTCTTCATTTTATAAAGGTTGCTTGCCAGAAGAAAGGCTCCAGGTAACTTTCAATGGTATATGAGACGTAAAAAAAAAATCTACATCTTTTCACAAATGTCCCCTAACACTCCTAACAGGGAGAAGGTCCCTGGGAGTTCACATTTCTTTGGCATTATTTATTTATTTATTTATTAATGGGACTTATATGCCGCCCCATCTCCGAAGACTCGGGGCGGCTTACAAATAAAACAACAACAACAATAAATAATTTAAAAGCAAATTAAACTAAATAAGCCCCATTACAACTACAAATTTAACCCATAAAAATTATCCTATAAAAAACTATCCCATAAAAATCATCCCATCCCAAAAAATCACAACCCGGATTGGTTAAACAACCAGGTCTTCAGGTCATGGCGGAAGGTGCGGAGGTCAGGGGCCAGACGGAGCTCCAGGGAAGTTGGTTCCAGAGGTCAGGGGCGCTATAGAATAGGCTCGTCGTCGGGGAACCGCCAGCCGGCATTGGCTAGCTGACGGGACCCCAAGGAGTCCTTGCCTATGTGCTCGCACAGGGCGGTTGGCACTCGATGTCGGCAGGAGCCGCTCCCTTAAATATTGGGGACCCATGTCATGAAGGACTTTATATGTTAACACTAAAACCTTGAATCACATGATTCGCATGAATCGCATGAACTCATGGAAATGCTTAAAGGACGCGGTGGCTCAGTGGCTAAGATGCTGAGCTTGTTGATCAGAAAGGTCGGTGGTTCGAATCCCTAGCACCGCATAATGGAGTGAGCTCTCGTTCCTTGTCCCAGCTTCTGCCAACCTCACAGTTCGAAAGCACATAAAAAATGCAAGTAGAAAAATAGTGACTACTTTGGTGGGAAGGTAACAGCTTTCTGTGCGCCTTTGGCATTTAGTCATGCTGGCCACATGACCACAGAGACGTCTTTGGACAGTGCTGGCTCTTTGTAACAGAGATGAGCACCGCCCCCTAGAGTCAGGAATGACTAGCACATATGTGCAAGGGGAACTTTTACCATGGAAATGCTTAGAAGCATTTTGCATGATTAGTGTTCCACTTGGTGTAAGTGTACAAACTGAACACAAAGATTAACACAGTGCAGAGCTTCAGATTCCAGAAGGAGCATGTGGAATCCTAGTTTTATGTTTTGCAAGCCACCATGGCGATTCCCTTTCTAGCACGTGGGAGCCTCTTTGGCAGATCAAAGCACTGCCCAAACAGAAGCTAAAAGATATTGGACTAAAATCCATACATGGTTGGAAAAAATGACAAAGAAACACATAGATTTTAAACCAGAGATATTTTTATTGGGGATTTTACCAGAAATATACAGTAGAGAATTGAAATATTTGATTGTAAATGTATTAATAGCGGCTAGAATTGTATTTGCTAAAAATTGGAAAAATGAGAAAATACCAACTCAGGAGGAAATTATCAAGAAAATAATGGAATGTGCTGAAATGAGTAAATTGACATTTGAAATTAGAGAACAAGAAGATAAACAATTTTATAAGATATGGGATTTATTTTATCAATGGTTAGACAAAAAAAATATGGCAATGAAATATGTTAGAGAATTTTACAATAGAAGGATAATAGAATTATACAGAATATAATATAAAGATGTATTATTATTGGATGGATTTAGGATGATATAATGAATTGTCATTATATCATAATATAATAATATAAATTAATTTAAACTTTTGAATTTCTCGTATAAAATGAGGGAATAATAGTTTAGTCAAATAAATGATTAATAATGATAATAATGTATACATATATATTAGATTGATAATATGAGAATTTATACAAACAACTGTAAGTGAGGACTATGGAGAGGATGCACAAAGAATTTGTAACCAACTGACATACTGTATAGGTGAAACTTGAAAAATTAGAATATCGTGCAAAAGTTCATTTATTTCCGTAATGCAACTTAAAAGGTGAAACTAATTATGAGATAGACTCATTACATGCAAAACAAGATAGTTCAAGCCGTGATTTGTCATAATTGTGATGATTATGGTTTACAGCTCATGAAAACCCCAAATCCACAATCTCAGAAAATTAGAATATTACACACAATCAATAAAACAAGGATTGTACATAGAACAATATCAGACCTCTGAAAAGTATAAGCATGCAAATGTACTCAGTACTTGGTCTGGGCCCCTTTTGCAGCAATTACTGCCTCAATGCAGCGTGGCATGGAAGCTATCAGCCTGTGGCACTGCTGAGGTGTTATGGGTACTTCAATAGCGGCCTTCAGCTCTTCTGCATTGTTTGGTCTCATGTCTCTCATCTTTCTCTTGGCAATGCCCCATAGATTCTCTATGGGGTTCAGGTCAGGCGAGTTTGCTGGCCAATCAAGCACAGTAATCCCACGGTCATTGAACCAGATTTTGGTGCTTTTGGCAGTGTGGGCAGGTGCCAAGTCCTGCTGGAAAATGAAGTCAGCATCCCCATAAAGCTCGTCGGCGGAAGGAAGCATGAAGTGCTCCAAAATCTCCTGGTAGATGGCTGCGTTGACCCTGGACTTAATAAAGCACAGTGGACCAACACCAGCAGATGACATGGCTTCCCAAATCAACACAGACTGTGGAAACTTCATACTGGACTTCAAGCATCTTGCAGTCTGTGCCTCTCCATTCTTCCTCCAGACTCTGGGTCCTTGGTTTCCAAATGAGATGCAAAAGTTGCTCTCATCAGAAAAGAGGACTTTGGACCACTGAGCAACAGACCAGGTCTGTTTCTCTTTAGCCCAGGTAAGACGGTTCTGACAACATTTGAAACCCATGTCCAGGATCTGTCTGTGTGTGGTGGCTCTTGATGCACTGACTCCAGCCTCAGTCCACTCCTTGTGAAAGTCCCCAACAGTTTTGAATGGCCTTTTCCTGACAATCCTCTCCAGGCTGCGGTCATCCCTGCTGCTTGTGCACCTTTTTCTTCCACATTTTTCCCTTCCACATAACTTTCTATTAATATGCTTTGATACAGCACTTTGGGAACATCCAACTTCTTTTGCAATTACCTTTTGAGGCTTTCCCTCCTTATGAAGGGTGTCAATGATGGTTTTCTGCACAACTGTCAGGTCAGCAGTCTTTCCCATGATTGTGATTCCTACGGAACCAGACTGAGAGACCATTTAAAGGCTCAGGAACCCTTTGCAGGTGTTATGGCTTAATTAGCTGATTAGAGTGGGACACTTTGAGCCTAGAAATTGCACCTTTTCACAATATTCTAATTTTCTGAGATTGTGGATTTGGGGTTTTCATGAGCTGTAAGCCATAATCATCACAATTATGACAAATCACGTCTTGACCTATCTTGTTTTGCATGTAATGAGTCTATCTCATATATTAGTTTCACCTTTTGAGTTGCATTACGGAAATAAATGAACTTTTGCACGATATTCTAATTTTTTGAGTTTCACCTGTATGTATGTAACTGGAAGATGGTTTTATGTTTTATGTTTTGTTTGTGTATGTTTATCTAAAAATAAAAAATTCTTTTAAAAAAAAAGCACTGCACAAACAAATCACAATCAATGATAGGTTAGAACGATTAATCGGTGGGACAACTTGCCTCCAGAAGTTGTGGATGTTTTCCCCAATGGGTGTTTTTTTCCTGGAAACTAGAAATAGATCGTGGAAACTGCGATCATGCAATCACAAGGGGACAATCACTGTAACTTCAAAAATGGGTCATAAGTAGGTTTGGGGAGGTCTGTTATAACTTTGAACAGTCATTAAGAGACAGTTGTAAGTTGAGCACTGCCTACTAGTACTTTAAAACTATCTCCCTGAAGGCAGGCAATTTTAAATCTTGTATTTTTTTACGTTTCTGCAGGCACAAGAAAGCTTCCTGAGAAGATACTTATCCAGTGTAATTCAATTCTATAGAAGGAGAACAGGAACAGAAATAGAACATCCAGAGCATTGGTGTCATATGACCTGATACGATTGAGGTCACAGCACATGCTTAATTGTTACTGGTTAACCCACTTTCTCAGTTTACGCAATACATTAAGCCAGAAATTAACGAAGCAGGCTGAGTTTGGATAACAAACTACAAAAAATCCCTAACCAAGTTTAAAGCTAATTAGACTTAGCTTGTTCTAAGAATGAAGCTACCTGAATTTTAACTGAACCGGTTGAGTGTGTTATAGAAACCCTGCCAATGGGTTTCCACATCTTTCCTGAAAACCATGTTTGCTATCCACCATTGGAAGTAAACCAGCTTTGCAGAACCTTTTCAGGAATGGCCCCCAACCATCTCACTTCCTATAGAGGATCCCTTGCTTGCTTTCCAGCTGGCTCTGGGACATCAGAAGGACTTCTCCATATGAGTTTCCAATGGCTCAGGTTCTTCATCAACCTCTTTTGTTATTTTCCTTCCTTCTTCTTAATTATGACTATCTTTATTCTTGCTTTATAGAGTCAGGGTTTTGTTATGATGTTATGTAGTTTTTGTTTATTTGTATGACCAACCAACTTCATTGATAGACTGACTGGCTGCATAAAGCAAAGGTTGGAATCTTTGTCTTCTTTTTGGTGAAATGTAACCAACGTTGGAGGTATGGAACTATAAGGATGGACTATTACAAAAAGTAACCATTGTGGTGGAATGGAGCCTGGATTCCAAGAAGGGAGGGGCTGCATTCCAGAGGACCAAGAGACAGGGAAGTTTAGATAGTTTAGTTGGGAGGAAGAGAGTTAAGATAGCACCTCCCTAGCAATTCTCAGAATATATCATTATTGATACAAATAGTTGCTTTAGTTTGGTAACTATAGTTTAGTTTAGCTTAGCTTTACTTTGGATTTCTGTCTGTAGGTGAGGAATAATAAAAGAAACTACTTTGAAATAACTCCACATGTCTTTCCTAGTTCTTCGCGTCAAATATTAACTTTATATTAAAATGGCATAGTTACAGTTACAGTTTTGAGTCATCTTTGTAAAAAAAAATGTTCTTTTCCTAACTGACAAACATAGTAGAAAATACTTCATTCAGAGTCTGAGGACTCAAACATATCTTCCTTGCTTTCTAAAACAGTCTTCTTATCAGAAGATGTGCTGACCAACCCCCAAATATGACTCTTTATCTTTGACGGTCACCAGCTTGTCACATGAACTTCATTTATTTATTGGCTGTGGGTGGAATAAAGATAATATTGTGAAGAAGATACAGGGTGGGTGGGGAATATTGCCAAGGCATGTTTGACTTGTGGTTAATTCAAACCAGAGTTGCAAAACTGGAGACAATCATTTGATGGCAGCAAAGACTTTGATTTTTTTTTCATTTTTCTTCACTGCCACCTACTGGCCACTCAAGTATTTCCAAGTATTTCTCCAAAACTGGAAATACAGGTAGTCCTCAACTTACAACTGTTCATTTCCTGACCATTCAAAGTTGCAACAGCAGTGAAGAAAATGACTTATGGCTGTTGTGGCCCACCAGCGGCCAGCAGAGTTGGTGGCAGACTTGGACAGTGAGGAGGTTGGAGAGGAACATGGTCCAGTCCAGGAGTCTGGGGAAGGCTCTGACAAGTGCTCTGTGTCGGAGGCAGAGATGGGGCCAGGGCTGTCTGACAGTTATTAGCTGCCTTTGGAGTCTGAGATCAGTGGGGCAGAAGAACAGCTGGAGCCTGTTCCTAGTGTGCGCATGCACAGAGCTGCCAAGAGAAGGGAACAGTTGAGGAATGAGGGTCGACTAGGGAGTAAGGGCACAGGTGGGCAGTGAATGGCCCCTCCCATAGGGAATAAAGAGGAGCGAAAGGGGAGTGGGGTTTGCAGGAAACAATTAATTCAATTCATTAGGGTGAAGATCTGTTCCTGACTTCTTGACAAGTAATTGCTGCTATAGCGTGGCGTTTGGAAGATATCGGCCTGGCAACTCTCCAAGCCTGATAAAGGTTCTGTAGCTGTGCAATCTCTTGAAAGACTGGGGCTTTGCTAGAGAGGAATTCACTGTAACATAAAAAGGGTTTTGTCGGGACAAGGAGTCAGCTTCATGACTGCTTACGTTAGAACAATGGCCAACAATGGCCCATTACAACCACTGCAGCCTCCCCAGGGTCATGTGATCAAAATTCAGATGCTTGCCAACCGGCATGCATTTATGATGGTTACATTGTCCTTCTGACAAGCAAAGCCAGTGGGGAAAGACAGATTCTTTTAAAGACCAATTGACTTACGTCCCAATGCAGTGATTCACTTAACACCTGTGGCAAAGAGAGGTCGTGAAATGGGGCAAACCTCACTTAATGGTTGTCTTGCTTAGCAGTGGAATTGTGATCCTACGTCAAGGACTACCTGCAAATTCCAGGTTTTGGGCAAAACTGTTATAAATAGCGATCACGGGACTATGGGATGCCTCAAACAGCCATAAATGCATGTTGGTTGCCAAGTGACTGAAATGTGGTCACATGGTCGTGGGGAGTTGGGCCCTGGTCGTCAGAACTTCAGAACCAGGTGGTAAGTACTTTTAGGAGGTCCGTCATAACTTTAAACAGTTGCTAAGTGACCAGTCATAAGTCAAGGACTACGCCTATTTGCTGGGCAGCTATCTTTTTATGCAACACACACTTTCTACAGTGGATAAATTGCAGCCACTCCATCAATTCTAGTCACAACTTATAAAGCCTTGAATGGCTTGGGTCCAGGGTACTTGCGGGAACGCCTCCTGCCAGCATCATCATATGTCGGTCACCCTGTTCGCTCCCACAGGAGGGGCCTCCTGGCGATACCGTTGGTCAGACACTGTTGGCTGGCGGTTCCCAGGGCTAGGGCCTTCTCCGTGGGAGCCCCAACCCTTTGGAACCAGCTCCCCGTGGATCTCTGTCTGGCCCCTGATCTCCGCTCCTTCTGCCGGGACCTGAAGACTTGGTTGTTTCAACAGGCCGGCCTGGAATGACCCGGGTGGGTTTTTTTTTACTATTTATTCTTTTAATGTTTTAATGTTTTACTGTATTTATTTCGACTTGTTACGTTTAATTGTTTTTTATGTAAATTTTGTGCTGTTTTAATGTTAGCCACCCTGAGTCCTTAGGGAGAAGGGCGGCATACAAGTCGAATAAATTATTATTATTATTATTATTATTATTATTATTATTATTATTATTATTATTATTATTTTCTGCCTGGGGTGAAGAAGGAAGGAGGGGGTGTCCACAATCTGCAAATGGAATTTGAGGAAGGAAGGTCATCCCATCCATTCTTTGCAAAGGGGGCTCCGCCCTCTCATTCTAATTTTTTTTTTGCCTGTTTACTGATATTTATTTATTTATTTTTTTAGTCAAGCATGTATGAGAAAACAAGTATAAGTATGAACATAACATATAAACATATAAGCATAAAACAGGTATAAGTGTATGCATAATAAATGAGTATGAATAAATGGATAAATGGGAACAGTGGGACAGGGATGGTAGGCACGCTGGTGCGCTTATGCACGTCTCCTTACAGACCTCTTAGGAATGGAGTAAGGAGGTCCATGATAGACAGTTTGAGATTGAAGTTTTGGGGGTTTGAGGATGTAACAAGAGAGTCGGGTAGTGAGTTCCAGGCATTGACCACTCTGTTGCTGAAGTCGTTTTTTCTGCAATCTCCCTGTTCTCTATTCTGTCTCCCTCTTACATTCTTTTGCTGCTGTTCTTCCTCTTCTTCTGTTAGTAAACCTTTAAAGGAAGCTTGAGAGTTTAATTCATTGTTATGGTGCTGCCACCTTCTGACTTCAATTTAATGCCAACAGAGCTCCTGGAAACTGCTGAGTAGTCATTTTTATCTGCACTGTATCTTCTAAGATCAAATTAGGATTTCTAATTGCAGGTACCCAAATGAAACAGCTAGCAAGAATGAGGCATTTTAGGCTCAGTGAAATCTTGCACAAGTTTTTGCATTTTGCAAAGAAAGAGAGAGAGAGACTCAAAAGTTCTACAACATCTACCCTGTTTCCCCGAAAATATGACTCACCCTTAAATTAAGTCCTAGCTTGATTTTTACACGTGCTCCCAATATAAGCCCTACCTCCAAATTCAGCCCTAATTAAGATCCCACCCACTCAAGTGGATGGGTAGAAATTAAGTTACGGTGGGGATGGTGGAAGTGGAGCTGCCCTACTACTTACCTTTGGACAGGTGTAGCCAGGCCTCACACACCCCGACACCTGCCTTGCCGGCCCATTTCTTCTGCGCCTGGCAAGGCTTTCCTGAAGGCCTCTGGAGCTGATAACGAAGCTCCAGATTGATCTTGCAGGCTGCAGAGGCCTTCAGGAAAGCCTTGCCAGCGAAGAAGAAGTTCCTGAAGGACTCTGACTACAAAAGGAGGCCAGGGGTGATGAGTACAAGTGAGGTTAGTCAGTGGATGACATCCCCCGAAAATAAGACCTGGTGCCTTTTTTGGTGGCAAAAAATATATAAGACAGGGTCTTATTTTCAGGGAAACACAGTATATGAGTGGTTCTTGTTGGCCATGAACTGGATGAGAGCACACAAATTTACCCAAACCCAGAGAAACTCTGGGTCAGCTTAGGATAAAATAGAGAGTGGGAATTCAGTTTGCCTTGGGTGGATTTATCACCTCAAGAGAGGGACAAATGAATTGCAGGGGGCCTTGTCTTGCTTTAGGTTTGAACATTCTCAATTTAGAAGTCGTCGAAGTGAGGTGAAATTAACTTGTTCCTCTCTTGAGTTGTCCCGCACTGAATTGTCCCATGGCGAGTTGGCCATAGGGAGTTGACTGTGGCAAGTCAGCTGTGGTGATGCCAGGGCACGTCGGCTGGGCCGAGTCAGCCGCAATGACATATCCTGTTCCGAATGTGAGAGGATGCTCCAGAGGCTTAGATTTACACAGTCCTGGGATCTCCTGGTGGTCTCCTATCCATGTTCTTGTTACCAGAGCCCTGCTTTGATTCTGACCTCAAACAAATTCATTCAATGGACTGCCATCTGCTGAGGCATTCTGGAACAATTACACATTTTATAAAATAGTGTTGCCAAATTTTCTAAAAGCACACAGAAAGAAGAAAGCATTTAAAAGTTTATTCTTTACACAGTCATACAGCAACTATAGAAACTGGGGGAAGGGGGGGAGATATAAAATAACATGATAGAATCCAGAATCCACTCAATTCAGAAAAGATCAAGAAAAATCAGAGGGTACAAGCCACTGAGAAAGATCAAGCAGTTATATTTTTAAAATGCATTATTTTCATTTAGACCAGCAAAGATAATCATCATTTCAAATGTGTGGCATCATTAGAAAGAGTTCTTTGTGAAAAATACAGGAAATGCCAATTTGGGAACTAAATTTAACAGAATATTAGAGGTTATAATGAAAACATGAGGTTCTCTTTAATTTTAGCCTCATATTGCTAGCAAATAGTTTACAGGTCCCATTTCCCCATATTGGATCAGTGATTAAAATAAGGTTGGATGTGTGTGTGTGTGTGTGTGTGAGTGTGTTTTTCACATGAATTTAAAATCTTCAGTTCTTAAACATTGCAACAAAAAGGATTCCCATAAGAAAGAGATTTGTTTTTTAAGGTAGCAATCAAATAGTGGAGCCGGATTCCTCTATGTGCAACAGCTAAATAGAAAAATTCATTCACATTATCAGACTCAGTTTTGAGTACCACATCTCCACAATTCCAGTGTTCTCTGATGAGGAGGATCTTAGCTTATGGGCCTTCAAGAGTGCCGGTACTGTATCATGGGATCCTCAGCCCAGGCAGGGTAGGATATGGCCAGATTCTCAGAGACCCTGTCCTCAATGGGCCAACCCCAGGTTTTGAAGAAAGGACCGAGGTTTCTGTTGACTTCCTGGGAGAAGGTTTCTGCCCACAGGTTCATCTTGGATCGGTTGTCATGTGGGATGTTGCTCATGGTTTGGTATTTCGCTAAAATGTGGATGTAGGGGTCCCAACCAAAGGCTTCCTGCAGCTGGAGAAAAATACGGTAATCCTATGGATCTGTGATCTGTATCTCAGCTAATACTTTATTTTACATTATATGATCAAAGGCCTCCAGTATAAAAACAGAAACATCAACATCTTTTTGAGAAAGGTCCCTCCCCCCCCCAACCCTACAATCCTACATTGAGGCAGTCCTTGACTTATGACCACAATTGCGCCCCAGATTCCTGTTGCTAATGAAATATTTGTTAAATGAGTTTTGCCTCATTTTACGACTTTGCTTGCCACAGTTCTTAACTGCAGCTGTTAAGTCAGTAACATGGTTGTTAAGTGAATCTGGCTTCCCCATTGACTTTGTTTCCCAGAAGGTCGCAAAAGAGGAACACATGGCCCCAGGACACTGCAGCTGTCATAAATATGAATCAGTTGCCAAGCTTCCGAATGTTCATCAAGGGGATGCTACAATTGTCGTAAGTGTGAAAAACAGATATGTCACTTTTCTCAACGCCATTGTAACTTTGAACGGTCACTAAGTGAACTGTTGTAAGTTGATGACTATCCAGTGACCTCCCATGAACAGCTTTCTTACCTGCAAATAGGGTTCAAGTGCAGTGAACACTTCAAAGTCATCCAGATTAGCTCCGTTTCTAATGTAGTTCTTAATCCTTTCCTTTCTTGCATGCGGTTGAAGATCTGAATGGGCTATTTCTCGGGAGATGCTCAGCACGGTCTCATTGACATAAACAGACCAGAGGTTGCAGGTGGCTTCCGTGGTATGGGGTGGGAAATTCCACCCACTTTTCTGCTGGTTATGACCCAGTTCGTGGATTGGGCCCCAGGTTCCTTTGGCGTAGAAAGCTCGCCCATCTATGATCTCAGGTAGGGCACCTACATTACTCATGACTGGATAGCCAGCATGCATCCAACCTAAGGAAAGAGTTGGGAGGGATACAGTTACTTAGATCCTTCATTGCAGAAGGGAAAAATAATAAGATTGGATGGGCAAACTTTAGCCCAAAACTAACTGATTTGGCCTTTGGTCTACTTTCAAGCATCCTCTGTGGAAAAAAAAAATCCCTTCAGATTTCTGAAAATGGCTGCAGTTTCCATATAAACAGAATTTTTCAACAAAATGATAAGGGTTGTGCCATTACAAGAATAGAATAGAATTCTTTATTGGCCAAGTGTGATTGGACACACAAGGAACTTGACTTGGTGCAAATGCTCTCAGTATACATAAAAGAAAAGATACATTCGTAAGAGTCAAGAATCATCAGGTACAACACTTAATGATAGTCACAGGGTACAATAAGCAATCATTAAGACCTGAGGTCCCCTTTCAGAACATGTAATGTCTGGATACATATGGGAAAGAAGCAAAATGCACTGCAACAGTTGAGTGTAGTTTTTGACTGCTGTTTCTGCAGATATGTCTGCCTGCAGTTTATTTTCTCTTCAAAACAATCTCCAAAAGACAGAGAAGGGAGGAACAAAGAAAAAGTGATAATACTACTTTTGGCTTGCTTTATCTCATCAAATACTCCCAGGGCTTCCAGTGAATATGGCCAACTCTAGGGGGCAGTGGTCATCTCTGTTTCTTCGCCGAGGAAGCCAGCATTGTCCAGAGACATTTTCCATGGTCATGTGGCCAGCATGGCTATATGCCAAAGGTGCATGAAACACTGTTATTGTCCCACCAAAGTGGTACCTATTTATCTACTCACATGTGCATGCTTCTGCACTCCAAGGCAATGGCGACACCAATGGCGAGTGCAGGCAGGGTGAATGCAGTCTGGATGCATTGGCGAGAACTCACCAGAGTGTTATGTGACAGACCTGTCTTAAATCTAAGATTTACAAGACGACCATTCACTCTGTTCCACTGTATGACACTGAAGGCTGGGAAGCAGCAACAGTGACCAAAAGCTATCTCTGTGCCATGGAAATGTGAATGCTTTGTTGGATATCGGGCATCTCTCTTCTTGACCACATCACAAATGACACCTTTTGACAACATTTTGGCGTGGCACCAATTATAGAGAAGATGAGAGAAGGCCGACTCTGCTGGTATGGACACAACCAGCGAGCAGAACCTTCCACTGTGGCCAAGACTGCCTACTAACTAAAAGTCAATGGCCGGTGACCTTGCAGGCATCCAAAACAGAAATGACAAGACACCATCAACAAAGATATGCAAGCAGCGGGCCTGTGTCCTGGAGATGCAGCTGACCATGCAAAGTGGCGTTCAATGATCTGAAAAGTGGACCCTGCACCTGCAGGAATATGCTAAAAGAAGAAGAAGATGCACATGTTTTCAAACTTCTTCCTGGGCAAGAGCTGGGACAAGTAATGGGAGCTCACGCTGTCATGCAGTACTTGGGTCTCAAACCCAGGCTGTCAGCTTTCCAGCTAACAAGCTCAGTGTTTTTAACCACTGAGCCATTGCAACCCTTGAGAGCACCAGGGAACCCTCAAAACCACAATTACCTTCTGTATTCTTTGACAAAAACACGACAGTAAAAGAGTGGAGTGAAATTCTTTTCCAAATCAGCCTTGATTTGAGGACACTCTTCCATGGCAAGAACCCATAGAAATCATAGCTTATTGAAATTTGGAGCTGGAAATGCTAAATGAAGCCAAAATTCTCTCGTGGATGTAGGTGTGAATCCAAAAAATAGACTTTACTCCACGGTTCCCAAATTTTCCCAGTTCTGGATGCCTTTAGTGTCTCTGTAGTTTTTTCATGATGTCCTTGGTGATTTTACAAACTATGCTGTAGAAACCCAGGGCAATGCAGATCTCACAGGAGAACTGTGAGTTATTTTACTAAATTTTAGTAAGTGATCTTTATAATTCCATTTATGAAGCAGTAAAATATCCCGTGGTGCACTTGTGAGTTTGCTGCCGTGCATTGGGGAACGATGTGAATTGCTGCATTAGTAGAATAATTATATTATAACACATTTTGACCTGTAAATTAGGAAAGCAGACCAGTAATATTTTATGGTTTCCTCTACAGAACACGATGTGAACTAGATTATACTTGCCTGCTGATATTTGAACATCTGCCACAATCCTCTCTGGTCTGGGAAAAACAGGAGGGATGGCTGCTAAGTGGGCGATGGCCCTCATCATCTGATCCCAGGTCTGGAGTAGGAAAGCGATCCCATCATGACTACGTACAGCATCTGATGGCAGTGTGAGGATGATATTTTCGGTTTCAAGCTCTGCCCAGGGAGCGGGATAGTGGCGGATGGTATCTTGCCAATCCTGGATGCTGGTTTCACCTAAAGAAACATTTAAAACAAAACATCTGGGTACATTATATTCTTCAACCAAAAATAGGTTGGAGAAAGAAAAATGCTTTGAAAGGTGTGGCAGTGATACATTCCAAGAAAAGGCAAAGAAGTACAGAAATTTCACCTTTATTTTCCACCGGTTTTCTTTAACAAATCTCTGCTGCATCCATTGTCCTGGGAAATGTTATTGATATTTTTTTGTTGGAATTCATTGTTGGTATGTATTCTATGCAACAATTGCAGTAGTATTCATCCAGTAGATGGCAGCGTTTACAGGTTTGGATCTATGATATATAGTCTCTGCCCTTTTTTTCTAAGTAGAATTTCCCATTTTCTGTTACAGTGTAAAACAGTTGAGCAGTAAAGTATATGGTGACTGTACTCTTTGTTCTGTGGTGCTATATATAAACAGAATCTCTAACTTTTTTGCCATAGAAAGAGCAATTGTGAAGAATCACCTATTTTTAAAATGAACTTTCCAAGATATCCAGGTGAAGTTATTTCATATTTCTAATTTTTCATTGCAGAGCAATGACTGCATAAAAATTCATAATTATATTCAAGGCCTTTGAATACAATATACTATAGTCTCCAGGTTTAAATATGAACTTTTCTGGGCTTTATTTATTTATTTATTATTTATTTAATTGGACTTGTATGCTGCCCCCTCTCCGCAAGGACTCGGGGCGGCTTACAATCAAAACACAACAACAATAAATATTTTAAAAAGAATTAAATCTAACAAGCCCAATCACTAAAAGAATTAAAATAAATTAAAACCCCCAGGAGGTCAGTCCAGCCCAGCCTGTTCAAACAACCAGGTCTTCAGATCGCGGCGGAAAGAGTGAAGATCAGGAGCCAAACGGAGCTCCAAAGGGAGTTGATTCCACAAGGTGGGGGCCGCAACAGAGTAGGCCCTTCCCCAGGCACCACCAGCCAACATTGTCTAGCCGATGGCACCCCGAGGAGTCCCCGTCTGTGCGCACGCCAGGGGCGATCGGTATTTGATATTGGCAGGAGACGCTCCCGCAAGTACCCCAGACCCAAATCGTAAAGGACTTTGAATGTTAATACCAACACCTTGAATCTCACCCGGAGGGCAACCGGTAATCAATGCAGCTCGCGCAGGAGGGGTGTAACATGGGAGTATCGGGAAGCTCCCATCACAACCTGCGCAGCCGTATTCTGCACCAGCTGAAACCTCCGGATGGTATGCAAGGGCAGTCCTAAATAGAGAGCATTGCAGTAGTCAAGTTGGGACGTCACAAGTGCATGAGTGATAGTGCGGAGGGCATCTCGGTCCAGATATGGGCGCAACTGGCGAACCAGTCGGACCTGGGCAAAAGCCCCCCTGGTCACGGCCCCCACCTGCTCCTCCAAACTGAGCCGTGAGTCCAGGAGGACTCCCAGGTTGCGAGCCCTGTCCACAGGGGGCAACACCTCTCCCCCTATGACCAAGGATGGAATCAGTTGACTGGGCCGAGATGCCTGTACGCACAACCACTCAGTCTTGGCCGGATTGAGCTGTAGTCCATTCCTGCCCATCCAGATCCGTACTGCATCCAGACACCGGGTCATCAGGGAGAGGGCATCACTGATTTGGTTTGGGGTGGAGATATATAACTGGGTATCATCAGCGTACTGGTGATACCTCACCCCAAAGCCACGGATGATCTCGCCCAGTGGCTTCATATAGATGTTGAACAGGCTTCAACATAATTTCAGGATGATATTGACAAAGTGATGCTTGGGCTATCCGTTCGCAGAACCTGCAGGCTGTGGAGACGTCTGGATGAGGGACAATAGGCTTCAGCTGAGCCCCGGCAAAACAAGAGTTGAATGGCTGGAGGTTCAAGGTGCCTCCTGTTTGTTATCTTTAGTTCTGGATAGGGTATTACCACTCCAGACAGACCAGCGTGCAATCTGAGTGGTGTTTTGCTTAGACTCACGACTCCTGCTCAAAGAGCATGTGGCAGCTGCAGCTATGAGGGCCTTTGTGCAACTATGTGGTGTGTGCCACTTACACCCTTATCTGGATCATGAGGCTCTGTGCACACTGCACAGTCACTCACACTCTGGTCATCTTTCTCAGATAGATTATTGCAACGCACTCTATTTTTCAAGAGCATTCAGCTGGTGTAGAATGTGGCAGTGTGCATTTTTCTGGGGCCTTTAGAGTGAAAAATAGAACATTATTGTTTTGTGGTTCCATTTCCAATTCAAGGTGGTGGTTATTACATTTAAAGCCCTGTATGGCATGTATCTTGCCCCCCTGAGACTAGCCTGTCCCACTTGCTCCAGAAGACGGGGCCTGCAGTCAAACCCATTGGCCAAGGAATTCTGCCTGGTGGGGTCAAGGAGAAGAGCCTTTTCTGTTTTGGCCACAACCTTCTATCACAGTAAGTAAGAACTGTTCTCACACTTCAGTCCTTTCAGTTTGAACATCTGGTTTTGCTAGTTGGCTTAGGACCCCAGGGAGCCCTCACCACCATATGTGTTTCTGGAGATAAGACAAAGATCTCGTCCCCATATCATGCATCTCTTTGGTTCTATTTTTATATAGTGTTGTTATTTTTAATATTTTCTATAATCACCTTTTTATTGTTTGTAAGCCACCCGAAGTCATCATGCAGATAAGGGGGGGGGAGCATATAAATTAAATAAATAAATAAATAATAAGCAAAATAAATATTTAAATGGAAGACATTATTTCTTGTAAATATTTTTTTTTTAAATTCATATTTATATCCCGCCCTTCTCCGGAGACTCAGGGCGGCTTACAATGTTTGGAGCACAACCCAATGCGCTCAGCAATAGCCTTCATTCCATTGCATATGCCTGCTTATTACTAAGCGGCATTTTTACCAAGTCAGCTTATTGCCCCCAACAATCTTGGGTCCTCAGTTTACCTACCCCGAGAGGATGGAAGGCTGAGTCAACCTTGAGCCTGGTGGGATTCGAGCCTGCAATAATTACAGGCAGCTGGAGCTAAGTGCTAGGCTATTATCAGCCTGCACCACCAAGACCCTTATTATATTAGTTCATATAACATTTATCTGAATTCCTGAAGAATATAGTCAGATCAGTTCAGGGCTAACCAGCAACGCAGAAAAGTTTTGAACTTCATAAATTGAGGAAGGAGTTGTCTTACCATGCTTGAAATAAGGAGCCTGGGTGGCCCCTTTGATGGTGACAGAGAAGTAGCCCAGTGAAGAGTTCTCTGGTACAATGATGTACAGGAGGCCTCCCCACAAACTGGAGATCTCCATCTTCTCCCTCTGCACCGGAAACCGCCTTGTCACCACTGGAGGACGCTTCCATTTCTCGTGTTTAACTAAACTATCAGCGTGGCACCCAATCTGCACCTGTGGAAAGCAACATCCATTGAAACAAACAAGTCACAATGAAGAGAAATGGCGGAGGTGGTGTGTGTTTCAAGCATCTAAAAAAAAAGGAAGACTAATGCTGACTTTGATTAGAAGTGCTAAAAAATTGATGTTTCTCCATCTTGGCAACATTAAAAGGTGTAGATTTCAACCTTCAGAATTCCTCAGCTGGTTGGCAGGGAAATTCCGAGAGCTGAAGCCCATCTGATACTGATATAAATTATAAAATATTTATAATTCATTGCTACTATATTAATACTAAATACTATCCTATTAGTAATATGTCTTTTATACACACACACACATATACATACACACACACTAATACAACTGTATATTATATTCATACTAAAATCATATTTAATATAAAATATAAATTATATATATAGTTTATTCTATTTATTATTTATTATTATTTATTCTAATAAATAATAGTCTCCTTTTCTTGTATACTGTGCTCACTTCAATATTCAAGCACCTTCAGGTACATGTTTGAAATGAAAAACATTACGAAAGAGTTTAAATGTTTTTAGGATGGAGGGCATAGTGTTTTTTTTTAAGACCTGTGGAAGGATAATATACCTGAGCAGGTGAGAAACACCTGTGGTCCTTTTTGGCCCTCCCTCATTGTTAGGACAACCCAGCTGCCAATCAAAAAGCAATGACCAGGAGGGAAGACAAGATGGCTGCCTGGGAACTCTGCAGCCAAAAGACTCATGAAGACAAGGCTGAATGAACAGACCCAAAGCTCGGGAGTCAAATAAAAAGGCAAATTAAAAGAGACTGCCCTGACGTGGAGAGGCAACCAGGAAGGAGGCAGCAACTAAAGAAACTGGTGTGAGAGAGAGGTGTTTTTTCCTTCCCTCAGGATCTGGCCTGAAGGAAACATTTTTCAAGCCATTTCCCTCAGATAGGGCTAAGATTCATAAAAAGAAGAGAAGAATCAAGAAGCTCATCCAGGACCAAACAAGGAGAAACGATTAAGCCAAATATGAGCCAGTGGCCAATCAAACAGAAGTGCTGGGCATGAGGCTAAAAGGAGGGAAGACAAGATGGCTGCCTGGAGTTCTTCTATCACAGGCCTCATGAGGACATGACTGAATAAACCAATCATGAGGGGAAAATTTTCCTTCAGGTGGAGCCAAGACTGGGGAAAAGCAAACAATTCTTAAGTCCCACCAAGAAAAGGTGAAGAAAAAGCCAAAATGTGAATAAAAATAGGAAGTAGAAACTAAAAAAATGATCAAAGATCAAATCCTGGTGAAAAAGTATAATTCTACAGAGAGTGACAAATTAAGACAAGAAATAGAGAAGTTGGCCATTAATAAATATTTTGAAGGTGAAGAAAATAAATATATGAAAACGTACTGAAATTGGACTTTGAAGAATGTAGTGTACATAAAGAGCCTATAGAAAATATTTAAAATAGAAAATCTTTTTGTTATTGAGATTAACTTCTGCTCTACTTGAAAGCTATAATCGTTTTTGCAAGCTTTCTTTTTGGAAAATAGAAATATTCCTCCTTTTCTTTTCCTGCACTTGCCCCTTTTTCTATGAGATGCAACAAAATTTCAACATTCATTTGCCATAATCTCATCTTTATTTTACCTTTATTTATTTAGTCAACTTCTATGAGACCCCTTTCACCTGGACATGAGATTAAGTGGCTTACAATCATGTAAAAGAAATATTAAAACATCACGCCAAAATAGTAATATTCAACTGGCTTAAAATGGACAAAGTTGGGGAGGTGGCAGCAAAATGTGTGGGAGGAGAGGAGGGGACTGTCTTACCTTAGTGTGTTAAGGATCTGCAGAATTTTAACCATATATCATGATGTGTAATTTAGAATTAATATTACCTGCAATTTTGTGTTGAGAGTGGAGGGTGGGAATAATAAAGTGACCGTTGTTGCTGGAGGAGCATACATGCCAGTGCTTCTCCAAGTCTCATTTCCTAAAAACAAAGTTTAAAAACTTTCAGAGGGTCATGTTTATACACATAAATGAAAAATAATGTCCTGCACACATAGGTTATTATCTTGAAAGAAGCACTTCTTATTCAAGGGTGAGATTCAAGGTTTTAATTTTAACATACAAAGTCCTACATGACATGGGTCCTTATTACTTAAGGGAGCGACTGCTGCCGACATCGAATACTAACCGCCCTGTACGAAGTCACAGACAGGGACTCCTTGGGGTCCCATCAGCCGGGCAATGCCGGCTGGCGGTCCCTCGACGCGTGCCTACTCTGTGCGGTCCCTGAACTCTGGAACCAACTTCCCTGGGGCTCGCTTGGCCCCTGACCTCCGCACCTTCCGCCATGACCTGAAGACCTGGTTATTTGACCAATCCGGGCTGTGACCCATGGGTGGGGTGTTTTTAGATTTTGGTGGTTTTTAAGTTTTGTATTAATTGGGACCATTAGTTTAATTCTTTTTTAAATATTTATTGTGTTTGTTTTGTGTAAGCCTGAGTCTTGGAGATGGGGCGGCATATAAGTCCCATTAATAAATAAAATAAATAAATAAATAAAATTAAACAACATTTCATACCTTCATTGCTTCCATTTACTTGAATGTTTTGAGGAGATGCTGTAGGGTAAGAGCTTGGGTCATATGGCATCAGGCTGGGTACTAAGCCTTGAAACTCTGGTAGAACGTTATAGAGCACAGAAGCTATTTGAAGTAAGATGGCTTGGTCTGAATCGGCTTGGATTGGATTATGTACACTGACCTCAGGAATCCCTTTAATTTGAACCAACTCTAGAGTATCTTCATGAATTGAAGAGAAAGGATGGGCATTCGTAGCTGGGATCTCAAGGAATATCCCAATGTCTTGAGCTAACCTTTGGAGCCACAAGGAATATGGTGTTTGTAGAATCTGTTCATTTCGAATATGTTCCTTGAACTTCAATAATGCTTTCCGGAAAAGATAAGTTGAAGCTACTTCACTGGGCTCTCCAGCAGGACAGCTGTTTCCAGCTACTTCAAAAGAGTTTTGAGTAATCCCAATTCCAAACTTATTCAGGATTTTATTTCCTGGATATTTTGCAATAGCACTGGAGTCAGGATTCATAGAAGCCCAGTGCCAAGACTGACCTCCAATTAGGAGTCCTCCTCCTTCAGAAACAAATTCGTGAATGCTTTTCATCTCTTTGGCATCATAGGCTGTACAACAATATATGCCTAGGCCTTCTTTAAAGTTGGTTAGCTCACAGGGAATCTTTGCTTGGTTTAACATGGAGTAAAGTTTCCGTAAACTGTCTCCAATGCCCACCTTTCTTTCCTTTCCAGCAGAAAGCCAAGTAATGGCATTGAGGAGAAAAGTTTTCATTGATGATATCTTGAGGAAGCCTTCATGAGAGGCAACTACAATGCGTCCTCGACCGTAGTATGCAGCTGCCAGGAAGGAGTGGTAGGTATCACTTATGCCAACTGGAAATGCCAAGGCTCCATGGATAAGCAAGGAAGATGGAAGCATTTCATTCTGGAGGTCATCGCCCTTTACATTGAATCTCTCCACTCCTTTCAGAAGAGTTTGTAAATCCCTTTGAATATCTAAGCCATGTCTGTTTAAAAAACAGTAAAATTATATTTTCCATGGGTACGATAGTCTTCAGACTAAAACCCTAACATTGGAAGAGTGGCTTGACTAAATATGAGCTGTGATATCAAGTATCAGCATTGCAAAGTGGAGAAGGAGAAGAGGAAGGAGAAGAAACAGAAGAGGAAGATGAAGGAGGAGGAAGAGGAGAAACAGAAGGGGAAGGGGAGGAAGGAGGGGAGGAGGAGGAAGAAGAAGAGGAGGAGGAGGAAGAAGAAGGAGGAGGAGGAAGAAGAAGAAGAGAGAAGAAGAAGAAGAAGAAGAAGAAGAAGAAGAAGAAGAAGAAGAAGAAGAAGAAGAAGGCTAGTTTGCTGCTAAATGGATAAGAAAAGCATTGAAAGCTGAATAAGACATTGTTCAGATTCCTGTGTTGAACCTCCCCAAATTTCTTATTATAATATTTTTGTAAGGTATAAACATAAGAATCTCTGTTTCCCCAAATTGAAGGCAATGCTTGTTGGCATAATTTTATTGGAAGAATTGGATGGAAGCCTCATAGATCTTCCATAAAACCAAAATAATCTGCCTGCTTAAGAAGCTGTCTGCTGTTCTATTGGTCCTATTTCATCTATAGAGGGTGTTTGTCATTTCTGACAGGGAAGAAATATAAATTTTCTTTTAATTCTGAATATGTTAAATTTAAAGAATCTGTAGAAATAATTCCAAAATAAATGCATCATTTATGTTTTTGTCAAATAATTGAGGAACCCAATAAGGCTGGATGCATTTTCCCCAGTCCGCTCAGTTCAAGCTGGGTGAATTAAACTAATTTATACAATCATGATATATGAAACTGAAAGTCTTTTCAATTTGAGGGACATTGGACTTTATTGTAAACTTCAATATCCTTGCTTCTAAAGCATAAATAGAAAACACAACAATAAAATGTCAATAAATTATCAATCCCCTTGTTAGTGATTATTAAGTTAGATATATGATAGTTTGTTCCTGTCTTCCCAATCTAGATGTATAATAATCCCATCCTCCATGGAGACTGCTATAGCAGTCACCATATTTAAAAAGCCCATGGTATACAATCCAACATTCTCAAAAATAATTTTTGGAATGAGACAATTGGTTAATCTGGGGTAGCCCATTTTGCAAACCTTAAATAATTGGGACACACATGTCACCAAAAATCCAGTGTTATATATAGGACTAGCTGGATACACATGCTTCGCTACAAAACTATGTTAGTTTTTTGGGAGGAAAATAAGCCTCTGCCTACTAGCATCCATTGGTATTCATCTGGCTAGTGTCCTGTCAGTGTGTGAGAGAGTTGAGGGCTGTTTGGAATCTGAAATAGTATCTGCTGTGTGAGTAAGAAGGAGCAAGGAGCCTGGGTGTGGCTTAGCTCAACTGTTCTGTACTAAAGCTGCTTGCTGCTGTGAAACTGAAACTCCTCTGCTTGTATTTTGCATTTGGAACAGATTTCTTTTCAGGTCGGGAGAGGGAGCACAACTCCTTAGCATCAGAGCATGTTAATAATAATATACGAAATACTAATGCTCTGATGGTCATTTGGAAAAATCCTTTCTTATTGAGCACCTAGAAGCCAAGAGGAACATATGTGCCAAATTTCAAGTTTGTAGGCTTTACGGTTCTGGAGATTTTGTGATGATGCGTGAGTGGTATTTCATTTATACATACATACATACATACATACATACATACATACATACATATACACACACACATATATATATATGATTAATAACCATAGAAAAAGAGATGGATTAATACTTACTCGGTGATGAGGGGAATCCTGGGAATTTTTTCAGGCACAGAGAAAACACCATTTTCTCCCACATTGCCAGTGAAATACACTCCAGCCACACTGGTCAGCAGGTTTCCAGGAAAACGAACCAGCACTGCCTCCTTCCCATGTTGATATGACCAGTGCCAGGCCTGGCCACCAATGAGCAATCCACCGCCTTGCTTTACAAACTCCACAAGCTCATCAGCCTGCACATTCTCATAGGCATCTCTGCAGAACACTCCAAGGGAGTCTCCAGGCGTTGCATCTGATTGAACTTTAATACCATTACTGAGGAGCAATTTGGAGAGGGCATCCAGGCTTCTGTGGACTCCTATAAGTGCTGTTGGGGAAGGCCTGAGCCAGGTCAGAGCATTTTTAATGAACAGCAAGAATTGGGGAAGCATTAACATGGATTCATGGGCGGTGACCACCATCCGGCCTTTCCCATATTGGGAGGCAGCAATGAGAACTTGGCCCTTGGAATCTACAAGCACTGGGAAGGCTTGGTCTCCTGTGAGCAAAAGCTCACAAGGATTGAAATCTCCTGTGACATCGATGGACAGAATGCCCCTTACTAAAGAATGGTAAGAATTTTGGGGATCCATTAGAAGGTTGTGCCGCTGGATCTGAAAAAAGAAGCTTAAATTTTATGTTGCATATAACAGGACATGCAAACATTCACAAAACCATTCAGATACCTACGTGGTGTCAAGTGGGGGCTGTGATTTTTTCTTGCAGTATTGCTGGACATTATTGTACAGCTATATCATTTCTAAACTACTAGCTGTGCTCAGTTTCCAACATATTTTTTTTTCATTCAGATGGATGTTACTTTAGAGTCTCTTGTAATAGTTTTTAGAAAATCGGAGATCATCAATGCTTGCAAAAGGCAAATGTTTCTGTCTTCAAAACACAGAAGGGCAAAGACCCTGATAACTACAAAATAGTATGACTGTCATTGATACCAAAAAAAAATTCTGGGAAAAGATTATTATGAGGCAGTTTGTTAGAAAAAAATACAACACTCTGCATTTTGATTTAAACACGAATGATTTAGCTTACCTTTTCAGAAACTCTTGAAACTTAGGAGGGACTCCTCGAAGTGCCTCCCTGTAAAGTGAGGCTAAACATTTCTGGGAACATTATTTATAGGCTGTTGGTATGGAAATTGTGGGTGGATGACATGTTCATTAACTGGAACAAATGCAGAACAGTTGTTCAAGTGCAAAGGAGGAGCCAGAGTTCAGTTTTCCACAGAACTGTTTCGAAATCCAAAGACGGGAAAAAACATTGGCTTATCAAATATTTCCTTATCAAACTTTCCATTGCTATTTTGATTTTACTCTAATTGATCATGGTATTTTTCTGAGCCAGCTTCCAGGACTAGGAATGAGCAACACTTTATTGTGCTGGTTTTCTTCCTTTCTCCACAGTCAGGTCCACTTAGTGTTGATTGAGGGAGTGAGATCCCCTTCTCAGCTGGGGGAGTAAGGAAGCTCAGGGCAGTGGAAAAGGGGACTGACCCCGCCGAACATTGCACGCCCACCCACCTTTTCCTGCTGCTCTGAGCTCAGAGAAAGCTGGAGCGCCCTTGACAAAAATGCCCAGCTGTCAGCCAGTCTACCTGCCTGCTCCACCCACTTTTGCTGTGCTTTGGCCGAGGCTGGCCGCTCGCTTGAGGACTCGTTTGTGTGCATCCTCCTGGCCCTGCAACAGCTGGCCAGGGGGTCACGTGAGGAGGAGGAGGAGGAGGAGGATTATCTTCAGCGAAGCCACCACTGCATCTCCTGCTCACTCCTCAGCTGCGGACCTGCCCCCCTTTCCGTCATACCCTCCTCCCGGATCCCATTCCCACCTCACCAGCCCTCGTGTTAGCAAGGTTGGTGTCAGCCATGGCTGGGTTGGGCAAGTGTCTCAGAGTTGAGAGCAGGTTACCTGACCGGGTCGGCAGGGAGCTGCAGGAAAGGAGTCAAAGAGCCACCTGTGGCTCAGGAGCCACAGGTTGCCGACACCTGTCCTAGACTCATGGCTCCTGCTTGAAGAGCAGATAGCAGCCATGGTTAGAAAGGCCTTGCACAGCTTCATATTATGCGTCAGTTGTGCCCCTTTCTGGACCCTGAGGCTCTACTCAGTCACTTATGCCCTTGTAACCTCTTGTTTAGACTACTACAACACACTCTACATGGGGCTGCCCCTGAAGAGCATTCGGAAATTTCAACTGGTGCAGAATGTAGTTGTGCGCGTGGTAAATTATGCCAAATATACAAGACACTTAATGACACCACTACTGCATGGGCTGTATTACTGGCATGTTTTCAGACGGAATACAAGGTGCTGTTGTCACCTTTACAGCCCTATATGACTTGGGAACAGGTTTCTTGAGGGACTGCCTCTTTCTGAGAGTCTCTGCCCATCCAATTCGATCTAGCAGGCTGGACATGCTGCTGGTCCCATCAACCAAAGAGTATCCACTGGCCAGAACTAGAAGATATGCTTATTCTGCAGTAGCTCCTGTACTAAAGCTGGTTGCTGCTGTGAAACTAAAACAAGCTTCTCCCCTCTTGCATTTGGAATCCAAGTATTGAGTTTCTTAAGTGGAAAATGCCGCATTTATCTCATTACACTTTTATTCTTTTATTTCTAGCTTCTTTTTCAAAGTTATCAAGAGATTTGAGAATCTTTCTCATGGGTAAATCCCACTTTCAGTTCTCTGGAATTTGATACATGGGCTGCCCATATTCAATAGAATAACCTCTTCTGCTTTACTTCCTCGTAACGGGAAATTGCATGTTATGTCTCTTTCTTTTTCTCTTCCAGAGAACTCTGACTTAATTACTGAATAAGCCTCTCAAATGTCAGCTGCCAATTTCAACCCTATAACATTGGGGGGAGTAAGAAAATATTTTTTTTTCAGTGCCTTCCTCTCCATGTGCAGCCCATTGGTTTGATTTGCAGGGACAACTTATGGTTTCCTTACTCACAGGGAGATGACCAACACACTCAACCACCAGGACACTTAAATGACAATGAGCATCCCCCAAACATTATTAGGTTGTGCCCATATGGCATCTACCACGGTCGTCATATTCCTGTGAAAGAACATGACACTCTGCTTGTGTATTTAACTGAAAAAGTGTTTGCCCTCCAGGCATGTCTAACTGAAGGATGCAAAGGTTTTCCAGAAGCGAGTTAAGACCTGCCAATTAGCGTCCGAGTTCTAAGAATGTGATTCAGCCCTGATGGCTTGAGGGCATTCCCTCCGCCTTCTTCATTTGAAAAGATGGCCTTTAGCCATTTGAAAATTTTAACTTTAAGAGCATGCTCCAGAATTGTCATTTGATCGACTAGATTTACACACCCTTGGGCTTTCCTGGTGGTCTCCCATCCATATTCTTATTACCTTGCTTAGTTTCGGACCCTAGAGAAGTTCATCCAAGGGCTGCCACCCATGGAGAGCCACACCCATAGGTGGCCGCGATGGCTCACGTGGTAAGACGCTGGGCCTGCACACCAATGAGGTCAGCAGCTCGGTAGTTCAATTCCCGTGAGTGAATTCCCAGGCTGGGCCTGCGCACCAGTGAGGTCAGCAGCTCGGCAGCTCAATTCCCATGAGTGAATAAAAATGGAGGGACAAGAAAAGAGCCTCCCTCAACTACCTACCGGCATTCAGGCGTCTCACCGGTAAAAGGTAACACTGCCTGAAAAAATTCCTTTCACAGAGGCAACCAATCACCTCGGTGATCCCTGGCTAACACGTACCATATGCTAAAGAAATAAACACCTGGAGAAATTTTGGAACAATTAAACCTTTTATAAAATAGTGTTTTCAAGTTTTCTAAAAACACAAAAGAAGAAAGCATTCAAAAATTTATTTCTTATATGGTCAAAACGATAAGATGTTCTCTTTGTTTTTAGCCTCATATTGCTAGCAAATAGTTTACAGGTCCCATTTCCCCATATTGGATCAGTGATTAAAATAAAATTGGATTGTGTGTGTTTACGTGTGTGTGTGTGTGTGTGTTTTCCACGTGGGCTTAAAATCTTCAGTTCTAAACACTGCAAGAATAAGGATTCCCCTAAGAAAGATAATTTTTTTTAAAGGTAGCAATCAAATAGTGGAGCTGAAATCCTCCAAAAGCAACAGCTAAAGAAGACTTTATGCTGTGGCTGAAAACTTTTCCCTGTTCATTCATTTTAGCTGACCCAGTTCTGAGTAATACAACTCGCCAATTCCAGTGTTCTCTGTTGAGGATGATCTTGGCTTCGGGGCCTTCAAGAGTGCCAGTACTGTATCATGGGATCCTCAGCCCAGACAGGGTAGGATAAGGCCAGATTCTCAGAAACACTGTCCTCAATGGGCCAACCGCAGGTTTTGAAGAAAGGACCAAGGTTTCTGTTGACTTCCTGAGAAAAGGTTTTTGCCCACAGGTTCATCTTGTTTGTGTTAAGTTTGCATGAAGAGACAGACGCGGAGTGCTTCAAGCTCTTAGTTTATTAGTGACTACAGCTCAGAACGGACCCCATTTGGCTGGGCTGCGGCTGCTACTTATAGCCAGCAGCCGCAGTTGCCAGCCAATCAGAGTGCACTTTTTAAACCAATCATATTTGACATTTTACAAGAACAGTTCAAACTAAACCAATGACATTCAAACCTGCATACATAACAGAAGGGACCTTATAGGTCATCTAGTCCAACCCCCCGCCCAAGTTTCTATTTCTGACAAATGGCAGTCCAATCTCTTCTTGAAAGTCTCAAGTGATGAAGCTCCCACGACTTCCAAGGGCAAGCTGTTCCATTGGCTGATTGTTCTCACTTTCAGAAAGTTTCTCCTTATTTCCAGCTTGAATCTCTCTCCTTGGTCTGTTTCCATCCATTATTCCTTGTCTGGCCTACAGGTGCTTTAGAAAATAGCTTGACCTCTTTCTCCTCTCTGTAGCAGCCCCTCAAATATTGGAAGACTGCTCTCCTGTTTCCCCTGGTCCTTCTCTTTACTAGACTAGCCAGGCCCAGTTCCTGTAACCATTCTTCATATGTTTTAGTCTCCAGTCCCCTAATCATCCTGGTTGCTCTTCTCTGTACTTTTTCTAGAGTCTCAACATCTTTTTTATAGTGTGGCGACCAAAACTGGATGCAGTACTCTAGGTACTCTACATGCAGTACTCTATTTGTGAGAGTTGCAGTATCCTGAAGTCATGGAATCAACATTTGCACCCAAGCAAAGTCAATGCAGGAAGCTGGATTTGCATAACCACCACTGAACAATTGCAGCAGTTCACTTAACAACCATGGGAAAAAAGGACATACATTTAGTGTGTCTGACTCTTGGCGATCCTCTGGGCCAGGACTCTCCATATCTTCTGATCTTTGAGTTGTTCTATGCTGTGGCTGGTGTCAGCTTTGATGGTGTCCAGCCATCATGTTGTTTTGCTGCCTGGTTTCCTTTTACCACTAAATCTGCCCAAAAAATTGATTTCCTTAATGCAGGGGTATCAAACTCAAGGCCCATGGGTCAAATTAATCAACGGGGTGCTTAAATCTGCCCTGCAGGGCCAGCCTGGAAATATCAAGGGTCCAGCCCGGGGTGTCTCTGGTGGCTAAAATGGGCCCCCATCTTGTTTTCATCCTCCATGGCCTCCTGCAGCACTCTGCCGGTTGAAACTGGGCCTGAAACAGGCTGAAAAACTGGCCAAAAATGGGCTAAAAACCAGGCCAAAACAGCTGGAAATGGGCCCAAAACAGACAAAAATGGATCAAAAGTGGCCCCAAAAATGGCCAAAATGCCCCCCAAAATGCCAGTTGAAACTGGGCCTGAAACAAGCTGAAAAACTGGCCCAAAATGGGCTGAAAACCAGGCCAGAAACAGCTGAAAAATGGGCCCAAAACAGACAAAAACAGCCCAAAATGGCCCAAAATGCCCCCCAAAATGCTGGTTGAAATCAGGCCTGAAACAGGCTGAAAAACAGGCTGAAAATGAGCTGAAAAATAGGCCCAAAACAGGCCAGAAAATGGACCAGAAATGGCCAAAAATGGCCCCAAAACAGGCCACAAGGCCTGTTTTCAGCCATCAGGGTGCTGCAGGAGACAACGGAGGGTGAAAATAAGGTGGAGGGGGGGCCATGTGCGGTCCCCCTATGCCCTGTTTTGGTTGGCAGGGTGCTACAGAAGGCATCCATCCCGCCACCCCAAGCCACCACCCCCATTACCCCCACAGGCCTGCAGAGGAGAACTACAATGCTGATCCGGCCCTTGAAGAAATCCAGTTTGACACCCCTGCTCAATTCATTCTCCTGCATGACATGGCCAAAATAAGTTCCTATGATCTTATCTAAACTTATGTAGTCTCAGATTAACACATTCCTGGTTACCTATTTATTTAGGCCTTGTTCTCCTTGTGATCACATCATATATGCTGCACCTCTACCCCCTTGTCATTACTCCATTCAGAGGAGAAAATTCTTGTTGCCAGAACCATTGAAAACACAAACTGACTTCCAGTAGCCTTGGCATAGCTGATCCTCCAACTAATTCCACAACAAGCTTATTGACAGATGTCTATTACTAGTCATAACAATTCATCCTGATGTGGTCCTGATAAAGGTACCCCCCTCCCCTATACATGTGAGCCTGATTGACTACCAAACCCCTCATTTACCTGCAAATTGCTGAAAGTGTCCCTGTAAGAAAATATTCATAACAAGCTGACTTGACCCTGGGTGGCAACAGGGAGAATAATCAGTCGGGAATCTGGGGCCCGGTAAATAAAAATATCTAAATTTGCTAATCACATCTCAGCGACCATGTAAGAAGAAACAATGAGAAATTCACCCAGATGGCTTTATCAAAAACATTGCAACCATCATGTGGAAACATTGCAACACCATGCAAAAAACACTGCAGTATCATGCTGCAATTTGCTCCAGGTCTTGTCTTTGTCTGCTGTCTTTAAAATGATTTTTAAAAATTTAAATGTTTAAATTGTCTTTAAAATGTCCCTTCCAGCTCTATTCTGATTGATTGATTGATTGATTGATTGATTGATTGATTGTAGCAGGCCAAAGATGTGTAAATTATGCTTCTGTCTTTGCTCAGGAACAAGGCTATCTACAGAAGAGAGAATTATTACGTACACAGAAATAAATGTATTAGCAGGCATGGATTAAAATCAGGACTCAGGACAGCTCCCAGAAATGCCAGCAATTTACAGCTGAGTTTTAAAAAGCAAATATTTCCTGGAACACATGGCAGCACTCTAAGAGAAATAAGGCACTGGTTTGGGCGTATCCACATAGCACACCAAGCTAGTGATTGAATTAACCCATTTTCTGTGTTTGTAACAATAGTTTGAAACAAGCGAATTCAGTAGTCTGCATTTTCATAGCCAAAAAGCTTGTATTAATGAAAATTAAACTAAGTTCAGCATGTTATGCAGAAAAAAATGCTAGATTTCTTGCTGACACCATCGTGTTTGTTTTGTGAATGCAACCTTGGTCTGGGCAGGGAGGGAATTCTTAAGCATGTTAGGAAGCAACAACGAAAAGATACAGGTCCCGAAGTCATTTTTCCAGCATTTTCTGAATACGATCTATCTTATCCTGATCAATATTTGCAGTGGCTGCTCAGAAGTGTCTGTGTTTGCGATGTTTGCATCAGTGATGAAATCATCCCTTGCATCATATCCCCAATGACCTCCCTAGAAGACCTGGTTTTTTCAGCAATCCGGCCTGAAGTGGAGTGGGGTGGGTTTTTAATTGTTTTTAGATTAGTTTCTGGGATTTTTTTAAAATTACATTTATATGCCGCCCTTCTCCGAAGACTCAGGGCGGCTTACAATTTTTGGAGCACAACCCAATGCGCTCAGCAATAGCCTTCCTTCCATTGTATATGCCTGCTTATTACTAAGCGGCATTTTTACAAAGTCAGCTTATTGCCCCCAACAATCTTGGGTCCTCAATTTACCTACCCTGAGAGGATGGAAGGCTGAGTCAACCTTGAGCCTGGTGGGATTCGAGCCTGCACTAACTGCAGGCAGCTGGAATTAAGTGCTAGGCATTTAACAGCCTGCACCACCAAAGCTCTTTGGTTTTAAGTTTGGGTAAATCTTAGCCAGTCTTGAAGGTGCCAAATGCCAACAATAGAACATTTTATGTTGGTTTTCTTTATATGCTGCCAATTTTGTTATTTTATAATTCACGTTCCAAATCTTTTCCCATTCTTCCAGATCAATAGTATGTCCAGCGTTCCTACCCCATGCAATCATCGTTCCTTTCACAATTTCTTCCGCTCTTTCAAATTCTAATAAATGTTTATATAACTTTGATAATAATTTCTCATCTGGGCCAATCAAGATTTTATCTAGTTTTTGTATTTCATTATCTATTCCAAATTCCCCACTGTCTTTTTTATATCTTGTTTGAATTTGCATATAGGTCCACCAATCCAGGTTTATTCCCTGCTCTTCCAATTTCTGTCTGCTCTTTAAGTTCCCTTGGTCATCTAACATTTCCCTATACCTAGCCATTTTCTTAACCTCTGTTATATTGGGGTGTATTACTGCTTCCAAGGGAGATACCCAGTTTGGAATTTTCAAATACTATTTATTCTTTATTTGTTTCCATGATTGTATCAGCACATTTCTTATTTTCTTTGTCCCACAGGAAGGCATGCCATCCTCTTTGTATATCATGCGCTTCTATGGTTAATATTCTTTTTTTCCTTAGATTGATCGAATCTCGTATCCATACATGTATTGCTACCTTATGGTATAGTTCCCAATCTGGAAGCCCAAGGCCACCTCTGCTCTTACTATCCTGTAAATCTTTTAACTTTATTTGGGCTTTTTTGTTTGCCCAAACAAATTTTGTGATTATTCTATTAAGTTCTCTAAAAAAATTCTTATCTAATTTTGTTGGAGTTGTTTGAAATAAATATAAAATCTTTGGCAGGACATTCATTTTTATAGTTGCTATTCTTCCTAATAACGATAATTGCAGAGTCTCCCATTTTTCCAAATATTTTTTAATTTGATTGAATAATTTGATGTAATTGTCTTCTTTTATTTTTTGTGTGTGATTTGTAGTCCCATTACATTTTCTAGCTCCTTTTTATTTCTAATTGTTATGTTTTTCACTAGCATTTTGGTTTGTCTTTGTTGATTTTAAATCTTGAAATCTCTCCATATTTTTCTAATTCCTCTATCAAAATTGGGCCTGATTCTAGTATCTCCTTAATAAAAAAAACCCAAATCATCGGCGAATGCTTGTAGTTTATACTCTTCTTTTTTAATTTTTGTTCCCTGTATTTCTGAATTATTCCTAAATTTTATTAATAGTGTCTTTAGTGTCAAAATAAAGAGCAGAGGTGACAATAGGCATCCCTGTCGGACTCCTTTTGTTATTCTAAACGCCTTCGTTATATCTCCATTTATTATTATATTGGCCTTTTGGGAAGAATAAACTGTTTCTATTAATTTTTCAAATCTGTCTCCAAACTTCATTTCCTTAATTTGACGTACCATAAATTCCCAATTTAAATTATCGAATGCTTTTTGTGCGTCCAGAAAGACAAGGGCCACTTGTCTTCCTGGTTGCATTTCATAATATTCTAATATTTTTATTACTATTCTAATGTTGTCTCTTATTTGTCTTTGCGGTAGAAATCCATTCTGATCACTATGTATAATTTTGTTTAAAATCCTTTTTGTCCTTCCTGCAATAATACTCATAAAAATTTTGTAGTCAGCATTCAAGAGCGATATTGGTCTATAGTTCTTGATTTGATTAACATCAGTACCTTCTTTCAGTATCAAAGTAATATATGATTCCCTCCACAATTCCAGTATTTTTGTATTTAACAAAGCCTCATTACATACTTCCAGTAATACTAGTTCCAATGATTCTCCTATTTTTTGATATAATTCTCCTGGTAAACCATCTGGCCCTGAGGAATATATTAAATCAAGAAATTACATTAACAGAATTAAAGGAAGCAATCCCAAAACAGAAAGCAAATAAGACCTCGGGGCCAGACGGTTTACCAGTCCAGTCTCTTCTTGAAAGCCTCCAGGGATGAAGCTCCCACAACTTCCAAAGGCAATCTCTGTTCCATTGGACAGTCATTTTTTTTCCAGTTTTGTCATAAATTCAAACAGTTATTAAATGGTTGTAAGTCGAGAAGTACCTGTGTCAAATTTAAGCCCTATTTAGCATGAAATGAAATTTGATTCCTAAGGATCTTCTTCCTGCCCTCAGAGTGCAATGGACTGAAAACTGTTCCTTCTCACTGCAGTTCCTTTTCCAACAAGTTACACATGGGTTGAAATCAGAGAGCCCATCCAAACTGTGATAAAAAAGAAACTGTTTTAGCTGTGTCATCATTGCACCCTTCATCTCATTATTGGATTATTTTATTTTCTGGGTTTGCTCCATAATCTGGACAGTAAACTAATCAAACCGCCTGGATTTTCACAAGATTGAGCAAAGAAGAAGAAGAAGAAGAAGAAGAAGAAGGAGGAGGAGGAGGAGGAGGAGGAGGAGGAGGAGGAGGAGAATGTGGATCAAGCGAGGGTCATAATAACTGCATTCATTCCACACGTGGGACGACTAAGCTGCTGTGTTTATACTTCGCTTTTATTTGTGAACTCTATTTTGCAGACAGAGAATTACCTTATGAATTATTAATCATATCAATAGCAGGCACCATTGAAAAGATCGATGGTCTGTCCATACTGGTTTTGAAGTTGTTCTTCCAGCTGCCTCAGATTGTTTATCTTTGTTATGTTATCCTGATTATTTTCAGCAATGACTCCCCGGAACTCTTTCGTTTGCTTTTTGGTCAGACAACAAACTGCAGCCCAGGTATGACTGGGTATATTCACTCTGTTTTTGAGGTTGCCTTTCCCAGGTACAGCACCCACAATGATATATGTTTCAAGGCACTGGTTAGCATATGTTTGCACGTCTTGTTCATACTGTTTCCATTTTCCACCATTGAGCTTCTCAAACTGGGGCACAATGTTGGTTAAAGTGAAGGTTGCGTTTTTGCTCTCCTGATTCGGTTGATGGCAGACTGGTGCCAAGTGCCCCCTGTTGTATGGCGTAGCATTTTGGTAATCACTCGAAACAGCCTGGCTCTTTTGAAGGAGAAGTCTATTGATTCCACAGCTCGATTCCGGTTCCATGCTGGCTTGTGCAGTATGCTGTGCAAGCTGGGAATAACAAAGGACAAGCAATGTGCCTGATTAGCATTCACACAAGACTGAATCAAATACCCTGAATCTGGTTAAAGACCCACCATGAGTGAGCCAGGGAATGAGATGTGGGATACACTCCCATAGAGGTTCCCATTTTGGGGCAGTTTCTGGGAATTCTAGAAATTGAGGGCCCCTGACTTGGACAGCCCACTTTAAACTGTCCTGTAGTAGAGAATACACACTGCTTCAGCTTGAAATGTGGGGTTCGTGGAAATCTGAGCTTGGTTCTTTGAGGGATTGCTTTCCCCCTCGCCCGGTGGGCTACCCACAGTGAGCCAATTCCACACAAAACCTCTCCAGTTCTGTCATGAGGTGAGAGAGCCCCAAAAGGTGGACTCAGCCCCTTTTTATTAAGTTCTCTCTAAAGCAAGCAGTTACAGTACAGGAAGCTCATTCTTATTGGTTACGTATTACACTTAATACCATATTTGGTTATTTGTGGTATAAGGAAGAAAAGCGGCTGTAGCAGGCATGTAACTTTTGCTGATGTGTACCTATCATGTTACGCTACCTTATCAGTGGTGAGTGCAGGCGCTATCTGGCTACTGGTGAAACGCAGGTGCAAAAGTTGTGTGAGCAGCAAGCAAAGTTGTTACAGTTTGTGTGCGAGCAAAGTTGTTACAGTTTGTAGAAACAAACAGACAGTGCAGCTATGTTCTCTGCTGCTAACTTGGCTCAGCTTTTACAGAAGCCTGCATAATGGCTAATACAAAGGCAATTAATGATTTTATAGGAACAGTTCTTTGGGAAAAGATGGAAGTAGGACTTTGCCAATGTGGGCACAGAGATCTTACAGCCAAACTCCTAAGAAATCCTGGAATTAATTATCTACAAGTAACTCTTAAATCCACCGTCTTGCCTTATTTCTTAACCACTGATTGTTCCTTTAAGGTCGCCTCCATTTGATGAATGTTTAGCTTCAGGATAGGAACTCCTCTTACCTGTGGTTCAATCATCCAGACTGTCGGTCGTCGACCTGAACCAGACTCATATTTATATGCTGAGAATATGGGGATGCGCCTACTCTTGTCGTACATTGTGGCAAAATGATATTTGTTATTATACTTCTGGCAGATTCTGGCCGGCTTCTCTGGCACCACATTGGGGGGAGTTCCGTTCAAGAAGAACTGGTGGCATTGACTGAAACTTTGCACCACCTCCCCAGTTGCAGGCAGGAGAAAAGAGGCAGCCAAGGAGAAGATCCATAGCAGCCACATGGTCGTGTACTTGCTCAGTTGGTCCTTCAAGTGGAACTTTTCTGCCAAAAAAAAAAGTGAGAGAAGAATAATGATAAAACTTTGATTTACCAAGAGTTCCACGACGAATGTGAGAATGGGTTTGAGGTTGGGTTTTGCCAGGGGCGCCTGAAGTCCAGCTGGTCCTCCTGGTCAGATGGAGGCCAAACAGATTGTTTTCACTTCCGGAGGGAAGAGCGGGAATGTGAGAATGGAAGAGAACCGGTAAACAGGCAAAGAAGGAGAAGGGCAAGGAAAGAAAGGGAGGAAAAAGAAAAGAAAGGAGAAAGAAAAGGAAAGAGGAGAGAGAAAGAGTAAGGTTTTCCACAGAGGCTCTGAGGAAAAGTGTGACAGGAGGAAGCCTCAGCTGAGGAGAAAGAAGAGTCTGAAGAGAGAGAAGGAAGAGTTGGGATGGCGGGGAGACAATTTACTGCATCAAAGAGGCAAGCCAACACACACACACACACACACACACACACACACACTCAGAGCCAAACAGAGGTATTATTTTTTCTTCTTTATTTGCCATTTGTATATCAAAGATGGAGAGCACTTCCGTTATTAGATATTGGACAAGTACCATGTCTTCCTATGAGAGCAATCAGCTTATCCTTGCAGCCAAATGTATACCTGTCCTCCTGGAAGAGAAAGAGGCTGGAGGCAAAATTGCACAAACAGACAGACACACATACACACACACACACATGCACCCTCTCTCAAGGAAGGTCGGTGTTCGTGAAGAGGCACACAAAGTAAGAAGCAGAGTCAAACTGAGGATCTGTTCATTTTTAGGGAATGGGTGGGGGGTCTTTCAAGGCATTCATTCCGGACTGGATGATTGTCCTGAATGCTCCAGCCAGAATTCTCCCAACCACCCAAATCATCTAGAAAGCAACAGCGTACTGAAGCCCCTCTTCTGAGAGGTTATGGGGGGGGGCTGTTGCCAGTGGGTGCTGCCTGATGCACACCTAGACCCACACCTAGAGTCCTGCATCCAGTTTTGTTCACCACATTATAAAAAAGATGTTGTGACTCTAGAAAAAGTGCAGAGAAGAGCAACCAGGATGATGAGGGGACTGGAGGCTAAAACATACAATGAATGGTTGCAGGAACTGGGCCTGGCTAGTCTAGGGAAGAGAAGGACCAGGGGAGACAGGAGAGCAGTCTTCCAATATTTGAGGGGCTGCCACAGGGAGGAAGGGGTCAAGCTATTTTCTAAAGCACCTGTAGGCCAGACAAGGAATAATGGATGGAAACTGAACAAGGAGAGATTCAACCTGGAAATAAGGAGAAACTTTCTGACAGGGAGAACAATCAACCAATGGAACAGAAGTTGCCTTCAGAAGTGGTGGGAGCTTCATCACTGGAGGTTTCAAGAAGAGATTGGACTGCCATCTGTCAGAAATGGTGTAGGGTCTCCCGCTTGGGTGGGGGGTTGGACTAGATGACCTACAAGGTCTCTTCCAACTCTGATTATCTGTTATCTGATGCTTCAGCCCCTCCAGAACGATTTTCAGGAAACAACAAAAGGCTGAGAAATCCTGTTTGCCAGATGATTCAACAGTAACCCTCTTTTGCCCACATTACCCATCATTAACAAGGTTCCCAGGTCTCACACGAAGGAAATATCGTATTGAAAACCGCCTCATATGGAGTCAGCAGGTGATGCTGTCCTGGGTTTTAAGAGAATAGCGTGAGCCCTGGCAAAAGCTGGTTGCTCTAATGGCCCATCATCCAATATCCATTATCCTGGGGGAGACCTGGGGGGTTTCCCCCCTTCATCCACTCTTTCAACACAGCTTCCTTTGATCTTTCTCTCTGGACACCCCCTTCCTTTCCTTTTATATCAAAATATAAAAACATAAAAGTTTTTTCCTGAATGCCATCACTCTGCTAAACAACTAACTCCCACAACACTGTCAAACTTTTTACTAAGACTGTATTACTATTATGCTTCTCATTCTTCCTATTACCTATCTCCTCCCGCTCATGACTATAATCTCGTTGCTTCTATCTTTATGATTTATACTGTTTTATTTAGTTTCCTAGTATGATTTCATTGCTTATTTAGTATCCTGTGACTATCATTAAGTGTTGTATCTTATGATCCTTGATGAATGTATTTTTAATGTATACTGAGAGTATATGCACAAAATACAAACTCCTTGTGTGTCCAATCACATGACCAATAAAGAATTCTATTCTATTCTATTCTGTTCTGTTCTGTTCTGTTCCGTTCGGTTCCATTCCGTTCCATTCCATTCCATTCCATTCCATTCCATTCCATTCCATTCCATTCCATTATTCTATTCTATTCTATTCTATTCTATTCTATTCTATTCTAAAGACATAAATCAGCAGCCCATAACAAGACATAACACAGTGGCTTACCCAGCAGAATACTCACAAGTGCAGCCAGTCTCTTCCTTGTAGACCAGAATGAAGCCAGGTAGGCAGAGAAGAGTCACAATGAGGATGAAGGTCCCTGCTCCAAGATTTATATTCTGTCTATTTCCTGTTACGTTTCCAAAGAAAGGAAAATGAAACTGTTATTTTGATGGCTTAAAAGACATTTAATTTATGGTGAGGTTTCTGTGGAATTGCCAGTTTGGGTATTTGGCCCCCGTCCACTTAGATTTTGGCTATTTTATGTTGTCTTTCTGAGGAAATGAACACATAACACAGAAGAATAATTTGGATTTCCAACTTGAGCCAGGGTTGTGCAAGAATAAATAAAGATGAGATCCAGGCAGCTGTGAGGAAAGAAGAAATATTTATTCCTAAAAGCAAACAGTTGGCCTTACACCAAAGAAATGGGGCACAGCAAGAGACTTTTATAGGGGGGATTGTCCTGGTATGGAAGTCTCTAGGTGCATGATGGCGAACCTATGGCCCTCATGCCCGAAGTGGCATGCGAAGCCATGTTGCCTGGTACGCATAGCCCTCCTTGTTTGTCTTCTGGGTTTCTGGTGTGCTTGCAGATGTCACGATCAGCTGTCCTTCGCGCATGCGGCAGTGCCAAAAACAGGAGGGTGCATACGTGCCAGCCAGCTGATTGTTGGATGTGCATACATGCCAGAACCCAAAAGTTTGGCTCTCCCAGAGCATGGCCTCGGTGCTGAAAAGGTTCGCCGTCATTGGTCTAGGTGCTGATTCTAGGGTGACACTTGAGGGTGTGTGTGTGTGTGTGTGTGTGTGTTTTGTCCCCAATTCGGGTCTGAGCCTAGTGCCGAGGCCAATGAAGGACGCCAGACATGAGGTGCAGGTTTTTTGATTGCTTTTTATTGGGGTACCCCAAGAAAAAGTGCTCCTGGCCAAAATGCCAAGAGCCCAGAACAAAGGATTAAGAAAGCTGTATACATGTTCACTAAAGAAGAAGCCAGGACAAGGCCGGATAATAAGAAACATCATCTAATAAACATTTTAGTAACAATTCTGCAATTTCTTCTATACTGACAGAAGGTCAAATTGTAGTCACCAAAAGCTGCAAACCACAATGACTACATCCAGGACTGAAAGAGCATATTTCAAACATTTGCACTGTGAACCTCAGTGGTTGCAGTGAATAAGAAAACACCATACGTTGGCACACCCAGCAGAAGACTCACAAATGCATCTGGGCCTGATTAGCCTCTTGCTTGTAGCCCAGAATGAAGCCATGTAGATGGAGAAGAATCGCAGAGCAGATAAAAGACCCTTCTCCAAGATTTAATCTCTGGCTATTTTCTGTTACATTTTGGAACAAATGAACATATAACTGTTCAGTTCACAACTGTTCTTGTGGTACTTGCCCTAGACTGACATTTCCGTGAAACTGTCTCTGTTGGCACGACCATCTTAAAGCTGTGGGAGCCAACAGCCCAAAGCGAACAGGCAACCCACAAATTGTCTAGACTTGGCTCCTGCCCATTAAATTCCAGAGATGGTGCTAATAAAAATCAGCAAGGTGTGGTAGATATCAGGCCAAGTAGCAAACATCAAACATAAATGAAAGACAATCACCAACAGAGGAATAGAAATAGAAATCACAGTGTGGAAAATATAAGGCGTAATCAAGAATTGTGCTGGAAATTCTGAAATAGTTGTTTCTTCCTAGTCTAAAAATAACAGAATAATAGAATAACAAAATGACAGTGCAACAAAGTTGGAAGGGACCATGGAGGTTCCCCTAGTCTAGTCCTGCCCCCTGATCAAGCAGGCGACCTACACCATTCCAGACAAATATTTCTCCAATATCTTCCCAAAAACCTCCCGTGATGGAGCACCCACAACTTCCAGAGGGAAGTTCCACTCCACTGATTAATTGTTCTCACAGAGAGGAGAGAGACAACTTATTCTCCAAAGCACTTGAGGTCCAGGCAATTAGTTTCCATCATTGTGTCTTGTCCTGCCCTTAGGTGCTTTGGAGAATAGCTTGACTCCCTCTTCTTTGTGACAGCCCCTGAGATACTGGAAGACTGCTATCATGTCTCCCCTGGTCCTTCTTTTCATTAAAGTAGACTCTCTGTAATGATCTTCCACCTGTTATTTCTTGCCTGGACCTCAAGTGCTTTGGAAAATAAGTTGTCTCTCTCCTCTCTGTGACCAGAAAATGGCTATCGTGTCACCCTCAGTCCTTCTCTTTTTTGTTTCAGTGGTGGGGTTCAAATAATTTAACAACCAGTTCTCTGCCCTAAATGATTTCTTCCAACAACCAGTTCACCAAACTGCTCAGAAAGTTAACAACCGGTTCTCCTGAACTGGTGCAAACCGGCTGAATCCCACCACTGCTTTGCTTGTCAGAAGAACCCTGGGAATTCCTCCAAACGTTCTTCGCATGTCTTATCCTCCGGGCCCATTATCATTCTTGTACCTCTTCTCAGCACCCTTCCTAGGGTGGGGTCAACCTCTGTTTTGTATCGTGGGGACCACAAAGGGACTCCGTATTCCAAGTGTGGTCTCACCAGTGCAGTATATAAAACAGTACTAGCGCTTGTGGGTCAATACAGCTTCCTGTGAAGGTTTTGCTTCCCGATGTGCCATTCTAAACATCTCCACATATTAGCTAGGAAAACAAGCCACTGGAAGAGGCTGTAATGTGAACTAGATTATACTCAACAGAATTTGGGGTTAAGTTATTTATTTATTTATTTATTTAGAAAATGTATATTGCTGCCTACTCACACAGGGCGACTCAAGGTGGCTTAGAAGGTTAGAAAAACACAATATAAAAGAAATAAAAAAGAATAAAAATAATGAAGTAATAAGATAATAACCATAATAACTGTGTTACGACTGAGGGGGACACGGTGATTCAGAGGTTAAAGATGCTGAGCTTGTAAAGCCGACGGCTTGGGTTCGAGACAAGAGTACCGCATGACGGGTGAGCTCCTGTTCCTTGCCTCAGCTCCTGCCCAGCTAACACTTCAAAAGCATGCGAAGTAGAGTAGGTAAATAGGTACCACTTTGATGGGAATATAACTGTGTTCTGTGCATCTTGGTGCATAGTCACATGTTTACGGAAATATCTTTGGACAACGCTGGCTCCCACAGCTAAGAAACAGAGATGAGCACTGCTGCCCCCTATAGATGGACATGGCTGGACAGGGGAGGCCATCACCTTTATGTTATGATGGGGGATTCAGGCCAAAATCCCTTTCAGCCAACCTATCCAATCCAGGTTTAGGCAGTGGGTTTTTTCTGCAACCAAAACATAGATCATAGCAATTTAACAGCCTTTATTGCTAAATGTTTCCTGCAGCCAGAGTGAAGGAAACGGGCCAATCTGGAGATTCTTTTTGAACCACACCAACATGTCACCTGCTTTTATACAGTTTAGATGCTGCCTTTTAGTAGCTGGTATGGAGAGTGGAATTTAACTTAGAATGGAAAATGTATTAAGGCCTCAGTTCTATGCACCCTTCTTTAGAACTAATGCACGTTGGAGCCAGAAGTTTCTACATGAAGAACTGGAGAATTCAGAATTATTGGACCATTTGGACCACACCATATACAACTCTTTGTCTGCTAAGGTTTGACTCCAGCTTAATGGCATTTAATCAATCAATCCATCAATCAATCAATGAAGGCCAAAATAGAGAAAAAGCATGAAACTATTATTAATGAGCTGTCATGCCCTTGGTAGAGGCGGAGTCTGAGGGACAGGAGGAACAGCCGACAGGGAGCGGAGGTGTGGCTCCGGAGGTTGTGGAGGAAGCTAGAGAAGGGCAGAGGCCAGCTGGGCAGTCAGAGGAAGAACCAGGTCTATCCCCCCTGCATCCTAGGACATGCAGGGAGGAACGGAGAAGGAAGCAACTTGGCTTACGAGAGAGGAAGCGGCCATGATCCCCCTCATTGATGGCAGCTGGGGAGAATAGTATATAAGAGAGACAGTTAAAACACAGCATTGCCAGCATTGAAACAAAGCGAGTTGTATTTTGGGCTGAAGTTACCTTGGTTGGCGTCCTTCCAACAGACTGTGCCTTGTTATCTCCTTAAATTTGGTAATTACTTATCCTGGGCCGTTGTGGAAATTTCTTCATTGTAGTTTCTTTGGTTTTTTATTTCACCTCTATCTGCTCATTAAGTTCAGACTGTATTGCTTTCATTTGAAGACTATTTTTGAGTAAGTTTTATCTCCAACTGAGAATTACTGAACAGTGGGACCAAGTTGGAGGCATTAAAGGACATTTATTTACGTTTTGGATTTGTTACATTTTTGTTACACTCTGGGTCATCACATGAGCCTTTTTCCTGTACATCCCAAACATATAACCTTGATTGATTGATTGATTGATTGATTGATTGATAATATTGTGCAAAATGGAATGGTCAAATTTCTAGATTAATATACTGAAAGTCACACACAAGGACACAGATCTTTGATAAGCAAGTTTATTGGATGAAGTAAGAAAGCTATTGAGACAGAATTCTAGCAGTCATACATACTAGGATTGCTTGCAAGACACTTTTTTTCAGCATTGTCATAACCACAAACAAACAATTGTCATAATTTGAGGACTACTTGTATCAAATATAACTGCTCTATAGCATAAAAATTCCTACAGGGCCTCTTCACTCCCACACAGCCCGTTGGATTGAAAATTGTTCCTTCCCACTGCAGCTACTTTTTGAACAAATTATACATGGGTTGAAATCACATAAAGCCCATCCAACCTCTAAACTCTAATAAACAAGACCCTGTTTTAGCTGCGTCAGCACTTTGCCCTTCATCTGATTATTGAATTCATTTATTTTCTGTGGTTGCACAATAATCTGAAACGTGATCTAATCAAACTGCCTGGATTTTCACAACATTTAGCAGGAAAAAGAAAAAGGTATAGATCAAACCAGGATTAAAATTAACTGCATTCTTTCCATATGTGGAACAACTAAGCTGCTAGGTTTGTACTTTGCTTTCATTTGCTCTGGGAACTCAGTTAACAAGCATTATTGAAAAGATCAATTTTTTTCTTCTTATAGAGCTTAGCAAGTCGTCCTTGCAGCTCCCCCAAGGTATGACGGTCTACGTTATTCTGGTCATTTTGAGCAATGACTGCCCAGGATCTTCTGCCTTTTTGAAGTATACAACAACCTGCAGCCCAGATATGACTGGGTACATTCACTCTGTTATTGATCTTATTATTCCCAGGTACAGCACCCACAATGATATATGTTTCATAGCATCCTGCTGTATTTATATGTTCTTCATATTCTCTCCATGTTCCCTGATTGAGGGCACTAAACTGGGGCACGATGTTGGTGAAGGTGAAAGTTGCAGCTTTGCTATCCTGATCTGGTTGATGGGACGATGGTGCCAAGTGTCCCCTGTCCTGCCGATTAGCCGCTCGGTAATCCCGGTCAACAGCCTGGCTCTTTTCCAGGATTTTTTGGTCGATCCCACAGCTCTCTTCCAGTTCCATGCTTTTTCGATTTTGATCCCCAGGCAGGGCAAGCTAGGAATAAGGCAAAAAAAAAGCAATGTGTCTGATTTGCATTTCCACAACGCTGAGTCAAAGACTCTGAATCTGGGGAAAGAACTGTCATGAGTCATATGGGGAATGGGGTGTGGGATACTCCGCCACTGAGACAGGTTGGATAGCATCTTCCAGGCATCCCAGCTCACAGGGCAGTTTCTGGGAATTCTGGAAATTGAAACCCCAGATTGTCGTTCATGAGAAGCCCACTTTAAACTATCTTCCAATATGGAATACACTACAGTGGTGGTATTCAATTTTTTTTACTACCAGTTCTGTGGGTGTGGCATGGTGGGTGTGGCATGGTTTGGTGGACGTCACTTGGTGGGCGTGGCAGGGGAAGGATACTGCAAAATCCCCATTCTCTCCCCACCCCATTAACCTGCTTTCCAGTTCTGTTTCCTGTGCAGGGCAACCAAAGAAGACCCAGCCGATCAGCTGGAACTCGGGAGGCAGAGAATAGAGGGGGCGGGGCCACTCAGAGGTGGTATTTGCCAGTTCTCTGAACTATTCCAAATTTCAGCTACCGATTCTCCAGAACTGGTCAGAACAAGCTGAATCCCACCTCTGAATTCCCATTGACCTTGAAATGTCAGGGTGATCTCTGAACTTGGTTCTTTGGGGAAAGAATCAGGTGGAAGTAAGACCTTGCCAATGGGGACAGTGAGGGTGAACAGAATTCTTTTACAGTCTTTGCTCCTGGTGAACCCTGCGAATAATTATGTATAAATCACTCTTAAATCCACTGTCTTGCCTTATTTCCTGACCACTGGCTGTTCCTTAAGGGTCGCCTCCAATTTATGAATGTTTAGCTTCAGGATAGGAACTCCTCTTACCTGCGGTTCAATCATCCAATCCACTTGTCGATCACCTTCACCAGGTTTATGCTTATATGCCGAGTACAGGGGGATGCGCCGAGTCTTGTCGTACATTGTGGCAAACCGATACTGGTTGTTATACCTCTGGCAGATTCTGGCTGGATTCATCGGGCTCAAATCGGGGGGTTTCCCACACAAGAAGAACTGATTGCAGGCTTTGAAATTGGTCACCACCTCCCCAGTTGCAGGCAGAAGAAAAGAGGCAGCCGGGGCGAGGATCCACAGGAGCAGCATGGCTGTGTGCTTGGTTGATCCTCTACGGGAATCTTTCTGCCAAAAAAAGTGAGAATAGAATAATGATAAATTTGATTCAGCAAAGTTCGATGATGAATGTGAGAGTGGGTTTGAGGTTGGGTTTTGCCAGGGATGGCTGAAGTCCAGCTGGTCCTCCTGTTCAGATGGAGGCCAACCAGATTGTGTTTTTTTAGATAGATAGATAGATAGATAGATAGATAGATAGATAGATAGATAGAATGAATGAATTCTTTTATTGGCCAAGTGTGATTGGACAAACAAGGAATTTGTCTTGGTGCAAATGCTCTCAGTGTACATAAAAAGAAAAGCTACATTCATCAAGAGTCAAGAATCATAAGGTGCAACACTTAATAATAGTCACAGGGTACAATAAGCAATCAAATCATACTAGGAAACAGTCAATATAAATCGTAAGGATACAAGCTGCAGTCATACAGTCACAAGTGGGAGGGGATGGAGGAAAAGGAGTGATGAGAAGATTAACAGTAACAGTAGTGCAGACTTTGTAAATAGTTGAACAGGGTTGAGGGAATTATTTGTTTAGCAGAGTGATGGCTTTCAGGGGGAAAACTGTCCTTGTGTCTAGTTCTGGTGTGCAGTGCTCTATAGCATCATTTTGAGGGAAGGAGTTGAAACAGCTTATGTCCGGGATGTGAGGGGCATGTAAATATTTTCACAGCCCTCTTTTTGAGTCGTGCAGGATACAGGTCCTTGATGGAAGGCAGGTTGGTAGCCATTGTTTTTTCTACAGTCCTAATTATCCTCTGAAGTTTGTGTCTGTCCTGTTGGGTTGCAGAACCAAACCAGACAGTTATAGAGGTGCAGCTGATAGACAGTTATAGTGGTGCAGATGATAGAATGGAATGATGGTATTGAATGGTGAACTGAAGTCTACAAAGAGGACCCTTGTGTAGGTATTTGGAGATTCAAGGTGTTGTAGGATGTAGTACAGAGCCATATTAACAGCATCATCTGAAGATCTATTTGCTTAGCATGCAAACTGCATGGGATCTAACAGCGGATCCGTGATGGTTTTCAGGTGAGACAGCACTAGCCTTTCAAAGGTTTTCATATCTACAGATGTTAGAGCAACTGGTCTGTAGTCATTCAGTTCCCTGAAGGAGGGCTTCTTTGTCACTGGGATGATAGTAGAGCTTTTGAAGCAAGAAGGAATAGATGTGCCACATAGCGCATCTCTAGTGATTTATTGAAGATTCGGCTGAAGATTTTCACTTCTAGATGGAAGAGCAGAATGGTGGGAAGGCAAGAGAACTGATAAAACAGGTGAAGATGGGAAGGGCGAGGAAGGAAAGGAAAAGAAAGACAGACAAGAGAGGGAGGAAGAAGGAAAGAAATTAAACAGGAAAGGAAATTGATTCATTGGAGAAGAGAGGGAGGGAAGAAGAAAGAAGGGAAGGAAGGAAAAAGGAAAGGAAGTAGGAAAAGGAAAGGAGAAAGGAAAGAGAAAAGGGAAAGGAAAAAGGAAAGGAAAAGGAAAGGGCTGAAGGAAGGAAGGAAGGGAAGTGGGTTTTCAACAGACACTTAGGAACAGAGAAGAGTTTCACAGGAGTGGCCTCAGATGAGGAAAATGAAGAGAGAAGATGAAAAAATATGAGAATGGAATGGTGTGAATAGATAAGGAAGAGGAAGGAGCAGAAGGAAATGGAAGAGAAAAAGAAAGAGAGGGAGAAAAAATGAAAGAAAAGGAAAAGAAAGGAAAAAGGTAGGCAAGAGGGAGGGGAAGGGATGATTGGGAAAGGAAAAGGAGGGAGGGAAGGAAAAAGAAAAGGAAAGACAGAGAGAAAGGGTAAGGTTTTCCAAAGATGCTCTTATAACAAGAGGAATCCAACAGATTAACAGAGTTGGAAGGGACCCTAAAACCATTTCTGACAAATGGCAGTCCCATCTCCTCTTGAAAGCTTCAAGTGATGAAACTCCCTCAACTTCTGAAGGCATGGGTTGGTTGTTCTCACTGTCAGAAAATTTCTCCTTATTTCCAGGTTGAATCTCTCCTTGTTCAGTTTCCATCAATTATTCCTTGTCTGGCCTTCGGGTGCCTTGGAACAGGGGTCGCCAACCTTTTGGACCTCAAGGACCACCAAACTCATAATTTTAAATCCCAGGGACTACTAACTGGTTCTGTGGGTGTGGCCTAATTTGTGGGTGTGGTTCGGTGGTCATATGACTAGCTGGGCATGGCTTGTATGTAAATATTATAAATATATAAATATTGAATTTTTATTTTAAAAAAAGAGCTACTTTTACCCAAAATCAGGTAAAGCGGGCAGGCAGATTGAGTTGCTCACAGAATCATTCAGTGATCTATCTATCTGCCATCGGCTAGCTCAGTCTGTCACATAAAATTTGCTTGCCGTGAGTCTGCACTGAATAATAGAACCTTCAGTCCTAAGGGAGGTTCGGCTGTGCTTAAAAGCAGAGCCGAAGATCTAAAGACTAGCTAGAAAGCAGGAAATCCAACCATTTCCTGCTTCCTAACTAATCTAAATCTCCCGGCACAGCAGAACAGCTGATGGTCGAAAAAAGGAAAAATAACAATTTAGCAGGCAAGTTTGCCTGGTAAGGAGTGAGTGGGAGGAGGGAGGGTTCCCGTAGGCCATATGGGCTGTGCAGTCTTGTGTTTCTGCGCAGCCTGGATTAATTGTTTTGGGGGGGTGCTCTGAGGGTGAAATTTCTCCGCAGCCACCAAAATTTTCTCACGGCCCATCAGTGGGCCACGGCCTACCGGTTGATGACCACTGATACAGATGGTCAACACCCTTTGGGTGGCCTTTGTTGCTCCAGGAAAGAAAAGTTGAAATGGTTTTGGCAGTGAAACCTGTGTTTATAAAGCAGTTGAAATGCGTGTTAGATTCTGTTTACTTCCCCAAGGAATGAGGAAGTAGACAGAGCGAGGGATTCCATTCTTGCCTATTGGGTGACATCAGGATCCCTATTATCTGCATACTTGGAAGACACCATTATCTGCAACTTCACCCATGAAGTAGATCCTGGAGAGACCCGTGATTCTGTTCCCAGGGTACGCATGCAGCGCATTGTGTTTTCCATTCGAGTAGGACCAGTGCCAGGCCTGGCCTCCGATGAGCAATCCCCCACCTCTCTAAAGTCAGGATTTCGGCAGCTTGTGAGTCGTCGTAGGCATCTCGGCAATACACCCCTATCGACTCCCCAAGCACTCCATTAAGCTTGAGCTCCAGGCCGCTCCCCTGCAGTGCCTGGTACAAGAAATACATGCTGCTGTGGATTCCCACTGGTGACAAGGAACTCTGCTTCAGCCACTCCAAAGCATTTCTAACAAAGGGCAGCACAGGCTGGCTTGATAGAATCAATTCGTGGGAAGCCACCACCATTTTGCCTTTGCCATAATAAGACGCCGCGATGACTGTTTGGCCCTTCGAAGTCTTCAGCACCGGGAAGGCCTGTCCTCTGAGCAGAAGCTCACCGGAGTGATAATTTCCTCTTAAATCCAGACTACAGATGCCTTTCACTAGCTGGTCCATTGGGAATGAGCTTTCAGGGGGTATCTACTGATGGCTCTAAAAAAGAGAGCGGAAAAAATATCCATTTCTGCCCTTATTGTTGTACAGGTAATCCTCAACTTACGACCACAATTGAGCCCAACATTTCGGTTGCTAAGTGAGAACATTTGTTAAGTGGGTTTTGCCCCATTTTATGACCTTTCTCAGTGAATCACTGAAGTTGCTAATAGCAATAGCACTTAGACTTATATACTGCTTTGTAGTGCTTTGCAGCCCTCTCTAAGCAGTTTACAGACTCAGCCTCTTGCCCCCAACAATTTGGGTCCTCATTTTACCCATCTCAGAAGGATGGAAGCCTGAGTCAACCTTGAGCCTGGTGGGATTCGATCTGCCAAATTTCAGTAGAAGTAGCTTGCAGTACTGCACTCTAACCACTGCACCACCGAGGCTCATATTATTAATATCATTAATATTAATGTCATGTTATTAAGCTAATAACATGGTTACCCTGCTTTCGTGAGGAGTCTTAAGGATGAGGAAGCAACCTAGAACTTAGGAGAAACTTCCTGTCAATGAGAACAATTAACCAGTGGAACAACTTGCCTCCAGAAGCTGTGGGTGCTCCAATGCTGGAGGTTTTAAAGAAGAGATTGGACAACCATTTGTCTGTAGGGTTTCCTGAGCAGTGGGATAGCAGGTTTCCTGAGCAGGGAGTTGATGGATTTCAAAGACCAGTCATTGTGCAGGGTGCCAAGATGTCTGACTGCTTGGGTAGCGTTTATTCTTTTTATATGATTTTTACAGGCAGACAAAAGCAACATAGATACAGCATCAGGATTAGTGCAAGCCCCCACCAATCCTTAAGAATAGTGATGATCTTAACAGGTGAGATCATTGCACAAGTCCGGGACTTACCAGCCTGGGACAGGGAGTGAGATCATGCAAAGAGGCCCATGTGTATTAGACACAGCAGTATGCTGCATGCGCCCTCTACAGGATCTCTATTGGCACTACGTCTCACTCTTTTTTGTTTTGTTAGACAAGGCATAGTCATAAGAGGGGTTAGTAAGGGGATTATAATAATCAGTAGAAGAGCACACTTGCAGTTATTTATACAAGGCATATACCTGACCCTGAGACAATGTAGGAGTGGGTTTGGGGTGAAAAGCTGTGATACATATGTTGCAAAGAGAAGGGAGACATTGAACAAAGTAGCACCCACTAATTAAAGCACAAATAATGACTACATAGCGTAGAATATTTCCCATTAAGCCTGTGGGCAACCAAGCCCAAAAGCTTTCCCACCAAGATCCTAAATTATCAATTTTCAAATCCGAGGCCAAATTGTGTAAAATATTAAGCTGGTGCTGGATGGTTCGTGACCCATCAAACAAATTAAAACAACATAGATTTTGTAGAATAACCTTCCTCAATGTTTGCATCTCATGGTTGATTGTTGAGATAGCTGAAGAAGTAGCATTAATTGTTTTTGCTAAATTACATGCAACAGAGTTAATGTTAAGGTGAGTGCGAGCAGCAATTGCTGGCATGCCCTCTATAGACAAAGCTAGCACTATGTATTCTGCTTTATTAAGTAAGGTTGTTTCAGAGTCACAAGTGCTATCTAGCGTGACCCCTCATCAAGAACGATTCGAAGGATATAGTTGTTGTTTGGAAAGCAAAACAGGAATCAGCCAGCTGAGGCAGCACTGTGTGTCACTAATATTAGCAGGGATATAATTAAAAGTTTCTTGACCATATGTAAAAAACCATCCTTGCGGTAGCCAAATATGGGCAAAGTTAAACAAAGTCTCTTCCAAAGCTGTGCAGTTCAGAGTAGGTGAGCTAATGCGATGACAGTGAGGATTTTTACTAAATGATGTACAATTAACTACTTTTAGATATGTTATATTTACAGGGACTGCTACCATTGAGGTGTGTAAAGCAATTGCATCAGGGGGTGGATAATAAGCAGCAAACCCCCAACTAGATATAGTCTTACAGTTAAAGTACCCATGTAATAAAAATCCACTTATGCCAGTGAAGTTTTGAATAACTGCAGAAGGAGTGCAGACAGGAACTAAACATGTAGAAAGCAAATGTTCCATATCATAGGTTTCAGATAAGCAAAAGACATCATTCTGTGTGATGTTAGCCAATTGCACCCATAAGTTTTGCTTCATCCGTTGCTCGAGTAAATATTTGGATGGAATAACAGCCACTGTTGCCAAAGAACAGCTGTGAACAATCAAGCATAAACAAATGAGCCTGGATTGGACACTGTGCCATCTGTAGTCACATTTCTGGGACTGGATCTGGGGACTGGTGTGGTGCCACAACATCCTTGGCTGGGCAGACACAACAAGCTGGAATCCACAAAGGTCCTGTAGGAGTAAGCACAGCAGCATAGCCCTGCCCCAAGTAGTTAAATTTTGAATAGAAACATTCAATTGACTTAAGGTAAAGAGAAAAATTCAATTGATTTAAGGTAAATAACACTTTTTAAATCTGTTCTACTCTGTTGTTGTACCCATGACAAATTAGGGACCCTTTCCCTTCTTTTTTATTTATTGATTTGTGGAGGCAGTCCTTAAAGGACCGATGAGCATGTTCCACGATGGCTATATTCCAGGTTGTACAAAATTGCAAAAAAACCGATGAAGAATAGGCTGGCCCATTATCAGTTTTCAAAGACTGGAAAAAAAATATCTCAAAACAAAGTACGTAAAATATGAACAGCAGCGTCAGCATAACTATTGCCTTCAGAAAGAGGCCCAGGAAGGGGGGAGTGACTACAAATGTCTTCAGTCTTACACTAGCCGTTGCAAAGTTAAAAATAAGGTCATGAGATTAGGGCCAATCCTGGGCGTGATATAAGCACCTGGAAGATTAAAAGAAGTTAACACACATAATGAGAGTCAGAGATTAAATTGAAAGGCTATTGAGAAAAAGGTTGGAAAGTTAAAATGGCAGGATACTTTCCAGGTATCATCATGAGGATCCTTGTAAGGACAGGAAAGGAAGAAGTCATTTAGCAAGCAAGCCGAGGATCTTTATGCAATACAGCCTACATAGTCAGTTAAAGCACATTGAAAAGATAAGTTATTCTGAAAATAAAATTGAAAATCAGATTTACACAACTCCACCATTTACACCTTACTGTACTTATCAAAAAATTACAAAGAAAGAGGATCTCAGATCATGTTTCTACCCTAACCATTTTTTGATTTCTTCTCCCCCCACTTCCTATTTGCAAAGCTCATTGTATACCTTTTGTGATTTTGCCTGTTGTGCTGGTAATAGTTATGCATTCTTCACATTCTTGTTGTAAACTCTCCTGATGGAGTCAAATTTTAGTGTCAATTCTCTGCTTTAATCAAAATATGGATTAAGAGCATGTACAGAGTGCAGCTAGTTTGAGTTTTGATTCCCTTGCTGAGCTCCATTGTAAACTGGGAACTGAGCCATCTTCAAAGATAACGTTCCAGGCAAATTGCCCATCTCAGCCATCATGAGATGAAATAGTATTTCTCCAGCAATGACTATATGTGTGAGCTATGTAACCTTAAGAATAGTGATGATCTTAACAGGTGACATCATTGCACAAGTCCAGGACTTACCAGCCTGGGACAGGGAGTGAAATCATGCAAAGAGGCCCATGTGTATTAGACACAGCAGTATGCTTCATGCGCCCTCTACATGATCTCTATTGCTACTACAGGGGGTTGGATTAGAAGACCTCCAAGATCTCTTCCAACTCTATTATGTTCTGTTATTCTGACTCCTCGTGGAACATCAGGCAAGATTGGAGGAAATGGGGCACACATCTTAAAACTGCCAAGTTTGTGAAATGCTGCTTCACCATAACACTTACAGGCTGCAGCAATGAACTTTTGCAAAGTAACAAGGATAGAAGAAAAATAAAAGTTTTAAAGTGGGGCAAAACTCACTTAACAAATTTCTCACTTAGCAACATAAATGTTGGGCTCAATTGTGGTCAGAAGTCAAGGACTATCTGTATGTAAACCTCCTATGGAAGGCAGGCTTGTTGCAATTGTTCTTAACTATTAGTCTTTAATAGAGTAGAATTCTTTATTGGCCAAGTGTGATTGGACACACAAGGAATTTGTCTTCGGCACAGAACCTCTCAGTGTACATAAAAGCTATAAGTGATAACTCATGCTCATAGTCATCATAAATACATTCATCGTGAATCCAAAGATACAGCACTTAGTGATAGTCATAGGATACTAAATAAGCAATCAACATAAATCATACTAGGAAACTAAATAAAACAATATAAATTGTAGAGATACAAGCAAGAAAGTTATAGGCATCAGTAGAAAAAGGAGATAGGTAATAGGAAGGATGAGAAGAATAATAGTAATACAGTCTTAGTAGATAGTTTGACAGTGGTATTAACTGTCCGTTGAAGTCTGTGCCTGTCCTGTTTAGTTGCTGTACCAAACCAGACAGTAATAGAAGTACAAATGACAGATTCAATTATTCCTTTGCAAAACTATATCAGCAACCCCTGAACTTCCTGAATTGATGCAGGAAGAACATTCTTTCTTGTGAAAATAGAGCCAAAGGGGGGGAAAGAGTTTTTATTAGCAAACCACAAATCAAAGTCCACGCATCTTAAGGAAGCACTGCTGTAAAGCACATGCTAAGCAAGGATACCTTCCTGCTCATTTCCCTGGTATGCCAAGGAAGCCGATAGGTGAGAAAGGAAAAGCCCTCCCCCAGGGAATGACTTCATTTAACCTGAACAAACAGGCTTACCGTATTCAGAAGTTCTTGCAAATTGTGGGTGCTATCAACTCATAAAGCATTCCTGGCTTGCTTTACAGGCGCTTCCTCAGCACAAGTGCTTTTATTGTGTGACATTTGATAGCGAGGGCAGGGTTCCAGGCTTTCGTAACCAGCATCTTGGATTGCTTCACTCATTTCAAAGAAATCACAGCAAAGCAAGCAAGCAGAAAACAAAAGTGTAGGGTGGCTTGTAGAAACACACCCAGATGCAGCTTCACTGGGGCACAAGCGGGGTGGGAATTCTTATCTATATAGCCTATTCAGCATCTTTTAAAGCAAAGTTTTTTTTAAAAAAGCTTGGCACAGCTGATATACAAAAACAGGAATTTCTTTCTCTTTCCACATTCTGCTCTCTTTCATTAGGGCTTTTCTACAGACAGAGAGATGGCAGAATGCCGGTAATATCTCCCAGTCGCATTTTGGTGAGATGCATAAATTACCCATGAAGTAGGCTGTACTGCTATTATCTCTTTTTCATCTTCTCCTTTCTAATCTTCTCTCATCTTCTCATCTTTCCTACTATGTCCTCCTATTGGTATCTTATGATGTATCATTTGTTGTTTGTTTCTTATGATTAATGATTGTAACTATGATTTATGATCTATCACTTTGTGCTTATATGTACTCTGAGAACTTATGCACCAGAGGCAAATTCCTTGTGTGTCCAATCGCACTTGGCCAATAAAAAATTCTATGCTATTCTATGCTATTCTATGCTATGCTATTCTATGTTATGCTAAACTATGCTATGCTGTGCTATGCTGTGCTGTGCTATGCTATTCTATAATTCTCTATTCTATTCTGTTCTATTCTCTAGTCTACCCTAGTCTTATTCTTATTCTATTCATTTTATATAAATAAAATCTCAGAGTCTTGCTTGACATATCAATCCAAAGTTTATATAAATAAACTTTAAATAGCTAACTCGTAAACATAATATAAATGAAAGCTAAATGGCTAGAAGGCAAGAAATTTTATATTATATTAAATATTGTTGGATATTTAAATAAAGAGAATATTTATAGCTCAGGGTTGAACAGTGGTGGCCTCTGAGTTTCATAACCCAGCCCAGACAACACCAAGGACTCTGCAGGACAGAGTTTCTATTTTTTTGATCCTCAAGATGTAGTAATTTTGACAAGGATGAAGCTCATAAATCCTTAAAATCATAAATACAATGGTTGGAAGGGGTCTTGGAGATCATCTGGCCCAACCTCCTGTCTAATGCAGGACAATGCTGGAAATATTGATAAATTAATGGTTCTCAATTTTTTAAGGGATAAATTGGAGAATAAACAGGAATACTTTCAAGTCTCTTTGTTCCAAGGGACCAGAACCACCACTCATTTGTACCTCTGAAGAGAGAATGAAATATTTTTTTAAGATTTTTATTTTTTTAAGACAAACATATACAAACAAAACATAAAACCATCTTCCATGTTATATACATACAGTGTGTCAGTTGGTTACAAATCTTTTGTGCTATCCTTTCATAGTCATCACTCACAGTTTATATAAATTCTCACATTGTCAATCAAACATATGCTTATATATTTATCAGTTATTAATCATTCATGACTAAACTATTTACTCCATCATTTATATGAGATATCTTCAATTTTATTATAAGATTTATATTTATATTATATTTTATATCAATCTATTAAACTTCTATTATAAGATTTCCTAATGTATTACATTACCATGTCTTTTTATCCAACCATTGATAAAACAAATCCCATATCATGTAAAATTGTTTATCTTCTTGTTCTCTAATTTCAAATGTCAATTTACTCATTTCAGCACAATCCATAATTTTTTTAACAACTTCCTCCTGCATAGGTATTGTTTCATTTTTCCAATTCTTAGCAAATACAATCCTAGCCACCATTAAAACATTTATAATCAAATATTTCAATTCTTTGTTGTATATTTCAGGTATAATTCCCAATAAAAATACCTCTGGCTTAAAGTCTATATGTTGTTTTATCATTTTTTCCAACCACGTGTGGATTTTAGTCCAATATCTTTTAGTGTCTGAGCAAGTCCACCACATATGGTAATATGAACCAGGTATCTGATGACATTTCCAACATTTATCCGATTTATGCCGGTTGCCTTCAGGGTTAGTTTCAAGGTGCTAGTAACAACTTATAAAGGCCTAAATGGCTTGGGGCCAGGGTACTTGCGGGAACGCCTCCTGCCAGCATCACACTCCGATCGCCCAGTACGCTACCATAGGCGGGGCCTCCTTGGGATACCATCGGTTAGGCATTGTTGACTGGCGGTCCCCAGGGCTAGGGCCTTTTCTGTGGGAGCTCCCGCCCTGTGGAATTGTCTCCCCGTGGATCTCCGTTTGGCCCCTGATCTCCGCTCCTTCCGCCGGGACCTGAAGACCTGGTTGTTTCAACAGGCCGGTCTGGACTGACCCGGGAGTATGGGTTGTTTTATTCGTTTTAATTATTTTAATGATCGATTAGGCTTGTACTTGTTTAATTATTTTTTTATTGTAATTGTATGGGTTTTTAATGTTTGCCACCCTGAGTCCTTAGGGAGAAGGGCGGCATACAAGTCTAATAAAATAATAATTAAAATAATAATCCTTAAACATTCTCGCAATTCTCATCGGGGTAGGTGCCACCTGTCAAACTTCTTATACAGATTTTCTTTATAAGTAGATGACAATGTCATTTTAGAATGAAATGTTTTATGTATTGCAGACAATTGTGGCTGACATTTCATGATGGTTTGACATTCTCTTCCCCACAGAGCTGCTGGTGGTTATGGAAGGAATCAAATCCACCGATTGACAGGAATGCTTGCAAAGATCTTTTGAGATTGGGAGTTCTCTAAGTTAAAGGGTTCTTCACCACTTATGAATCCTGGTGCACTTTGCTCTCATGTCATTGATTCTATACACAGGATCAACTCACAGGTGAGTTGATCAGATCAAAGATCTCAAAATGTCCTGGTCTCTAATCAGAAGCTGTTGAAAATGATGATCATTCAAGTGAGGAGACTTAAGTGCTCTCTGAGCTAGGTGGTTTTCTTGACTCATTACTCAAACTACCGCATGCACAGAGGTGGTAACAAGACAAAGTTAGGAATTATTAGGAGTGGATGAAGTATGGTGTGCATTATGGCAGCCATGAAGGGCATCCTACATCACCCTGAAACAGCCTGGCTAAAGGGGCTCTGGTGAGATTATGACAGGCCGAACAAGCTAGTAATGGATTATATTTTGCTACAGAAATTATAATGAGAGACAAATGGATTGATTCCTAGTGTTACTTACAGCAGGAATGTTTGGTTTAATATTTAAGGTATCAACAAGGAAGCAGAACATGGTTTTTGGAATTCTCTCTAGCCCTTTAACAGCAGGGGCCACAGGAAACATCTGTACATCCCCCTTGTGCAATTAATTAATATGTTGCACCTGCTTTTTTGTGTCTGCATTTCTGTTCTTCCTTTTGAAGGGCTAATCGGTGCGTGTGTACATTTTGCCTGTGAGGATCTGATCGGAGTAGATGCATATGTGTTGCCTCTGTATGTGGGGACTATGCTCCTCTCTCATGCTGTGTTTGCATGTGTCACCCAATGGAAGACGGGGCAAATTAGGAAAGCAGTGTGTGAGCCTTTGCAAGACAAATCCACACTTTTCTCTGTGCATTGTGACATGGCACATAGACTCAAGATGTCTTGAGCTCCCAAACCAAAGACAGGATATGAAAAATAAATAGGTTTTGCGTCCCAAAGCTTCAGATTATGATTGCTGGTTGGCAACTAAGACTCTTGTAGGTGACAGAATGATGACATCTTAAAGAGGCATCAAATCCCCACCCCTACCTGGATCTACCTTACCAGCATAATTTCTGTCCATAAGATGGCCCTGCTTTGATGGATGGGGCCAGGCAATTTATACATTTATCCTACAGCTCTTCCTTTGCAATGTCTTCTGTGATTGCAGCTCTTCCATTGAATGCAGGTGGAGTGATTGCAGAAAATAGTTTCTCACTAGGAAAGTGTCAGGTGCAAAGAATCAGGACCACCTGTCAAGTTGCAGTTCGATGTTAGTCAAGGTGGAAGTGGCAGCTCGACTGTCTTCATCAGGCTGATGGCCCACTGGGTTCAAGTGTCCCTTTTCAATACTTAAGGATTGGGTATAATCTCCAAAAATGGCCTGGCTCTTTTTAATCCTATCAGCAGGAATGTTGACTAGACGCTCATCCTCCATGCTCTTGCCTAAAGTGGGATCTGCAAGCTGGAAAACACATGGAACAGAGTTAGTAGCTCACTGGAAACATGCAACAGCAACCCAGGTTGGGAAATCAACCACAGAGAGCTTCAAAGGAAGAAACTGGACCATTATGGAATGTTAGGCACATAGAAATGAAAGAAGTGAGGATATGGAATCCAAAATCTCTTTCAATGCAAGGGATCCAAATTAAAGCCACCCAAATAAACTGCCTTTCAGTCTTACTTTAACACTTCTGATAAAGGGAAGCACCCCAATATTCTGGGTTGGTGATATCAGCAATATGGGGGAGGGAGGGGGAGGGAGGAAGAGGAAAAGGGGGAGGGAGGGAGGGAGGGGGGGAGAGAGAGGATAGAGGATAGATACAGCTAGATAGAGGATTGATCTATGTCAGACTCTGCCTTCCTAAAATATAAGACCAAATTCTCAGCATGCTGGATGGGGAATCAATAAAAGAGAATATTTGTAGCTCAGGGTTGAAATGAGGGGTCCTTGATGCTCTCTGAGCTTGGTAGTTTTCTTGCAGGCATTTCCTCACCCAACTAGGTAATATCGTCAGAGTAAAGGTGAGGTTACTTAGTTTGGATAATGATATGTCTGCAAGAAGACCACCAAGTTTAGAGAGCACCAAGGACCCTTCACGGTTGGGGAATTCTCGACATCTTCAGAATGCAAAAGTCCACATAGCTTAAAGCCGCGGAGATTGAGAAAGGCTGAGTTAGATGGATGAACAGTTAGAAACAGTATGAAGGAGACCGTCTCTAGACCCAGAGGGGTGAGGGGAAAACATGCCTTTACCTGAGGCTCAATCATCCAACCTCGGTATCTGGGACCTTGTCCGGGCTTGCATTTGTAAGCGGAGTATATGGGGATGCGCTTCTCTCGGTCATACATGGTGGCAAAACGGTAGGCGTTGTTGTAAAACTGGCAAATCCTTGCAGGGTTGCCCGGCGTCAGAGCATCTCCGGGTGGCGACTTATCCAAAAAGAACTCAAGGCAATTCTTGAAGTCCTGCACCACTTCAGCTTTTGCAGCCAGGGGAAAGCAGGCAACCATCAAAAGCAGGGATGACAGCAACAACATGGCTTGCGAAGCTCTGAGCCTGGAAGGAAGATGGCCATCAAAATCCTCACCAAACACCTTTGCCCTCCTAGCAATTCTGTTAGTTGGAAAGGGGGGGTGACAGATTCCTCTGGATTTGTTGCCCCTGTCAATTAACATGGCCCTCCTCCTACAAAGTTATCAACTCCAGAACTCTGGGACGCTAAGAGGCAATCTCTGAACAGTATCACAACTTAGGGGAAAGATGATGGCATCTGGATGCAGGAAGGATAGTCAAGAACTCTTTTCTATGATCAGACGAACCAAGACAGAAATCATGAATGTCCAGGTTGCGATTCAGAAAACCATTGTCCTGTTTGTAGAAATAAGTCCTGCAGCTCCCTAGATTTTGTTTAAATATAAGGGGAAAGTTCCCAAGACCAAGAGCTGCACAATCAAGGAACAGTCCACGGATGAGGTTGTAGGTTCTCCACCTCCACCCAGAGAGGTGGCTGGCCTCCCCTTTGTTGGAGTCACTCAGAAGAGTGGACAATACTCATTGGGGTGCTTTGATCGGGATCCCCGTCCTGACTATGAAATGGATGGGTCGGTTCAGTTCATTTAGGAACCACTCAAAGTTACATCACTGGAAAAAAAGTGACTTATGTCCATTTTTCACACTTACCTTTGCAGCATCCCCATGGTCACATGATCAAAATGCTTGGCAACTGACTTGTATTTATGACAGTTGCAGGGTCCTGGGGTCACGTGATCCACTTTTACGAACCTTCTGACAAGCGAAATCAATGGGGAAGCCTAGATTCACTTAACAACAGGATTACTAACTTAGCAAATGCAATGATTCACTTAGCAACTATGGCAAGAAAAGTCACAGTTAAAATGGGGCAAACTCACTTAACAAATGTTTCACTTAGCAAGGTAACTTTTGGGCTCAGTTGTGGTCGTAACTTGAGAACTACCTGTACAGGAAGCAGATCTTTACTGTATAGCAGTAAACCCCAGTATTATCTTCCCTATATATGTAGAACAAAGCTGACACCAGCCAGGGCACAGGACAACTCAAAGAAGTAGTGCAAGATTGGAAGACGTGGAGAGAAGATTGGCCCAGAGAATCATCAAAGTCAGGCACAATTGACTGGATAACATCATCATTCAATACATAGATTGCAGTGACCAAAGATGCTAACTCCATGAAAGAAGTCCTAATGGAGAGAGCATTTGACTGTGGGATCAGTGGCCTGATAAGTTCTAACTTTAACGTTCACCTGGAGTTGAACTGTCACTCATTCTGGGTCCCCAACTCACCCATCCTAGTTCTACAGCTTCTTCCCTTAAACGTGCAAAACCACGCCAGTTAAATATTTATGGCTGCATTCGTACAACTTGCAAACGTTGTTAGTTTTAGCCTTGGTTAGCTTCCTTGTGGCTTAATATGTTCAAAAGAGCTCAGACAGCTATTTGGTTCGTTTCTGATTTGGGGTATCCTGTGGGAAAAAGCAAGCTACCAAGGCCCATTATATAAACCCAGCCTTTGTTTGCACAGTACTGGAAAACAAGAGATGCTCATTTGTAGAGCATATTTCTCTTAATTATTTTCTGAATTGCAACCTAGTTTGATTGGCAAGGAAACAATGAAGTGGGTCTATCATCAAGCCAGTTAGTACCAATTGCCCAAAAGTATAAATATGTCCAAAGGGTTCAGCCAAAGAATCCATCAGAGTTTGAATAGTTATCCAGAAGTACAGGATGGGCTATGATATACAGCGGCTGTTCCGAACACACTGAAACATCGCTTCCTAAAGCCATCTTTTAGGGTGCAAGACTCACCTTTGGTTGTGCAATCCTTGGAGCAGAAGGTGATGGTGAGAACGGTGTGGACAAGTCTGAAGTTTGAGAAGGAAGTCCAGGCTGTGAAAAGTCTCCCCACAACTTGGATTTATAAAGGAACAGAAAATTGCCGCCAGCAATTTTGGAGAAGCATTAAATGCAAGGATAAGTCTTGAATCCAAATTCTAAAACATCAGTCCTGATAATATTTAAAAAAAAAAGAAATCCCTAGTTCACCTCAAGGTTTGCAATTCAAGCTGGAGGAACTTACGTACCAGAATCTCATCTGGATGCGCACATCAGAAAACCTGGGTGCGGCATTAAAAGGGGAAGATCGCCAGCCTGATTGTAATATGCTTTGTTTTCCATCGATTAGGAACCTGGAGGTAAGGGAAATTTTTAGTTGTTGGGTTTCTTTTTTTAAAAAAACTTGACACATCTGTTTCTTTGTAACAGAGTTTAAAAATTTAGATAGGGAAGAAAAAGGCTATCTGCAAAAAGGATTGCAAAAGACTCTCTACAATCTTAGTTTTTCCAATTCAGAATGCAAAATTCTGGGCTCATTTGTGGTGCTCACAAAAATGGTCAGTTTTTTTGAGAGCTTTCTCGTCTTTAACAATGGCAGCAGAGTCCCAGGGGCCATTCGCACTTCAGGCCTGGAGTTAGCAGGCCACTCAAACTTTAAGCCAGAGTTGCAACAGCTGCAAAATTGGTGGCTGAAGGAGACAGGTTCATGCATGCCACAGAACACCCGTCTTCCCCCTTCCTCCACCCCCCCCCTTTTTTGCAATTTATGGAGTTGAGAAATATGAGGAGCAAAATTAGTGCTAAATTTTGAAGATGTTTATGGCATCTATTATGCTTCTTAAATGCAAAAACTACAGTCCCCAAACTAGTCCTCCGTGAGTGAAGTATATGTGATTGTTGAATTTGTTGTGGATTCATCAGAACATCATTGGTTTACTTTAAACTGATCAATATGTGCACAACTTTCCTTCCTAAAAATGGGAAGAATTTGAGATTAAAAGACACAATTGTGAGAAAAAGCAAAATCCAGAAATTCCCCAATTCCTCAGCTGAGCATGTTAACTAACCTTTTGCTCCTTGACTGCAGAACTAATAAGTCAGAAATAATATCAATAGATTCATCACATACTCATTCAGTAAGACTTTAAAAAAAAAAACAGGACTGTCCAAATACCAATCTATAACCTTAGATCTCAGAAGGTTTCATGGGATGGCAGCAGTATCCCACATTTTGCTGCTGTTGTTGTTGCCCCAAAACTTGTGAGACCATTATGTCTGGAGACACTATAGGTATCTTGCTTGTGAGATCTCTCTCCAAGAATGTATTTATTGATTTATTAATCAAATTTATATTGCGGCCCATCTCCCCAAAGAAGACTCTCGACAGTGCACAATAAACAAATCAGCCAATGTAAAAGTGATAAAAATAGAAAACGTCTCAGTAATAATTAGCAAAACCACAAAAGTTCTAACCGTGGGCAAAGGGAGGATAAAAATAACTCCCTCAGCAAAGGGGTCATGGGGAGAGATTTTTGGTCCTGGGGTGCCCCAGGCCTGGCAGCAATTCCAGGTCTTGAGGGCCTTCTGAAAAATCTTAAGGGAGGGTCAATCTAATTTCAGGGGTGTGTGTGTAAATGCTCCACAAGGCAGGCATCATGGCAGAGAAGGTACCTACCAGATGTAGACCCCAACTGAAAGCACCTGAAAGCATGCCTTCTGTGCCAGGTTGGATGGGAGGGCTCATGTCATTGGAGAAAGGCAGCTGTTCTCACTCAGTCTTGGCAACGTTATACCATCTGCTTTAATCCAGAAATGATGACTTCCACCCGCTAGGATCTTGGCCATTTATTCAGTTATGGATGAAACCAGGTCACTAAAGAACACGGTGGCTGAAGACCATCAAAGCTGACACCCGCTAGAGCATAAATCAACTCAAAGAAGCAGTGCAAGATTGCAAGACATGGAGACCTGGCCCAGGGAATCACCACGAGTCGGACATGACTGAATGAGTAACGTTGTTATCATCAAGATGTCATGGTTGCTCTTATCATGTAGAGGACTCTATTGCCAATCACTGTCACGGAAGCTTTGGAAATCAGAAACCTATTTATTGTTCATATCTGGCCTTTGGTTTTGGAAGCTAAAGACACCTCACTTTTCCTCTTCCTCTTCATTTTCCCACATACCTCCTGTGAAATAGGATCGAGAGAGACCCACTGACCCAAGCTGGAGGTAGGCCTGAAGCTGGGTCTCCCCTGATGTAGAGCAGACCGTTCCCTCCTCCACCACCTGGGCTCTTGACCGACGGGGAGGAACTGGCCAAAGCCCATCAAGGGACTTCTGTGGTTGAGGGGGCATCACAAACTGGGATTTCCTCATCTTTGCCATAATCCACCACTTTTTTTTCCAAAAGGACATCAAGAGAAGACCCACGAAGGTGTAATAAATAAGGCTGGTGGAAAAATTCATTCCACATGGGCTTTTCCCCTGCTCGTTCTTCTTGTAAGAATTTAGAGTTCATAAATGTGACTGAAAAGCAGAGAAACAAGAGGAAGTGACAACAGTTGTATCAAAAACAAATCTTGAATAGTCCTTTAGGGGAATTCTCCGCTGTTGACAACCCTATTTTCAGTCATTGCAATTTACATAGCTTTTAATCTTCTGCTAACAAGTCCAGTCTGGCTCTTTAGAACATAGCCTGTTCTGGCAATCCCAAAAATAATCAAGATTTAATCTCTCCGCATCCATTACAAAGGCTGATATATTCTCTCGGATGGCCATTTCAGTGAGATAAGGAGGATAAGAATGGAGGGGGACAGACAAATGCATTCATTTGGAATATCCCCAGGAGGCAAGTCATTGAATTCAAAGTGGGGGGAAATGTGAATAGAACATTTTGGCAAGATCCCAAGTAATATTTTTTCTTTGTGATATATTCCCTGAGCAGAATGCTGAATTGAATCTGCTGGTTGTGCAGAAATGTTATAGCTTGAATTACTTGCCCAACTGCTAAGATCAATTTAAAAATGTGTTCTTTAAATTGGTGGCTCAGGCTGTTAAATGCCTGCATTTAAGTTCCAGCTGTCTACAATTACTGTAGGCTCAAATCCCACCAGGCTCAAGATTGACTCAGCCTTCCATCCACTCGGGGTAGGTAAATTGAGGACCCAAGATTGTTGGGGGCAATAAGCTGACTTTGTAAAAATGCCGCTTAGTAATAAGCAGGCATATACAACGGAATGAAGGCTATTGCTGAGCACACTGGGTTGTATCCCAAAAATTGTAAACCTCCCTGAGTCTTCGGAGAAGGGCGGCATATAAATGTAATTAAAAAAAAAAAAGGATCCTAGAATGACAGGCTTAATCTCTCTGTATTTGGATATCCTTACTAGATAGCCAGCTTCTGCTCGAAGAAACCACCCTATATGGAAGCCACTGATTGTCAGCTTTTCTTGACAGAAGTTCTGATGTCTGATTTGTATCCACATCCTTGACGTTTCCTCCTGTATCCTCATTCATTGTCTCTATATTCACCACTACAAGTCACCACTACAATGTACTTTTACTGCTATTTCACTTGTACATTTCTTTGGCAGTGCGTGATCCTTTCTCTTCTTGTGCTATCATACATCCTAAACAGTCTCTATCTTCTTTATTTCCTTCCTCTCTTCACTATATTCTTCTTTTCTTTGTTTTCTGTATATTGTTTTGCACTTTTCACTTTCTATTCTTTCTCTTTCCTTTCTATTGGATTTTACTATTGTAATAAGAATATATGTATATACTGCTCAAAAACCATAAAGGGAACATTTAAACAACACAATGTACAGTAATTGAATGTGCTGACAACAAAATCACACAAAACTTAACAATGGAAATCAAATGCATCAACCCATGGAGGTCTGGATTTGGAGGTACACTCAAAACTAAAGTGGAAGAAAACACTACAGGCTGATTCAACTGTGATGTAATGTCCTTAACACAAGTCAAAATGAGGTTCAGTAGTGTGTGTGGCCTCCCGTGCCTGTATGACCTCCCTACAATGCCTGGGCATGCTCCTGATGAGGTGGCAGATGGTCTCCTGAGGGATCTCCTCCCACACCTGGACTAAAGCATCCCCCAACTCCTGGACAGTCTGTGGTGCAACATGGCAGTGGTGGATGGAGCGAGACATGATGTCTCAGATATGCTCAATTGGATTCAGGTCTGGGGAACGGGTGGGCCAGTCCATAGTATCAATGCCTTCCTCTTGCAGGAACTGCTGACACACTCCAGCCACATGAGGTGTAGCATTGTTGTGCATTAGGAGGAACCCAGGGCCAACCGCACCAGCATATGGTCTCACAAGGGGTCTGAGGATCTCATCTCGGTACCTAATGGCAGTCAGGCTACCTCTGGCGAGCACATGGAGGGCTGTGCGGCCCTCCAAAGAAATGCCACCCCACACCATTACTGACCCACTGCCAAACAGGTCATGCTGGAGGATGTTGCAGGCAGCAGAAGGTTGTCCACGGCAGCTCCAGACCCTGTCACATCTGTCACATGTGCTCAGGGTGAACCTGGTTTCATCTGTGAACAGCACAGGACACCAGTGGCAAATTTGCCAATCTTGGTGTTCTCTGGCAAATGCCAAATGTCCTGCACGGTGTTGGGCTGTAAGCACAACCCCCACTTGTGGACATCAGGCCCTCATACCACCCTCATGGAGTCTGTTTCTGACCATGTGAGCAGACACATGCACATTTGTGGCCCACTGAAGGTCATTGTGCAGGGCTCTGGCAGTGCTCCTCCTGTTCCTCCTTGCACAAAGGTGGAGGTAGCGGTCCTGCTGCTGGGTTGTTGACCTCCTATGGTCTCCTCCATGTCTCCTGATGTACTGGCCTGTCTCCTGGTAGCGCCTTCATACTCTGGACACTGCGCTGACACAGAAAACCTTCTTGCCACAGCTCGCATTGATGTGCCATCCTGGATGAGCTGCACTATCTGAGCCACTTGTGTGGGTTGTAGACTCCGTCTCATGCTACTGCTAGAGTGAACGCACCACCAGCATTCACAAGTGACCAAACCATCAGCCAGAAAGCATAGGAACTGAGAAGTGGTCTGTGGTCACCACCTGCAGAACCACACCTTTATTGGGGATGTCTTGCTAATTGCCTATTATTTCCACCTGTTGTCTCTTCCATTTGCACAACAGCATGTGGAATTGATTGTTAATCAGTGTTGCTACCTAAGTGGACAGTTTTGATTTCACAGAAGTGTGATTGACTTGGAGTTACATTGTGTTGTTTAAGTGTTCCCTTTATTTTTTTGAGCAGTGTATAATAAAAGGAGAAAGCACATTTTTTCCCTCTCTGACATGCTTTGCTCACCTGAGATTCCTCTTATGGGGACAATTTGAGGGTTGCAAAAGATTCAGGAGTAATCTCTGAATAAAGAGTCTGTGTGTGTGTGTGTAGACTGAGGCTTGAAGAGCCATGAGGAGAAATGGAACTGGCTTGAGCTGGTCTGGTCCAGGAGGAGGGATCAAGCAGCCAAGAAGTGCAACAGATGTTGCTCCAACAAACTTCCCCCCCAAAAAAGGTAACTTGAATTTCTTGGACTTTTCTTTGAAAACATTTCAAATGAGGAATACACAAGTTTGAAAGGAGTGATGACTGAGGCGTCTCCAACCATCCCACTGCTCCCCTTCCCAGTGATTCCCAGTGAAAATATCTGGGCACCTGTTAAAGCCATTTTCATGGGTGACCCACCAACCCTTCCATGGCAGGCGACATAATAGTAACTGTATTTGTCTTGAAGCTTCTTGCGTTGAGCTTCTGAAGATGACCCAAGATCTGATTTTGTGAGAATAGGAAGAGGCTAAAACTTCAACACTCAGGCCTTCATCTCTGACTTGGGGTGTTTGCAGGGGTGGGATTCTACCAGTTCACACCTATTCGCTAGAACTGGTTGTTAACATTCTAAGCAGTTCAGAGAACCGGTTGTTAGAAGAAATTACTGGCCTAATCCTGTAAGGAAGGCAGGAAGGAAACATTCTGGTGTTGCTTACAGAAACTGCCTCTCCGTTAACCCTTATTACATTCTTGGCAGGACTAGACTTCCTGTCTCAGGAACATCTCTGGAGTCTTTTCCTCCTTTGCTGGTACTTTGCTTGTGTGGAGTGACCATTCAAAGTTACAATGGCACTGAAAAAAGTGACTTATGACCATTTTTCACACTTATGACTGTTGCAGCATCCCCAGTCATGAGGCCAGGCGAGGAGATGTGTGCCTCGATGTGATATTGAGTTGGCCACGCCCAGCCATTAACATGACCACCAAGCCACGTCCACCACCTAAACCACACCCACAGAACCGGTTGTTAAAAATTTGAATCCCACCCCTGGGTGTTTGTCTTTTCCTTGAATACCCTGATGTGTTAAGTTTCGAATGGTGGATGTGATTTGTTGCTTAGTTTCAAAACTTGCCCAGTTCTTAAAGTCTTAAGATAGCTGACTGCATTTGTGATTTGATCTGCTCTGCATCATCTTTCCTCTTATCTGCCTTCTTAATCAGATGTCATAGATTGGGTTCACTTGTGTGAGTCTGCTTTTGGTTGTTGCCATCTTTTGTTCTTTTTATTATTGCATTGGTGTGTGTGTGTTACTTGTGAACTGCCCAGAATTGCTGGGAGTTGGGCCATGTACACATTTAAGAATCAAATTCCAGATGTCATAAACAAATATGCACCGTATTTGCCTCTCTGCAATAACCGTGTGCAATTCAAACTAAGGACATGCTGGAAACCATTTGTGCCTCCAGCAAAATCATAAGGATGCTAACGTGTTGGCACAGGTAAAATGACGTAACTTTGCAATGCCCCTGTAACAATTTTCAATGTAAGTGTGTATTATAGGAAACAGGTATTTTAAAAGTGGAGTAACACTACAGACTCGTCCTTAAAACTATCCAGAAATGCCCCATTCCTGCTCAGTTTTGTTGAATTACAATTGGAAAGCCGATGCCAGTTAAATTGGATTAAAATCAATATGATGCTTAAATGAACCTTTGCCCAGATGCAAAAATTTTCCCACTCTCAAATCCTCCAGGTTATGGCCGTCATGAATTGAAGAAGCTTCTTGGACGAGAAGCAAAAGAAAGAAAAGAAAAAGTAACAAGAAAGTCCAACTGCCTTTTGGGAAAAAAACCACCTTGGCTGTAAGACGTGACCTAGTTTATACAGCACTCAGCCAATATGATGGTTCAGTCACTGTGGTTTGCAGGCCAGGATTCATGTACCAAGTTTAGTTAATCTTAGATGATGATGATTGTCTCTAGCTTAATGTGTTGCGCGAATTGCCGCTTTGTTCAATGTGCTATTTGGATTCAGAAAATGGGTCGGCTCAGTAGAGATAAATATATTGTGCGGATGTACAAAGTAGGAGTTTTCGCATATAAACCAGTAAAGTGTGGTATTTTCAGCAAGCTGTGGTGTCACAAGCACACAACCAACTCAATCTTAAAGCAAGCAAAGGCAGAGTTCATAATCACTCTCCTATAAACTCTGGCTCCCCCTTGTGCCTAGAAGCTGTAATTACTACCTAAAGTTTATACACACACACACATATATACATATACATAAACACAAAAGCAGGAGGATTGTGAGGGCAAGAGGATCTGCTTTGCAGGCAGGAAATAAGTCTTGGATATCGCATCGTATCTTCAGAGAAAAGCTCTGAATCCTAAATGCATCTGAAAGGGTCAAGGGGCCCGAATCAAGAGCCACCTTCAATCCTGTTCTGGTTGGAGAGGCTGGAAGGCAATGAGGCCAAGCCCCCCTTTTTTGCACCAAGGAAAGGCCACCCCACTTTCCTGCCACATCTGTGCCTACAGTGGTTTCTGCTGAGGACCTACGGGAGCCTTGTTCACTGCCTACTCCGCAGTGTAATTGGACCAAGCCAGGATTTGTAGCAGCTTTTTTGCAAGGGGGCTGCAGATCCATGTAATGTTGTCTAAGGTGGGCATCATGCTACCTTCCCTCCCCTCTGTCTGTTCTCTCTCTCTCTCTTTCCCCCATTTCTCTGTCTCTCTCTCTCTTTCGCTCCCTTCCTTTTAGATACTTTGGGCCTGGATGATTGACTCTTCATTTGCCCATCTGAAAAGCAACCGATTAGAAAAGGCTGGGTTGCCTTATTCCGCAATACGCTGCTTGCTCTGTCTTCCGTCAACATCCACAGCAGCCTTACCAATGTCCATAAAGTAATGACACCTAATAGTGTGCAGCTGAACCTTTTCTGCTGCATGGCTTCGGTAAGGGACACCTCAGTGAAGTGAGTAACGTAAACCCTGCTGTACCCATGGCCAGTCACACACACTGCGGAGTGTGGTTACTGTTTTGCTGAATGAGACTGTGTGAAAGAGGAATTTAGCTGGAGATATTATTCCAGTGTGTTATTCTTCCCTCCTCAGCAGCATCCAAGAAATCCATGAAACGATACAGGCTCTCCTGCCTGGCCAGAGGGTTGGACTAGAAGACCTCCAAGGTCCCTCCCAGCTCTGTTATTCTTTTAAGTCATTGCTCTTGGCGATGGACTTGTTCCTAAAATGAGTCATGGCTGTGTGCTGCACACACTCAAGAGTGAGACAATCTCACACTTACGGTGATACTGCTGCAAAGTGCAGCCTTCATTGTAATTGGTTTCATAACCACATGACGCTGTGTAGGCCGTTCCTTGTGTCCCTTCAAAGAGGAGAACCACGAAGTTGCGACTTTTCTCTCGTAATCCCAAAGGCCGGCTGGTGGGAGGCATTTCAGCTTTCACGTCGAGGTCTTGCCACCAACACCAGTTCTCCACCTGGGTTTCAAACAGGCCGACATTCCCCAATCACTATAACCGATTTCAAATGGTGCTAGAAAGAAGAATAGACTCCGAACACCAGAAGAAATCAGTTATCCTTTAAAGGGGTCACTGGAATCTGAGAGTCCATGAGTTTGCAGGCGTGGCTACCGAGAATCTCTGAAGTATTTCTGGTTAGAGCCACTCTCGCTTCCGTATTTATAAACCCCAACTAAGAAACGGGGTAATAATTATACCAACAGAACAAACCCTGCTCTTTTTCGGGATTTCAGCTGTTGGCATTATATATCGCTAGGCCTCAGGTTGCCATCTTTCTCCAATTTGGGGTCTTCTCAAAGATCCCAAAAGATACATGGGAATACAAATCCAACCTCCAGCCAGCTGCACCAGCACACCTGGGGATTGGGGAAAAATCCTCTGGAACGTCAAGCCCTAAATATTTGCTGACTTAAATTTATTTTAAATGGTGACAATGTGGCACAGAAACTGTTCCGGAAAGAGAGGTTTTCTGCCGAGTCAGCTTATTAAGACTTTCTTGCAATCAGCTCTGAATCTCTCCTATTTGCAATCAATCTGTCAGTAACATTCTCATAGTATGCATAAACACACAAACTTCCAAGGCCTAGTATCTTCCTGACTTGCCTAAGAAGGCAGGTATATTTCTGTAAGGGATTCATTTCAATTGTCTAACCTGGCTTAATAATTAACTCTGTTTTGCTGCCGAGGCTGTACGGGAAGAGGCAATAAATCCAATGTAAACGAGCTGGTCGCGGAAGCTTTTATTGGAAGCCTATGGACTCCCAAGACTGGTCAATGCGCAGCCATTCTTCCCCCAAAAACACTGATTTCAAATGGTGCTAGACATTGTGTACTTAAATCTAAACCACCATATGAAACCAGATTCCTGAAGGAGCTCCAGGCAAGACTTCCTTGTAGCTGGATGTGTTGGAAGACAGATATTCAGGCATGGTGGCTATTTCCTTTTCATATCAATGAAGCTGGGATGGGAAAGACTCCTGAAGAGAAAGCCATGTTTTTTTTCCTCCCTGTGCCATCCTCTTGAAAAAGCCAAAATATAGTTCTGAGCTTGCTGTGGGAAACATTTAACCGCTCTCAGGATGAAGGAAGCTGAAAGAATAAAAACAAAGCTGAGCCTACATGGAAGAAAATGTCACTGCGTTTTTTTGGTTTGTCTGTCAAGCTCTCCTAAGCTAATATTATAGCAAGCAGGTGTTTGCTAGCCAGCAGCATTTATTATCTTGTCTCCATAGTAATGAGATAAGAAAGTCTTGTGATGTTTTGATTTACTGCGCATGTCTACAAAGTTTATACTTCACTTCCTGTAACTTCCGTTATACTTTTTCCTTTGTTTTTTTTTCTTGGTGTGAGATTGAGAAAGCTGCAAATACGTAGCTCCGTTTAGATTTTCTTATTTTATAAATAAAAAATGTTTCTTAGATTATTTTCTGGGCCTATTTTTATCAGCATTGACAGCAAAGAAAAGCACGTCTATCACCTCTAATTAACAGGGATTTTGGAAGATTTTTACTCCCTGGCACAAGGTTTTTTAGCCTTGACAGAAAAAGCAATCGACTTAATCTCTTTTCCATTCTCAACAACATTATCTTAAGTCTACCTAAATTCATAAGCGTGCCACAAGGGTCAAAGTAAAGGAGTCCCCATGGATTTTACTGTCCTAGTTGCTGACTACAGATAGTCCTTGACTTCCAACAGTTCATTTAATGACCGTTCAAAGTTGCAACAACCACTGAAAAAAGTCAGTGATGACCGTTTTTCACACAACTATTGCAGTATCCCCATGGCAACGTGATCAAAATTCAAACACTTGGCAACTGACCCATATTTATGATGGTTGCAGTGTTTCCCAGAGTCACGTGATCCTCTTTTGCGACCTTCTGAGAAGCAAAGTCAAGGGGGGAGCCATTTAACAACCGTCTTACTAACTTAACTGCAGTGATTCACTTAGCAACTGTGGCATGAAAGGATGTAAAATGGGGCAAAACTCATTTTAAACCACTGTCTCACTTAGCAACAGAAATTTTGGGCTGAATTGTGGTTGTAATTCAAGGACTACCTCTATAGGGGGCGGTGCTCACCTCTGTTTCAAGGGCCAATGAGCCAGCACTGTCTGAAGACAATTTCCGTGGTCATGTGCCCAAGCATGGGCTATAGGCCAAAGGTGCACAGAACGCTGTTGTCTTCCATCAAAGTGGTACCTATGTATCTACTCACATTTGCATGCTTTCAAACTGCTAGGTGGGCAGGAGTTGAAGCAGGGAACAGGAGCTCAACCCAGTCAGGTCAAGTGAGGGGGCCCAGGTCAGGCGAGAAGGAGAGGGCCTGCCCCAGGCCAGGAGGCACCATGGGTTTTGCTGATGCTTCTTTCTCTCAAGTTTCTCCTCCAGATGACCCCCCAATATATATATATATGCAAATGAGGTCTTCTTCCCATTTGTAAACACAAGTTTCCTGCTCTTGTTGTTAGTGGCCAACTGGTTCAGAGATGAAGATGAAGGTATTTCCTCAATGAATGATAAACTGATCAACGTGAAAGCAGAGCATGCGTTGAGATGAGCCTCAGGGCAAGTCCACATGTCCCATTAGTATAAAAAAGGGATAAAGCTCTTTTTGGTGGTGCTCAACTCCTGATGACTTCTCCATGTGACTCCCTTTGCAACAGCACGGAACTGGCACCGACTACTTCCAGGGTGTAAGTCTGGAGATGTCATCAGTTGCTGAATAGTAATACGGAAGATTTTCTGCTCTGCATTCTGTAATCAAAAGGTTCATTCTTGACCAAGGCCAAAAGGCTTTAACGGATCTAAATGTGACATCCCTCTAATAATAGTGCAGGTTACAGCACTGGGGGTTTTTGGGGGGCGGGGGGATTAATACTTTGGATGCTGCCTTTCCCTCCATTTCTTATCTTGAAATATTCTTTTTTTCATTTCTTCTCTTGCCACCTGTAAAACATTTAACAAAAAAAAAACAGATTTTATTTCGCTGCTGAAAAAATTCTTTCTTCCCTAGGGAAGGATATTTCTTTGACTAAAAATTCTAAATTAGAAACCATCCCTAACAGCAGTTAGCGGACATCAACAGCAAAGCAGTGGGGCTCTGAGATGGTTCACAAAAGACACCAACTGGCGAATTCTTCAAGACATTCTTCTTACAGGAGATGACATTTCTTTGTGAAAAGTTTAAAAAGATACCAAGATCACTCTTTTCCTTCCCCTGTTCTTCCCCCTGATTGATACATAGAAAAATGTGACTTTGACATTAAATACAAAAATTAAAATTTTAATTAAAATTAATCCAAATTAAAATTAAAAGGCAGTTTGTTCCTTCCCGATCTTGCATCTGGACTAGACTCAGAATGAAGTTGCTGACAGAAAAGCAGAAAGGGATTCTGATATCAAAAAACTTAAAAGTTCCTTTTTAATGAAATATTTACAGACTTGCTCTGCTCCAACTTTCAACTGTACTGCCTGATACAGTTCTACAGAGGAATGATTGAGTTTGTCATCTGCACCTCTGTAACAGTTTGGTTTAGTTCTGCAACCCAACAAGACAGACACAGATTTCAGAGGATAATTAGGGCCTTGGTGGCTCAGGCTGTTAAATGCCTGCATTTAAATTCCAGCTGTCTACAATTACTGTAGGCTCGAATCCCACCAGGCTCAAGGTTGACTCAGCCTTCCATCCTCTCGGGGTAGGTAAATTGAGGACCCAAGATTGTTGGGGGCAATAAGCTGACTTTGTAAAAATGCTGCTTAGTAATAAGCAGGCATATACAATGGAATGAAGGCTATTGCTGAGCACACTGGGTTGTATCCCAAAATGTAAGTCAGCCCTGAGTCTTCGGAGAAGGGCATATAAATGTAATTAAAAAAAAAAAAGGACTGCAGAAAAAACAATTACTACCAACCTGCCTTCCATGGAGGACCTGTATCCTGCACGAGTCAAAAAGAGAGCTGTGAAAATACCTACAGGCCCCTCACATCCCGGACATAAACTTGTAGGTTTTTTCCAAGCCCTCTTTTTGACTCCTGCAGGATACAGGTCCTCCATGGAAGGCAGGTTGGTAGTAATTGTTTTTTCCCTCAAAATGATGCTATAGAGCACTGCACACCAGAACAACTAGACATAAGTAGAGTTTTTACCTGAATGCCATCACTCTGCTAAACAAATAATTCCCTCAACACTGTCCAACTATTTACAAACTCCGCACTACTATTACTATTAATCTTCTCATCACTCCTTATCACCCATCCCCTCTCACTTGTGACTGCATGACTGTAACTTTGTCGCTTGTATCCTTACGATTTATATTGACTGTTTCCTAGTATGATTTGATTGCTTACTGTACTCTATGACTACTCTATGTTGTATCTGATGATTCTTGATGAATGTATCTTTTCTTTTATGTACACTGAGAGCATTTGAAAGACAAATTACTTGTGTGTCCAATCACACTTGGCCAATAAAGAATTCTATTCTATTATACTCTAGTGTGGATCTTTCACTGCTCCACTGCATCAATCTTGGCTAAAGCTAGGACTCCTGCTGTGTATCATATATTCAGTTGTAATTCAGATTTATAAAGGTCACTCTAATCAGCATGGATGTTGGGCAACACACAATTAAAATCAATACAATGGCTAAAAATAAACTATAAAATAGCATGATCTAGGAGCTAAATGTAACTGAGGGAACATAACCAAGGGGGGCTCTGCATCAAATGGACAAAACATCGGTCTATTTCCAGAACCTGGAGGGACGGGGACAGGACTCTTATATTTTTAAAAATTATTTAATGTTTTGTAGGACTGGTGAGATCCAAACATGCAGGCAGATGTTATTCTGAAAGTTATTCATGATTCTGCTCATCCTCTGTTTCCTATTCTATTTAGGCATCGACTGCATAATACAAAGATGGAAGGAGCTGCAGGTTTTTAGTCCAACTCCAGAAATTCAAAGTCAACGTATCCACAGTGGTTTTCTCACTTCTGCTTGAAAGCCTTTGAATGAAGAGAAAGAGAAAATCCTGTTCCCTTCTGGGATGCATCCACTATCTTTCTGCCGCCTTTTAATTTAACTCGTCCCTTTTTAAAATTTTCCTTTTAACAAGCTCCTGAATCACAAGACAGCACCACATTTAACACCAAATCATGGCCCTCACCTCCCTGTTTCTCATCTCTTGAGTTCTTAAGAGTCCAATTTAAATGTTGTCCCAGCAGGGGGCAGCAGCTACCCAAATTTGACTGAGTCTTGGATGAGAAGAAAAGCGGGTTTTCAAGGGTGGGGAGAGAACCCCCAAGAAAGTCCAGTTGACTTTTGGGGGAAAAAAAACACTGGACGATTGAGAATCTCCAGAGACATTGTGAGTGGTGGGATCTGAATGGCGTCTGCATGGGGAGAATCCCACCCGTCTCTAATCAAGTCACCAGGAATGGAGCTTGTGGTTCCTTCCTCAGTGATTCAGTTCACACAATAATTAATTATTCACTTGCAGATCTGGAGGATGTGATATGGTGGCCTCCATATATAAATCTAGTGGAGAGCCAGTTTGGTCTGGTGGTGAAGGCACCAAGCTAGAAACCAGGGGACGGTACCGTAGGCCATGAAAGCCAGCCGGCTGACTTTGGGCCAATCACCAGGAGACGATGAGTTCTAGTTCTGCCTTACGCATGAAAGCTGCCCGGGTGACTTTGGTCCAGTCCCCCTCTCTTAGCTCAACTCACTTCACAAAGTTGTTGTGGGAAAATAGGAGGAAGAGGGTGTGTTGGATGTGTTTGCTGCCTTAAGTTATTATTTATTAATATTAGAGGGGAAAGCCCGTGTACCGGAAAACAAAACTCACCTCATCTTTGCAACCATCGTCTTTTGGTTCAAGACATCCTCCTGAGAAGAGTTACACCTGAAATTAGAAAGCAGCTTTGTTATATTATTCAAAATATGCCAGCAAAAATCCTCTGCAATCATTACTTGCCATCCACTACTTGGTCCAAAGAAAATTTGGAGACGAAAAAACAGAATTAAGCTTCCCCTCACCCCAGCTGTTTGTGCTGCTCTACCGCTGCCCATAAAGTTACCTGAAACAACATTCCTATTGAACGTTAGAAGAAACTTCTAATGTTTTAACAATAGAAGCCAATGACCCAGAGCAATGTTTTTCAACCTTGGCAACTTTAGCAACTCCCAGAATTCCTCAGCCAGAAGTCCACAAATCCTGAAGGATGCCGAGGTTGGAAAACAGTGACCCACACAAGTAGTGGGTACCATTGCCCTGTGCATATACTAAAGCAGAAGCACAAAGTAAGGCTGAAATTGGGGAAGCTTTGATTTGGACAGCAGCACTAAGCAGCAGGTGGGCCTCTGTCTCCTTCTCGCCTCTCCCTTCTCTAGAATTCTACTCATCAATGGTGCAATGGACAATGCAGATTGCAGAACGATTTTCTTGGGACAGGAATCATGGCTCAGAGCTTGGGTTGCAACTGAACCAACCACAAAACCCCTTCTACAATCCAGTTTTCACAGTGGCTAGCATTCCCGGTAAATCTCAACCATGGTTGGGACAGCAATGGCTAAAAGACATTGAAAAGTGGAACCCAGATCCTTTTCAGAAAATGACTGAAGAATTTCTACCCAACTCTTAATTTATTCCTAAAGCAAACAAACAAGCCACTCTGAAACTGGGGCAGCCTATTCATTTATCTCGGTTTGTTAATTTCCCAATTTAGGATCTGACAAGAGTAATTATTTTGAATGATAAATGATAACACAAGCAGCGGGGAGGTTTGGCCTGGGTCTCCCCTCTCTCCGTTCCAGAAAACCATCTCAACTGGATTCTCTCATTGGCATCCTTCGGGTGGCAAAAGCCGTGGCCTTCTCATTTAAAGTGCCTTTATTTAAAAAAATGTATGCAAAGAATGACCCTATATAGTCTGACACAGGGTTGGTCCAACCTTGGACACTTTAAGACTTGTGGATTTCAACTCCCAGAATTCCCCAGCCAGCATGAGGTCAAAAGTTTCTTATTCATATGCTGTGTATGACTTTTATGACCAGGACAATTCTGTGAGAAAATGAGCCTTGTGAAATGTCGACAATTTGGAAAGAGGGCAGAGAAGAGCAACAAGAATGATTAGGGGCTGGAGGATAAAAGGTATGAAGAACGCTTGCAATAATTGGATATGGCCAGTCTAGAGAAACGAAGGACTAGGGGAGACACAATAGCAGTCTTCCAATATTTGAGAGGCTCCTACAAAGACGGGAGGGGCCAAACTGTTCTCCAAAGCACCTGAAGGCAGGACAAGAAACAATGGATGGAAACTAACCAAGAGAAAAACAACCTAGAACTAAGGAGAAATTTCCTAACAGTGAGAACAATTAACCAATGGAATAGCTTGTCTTCAGAAGTTGTGGGTACTCCATCACTGAAGGCTTTCAAGAAGAGACTGGACAGCCATTTGCCTGAAATTGTATAGGGTCCCCTGCTTGCACACGGGGTTGGACTAGAAGACCTCCACGGTCCCTTCCAACTCTATTATTTTATGTTCTAAATTGGGGTTACAGATAGAGAGAGGACACACAACTCCCCAGTTTTCCCACAGCAGAGCTATTTTAACTTCCACTCTAACCTGAAATAATCCCTGCACGTTGCCAACCCAAAACTGGATCCAACGAATTCTCTGCCTGGCTCTTTAGTTTGCCCCACTCCAAATGCCCATCATGAAAAAGGAAAGAGGAACTCATGACTGGCCGTCCCCACCCAACAAGTTCTAGAGAAGTTGACTGTTTTGTAGTATTACCCTGTAAAAGAATTTATGAAACTCTTTGGAGTTTGAACAAAGGAATGACAGAAAGCAGCCCTTTGGCCCTTTCTCAGAAAACAGCCCTGTACATACTGTACAAAGCTAGTAACTTCTGGAATTTGGTTGATTTCCGTCATCTCATTTAATGAATCAGAGTCATGTTAGCTCTTTCCTTACCTTCCAATTTTTTGCAAGCCTTCTGGTGAACTGGCATAAAAGAGAAAAAGTGGGGAGGGAACAGAATTGCGGGAAAAGCATTTCCGGTTTTTTTTAAAATGCATTTGTTTTGGGACTTTGGCAGAAAATTGCTGAAAGAAGAAACTACTCTGCCAGCAATTCTAATTCAGACATTTCAAGTAAGGGAGCAAACTCGAAGGAGCTTATTGGGAAACGCAAGAACTGTGCACGGACAGTACCAATTCAAATCCAGAATCAATTCAGAAGGGAATCAAACCAAACAAATAAAAACCTACACATACAATCCTTGCCCGGAACCAAAATAATATTTTAAGTATGTCCAATGGGATGTTTGAGGGTTTTCTCCTTCCCTTAAACATCTAAGGATCATGCTCTAAATCAGTGGTTGCCAACCGGTGGGCCGAGGACCACTGGTGGTCCGTGAGAAAATTTTGGTGCTCCGCAGAAAAATGTCTCCCCCAAAGCACCTCCCCAAAGCAATTAATCCAGGCTGCACAGGAACACAAGGCTGCGCCGCCCACATGGCCCGCCCACCCGCTGGCCAAGTGCAAACCTTATCTTGTGTAGAGCCACGTGAGCTGGAATTGGAAGGTAAGACCAACCGCTGGGGGATGGAAATCCGCCCCAGGGTGGCTTGCTGACGTTGGTGGGAAAGTCAAGTCTCATATTCCAGAGCCGCAGTAGTCACAGGACTGGCTCTTTGGTCATCCCGGAGCAGCTCCTCCAGTCCATGGCAGGCCAGTGCACCCGGGCGGAGGAGCAGCTACTCCGGGATGACCAAAGGGCCAGTCTTGTGACTACTGCAGCTCTGGAATATGGGACCAACTTTCCCACCAACGTCAGCTAGCAACCATCAGTCAAAAGTCATATTAGTGGTCCGTGGGATTTAAAATTATGAGTTTGGTGGTCCCTGAGGTCCAAAAGGTTGGCAACCCCTGCTCAAAATAACAGTGTGTAAACTTAGGGGTATTTCTATATTTTTCTGGCAAATTCAGTGATATTTATTCTCAGGTTCTGGTGTATACAAAGGACTTCTTGGTAATCTGGTACAAAGAGTTAATTACAAAAAGGGCCAAAGTCCTTGACACTTTTCCTCCTATATTATACAAGTCTGCATAAAATCCATAGGTTGCATTGTATGTAGAATGCAAGATGTGTACAACTATATATTTCCACCACTAACGGCAGTGCATGATTATTATAAAACGTTATAAAGAATGATATCCCAATATAATACATATTGTCCGTCTAATAAAGGCTGCTGGCTAAATGTATTAAATGGCAGAATTTTCATAATTTAGGATTTAGCCTAGTGTTAGGATATGAAAATACTATGGAAAAGTCAATTCCTTGTCCAAACAACTTCCCAGATTAGAGCTATGATGAAACAAAAATACAATTTCAAGTAATCTCAATCCAGCTCTGCCCCAGCTATTACCGTCTTCAGATGACAATACTCAGAACGCCTAAGCCCCCGGCAAAGCTGCTCAGGAGGATAGATAAGCACCCACAATTATATCCAAAGAATTCTAGATGACTAAGTGTTTGGTCTCTCTGTTTTACCATATTGTAAACATTTGTATTTTTTCCCCTCCTGTAAAATATTTTAAACATAAGCAGAGTTGGTATTTCTGCTCACTGGAATTCTCTCGTGCTGAATGTGTTGTTTACCTATAGTGTATCTTCCTCGTTCTCACCTTTTTAAAAACATACATCAGTGGAATCAAGGAAATTATTGTTAAGGATCTAACTCTGCATGGTAGAAAAGTAAACAAATTATAGGGGAAAAATAAATATAGAGAAATTCTCCCCTCTCCAAAAAGTAGAAGTCATGTAAGACCCCTACATGGGGCATAATATATACCATAATATATTATTAGCAACTCTCTGCTCTGGCCATTTAAGGGAAGGTGGAGTGTATATACTATTCTACCGTAATAGGTATTTCAAACTGACAAGGGATAGGCAAATAGAGGGTTTTTTTGGAGGCGGTGAGATTCAGAAAGTTTATAGATTTGCAGTTAAATTTTCCAGTCCCTTCTCAAAACAGAATGGGTTTTTTTTTTTGGCTTTGTAGATAGTTCTTTAAGGCTGTTTAAACTGAGGAACGATACAAAGAAATAAACACAGATGATCAACTAGTGTTCATGAAAAAGCAATGGGCAAAGTTTGCATGCATGGCTAGAGATGAAGGAGAAAGCTGGTGATTGATTTTTCACACGAACCTATCTTATTTTTGCGTTTTTGAATCAAAACTTTCTTCAAAAGGTAGAGAATTTTGCAATCATGTTTGGGAATAATAATAATAATAATAATAATAATAATAATAATCCAAGAAAGAGTGATACAAAAAAAAAAGTCAGAAAAATTGTTTGCAAAAAAACGGGTGTAGGTTAAAATATATATATACTATTTTTGTAGCTCAGCACGTTGTACAAATGCAAACTGGTAAGATTATAGTTCAATGCACTGCGAGCAGGAAGAACATGGTTTAATTTCAAAATTTAGCAGAAGACTAGTGTGTGTGAACCCAACCACAATGGTCCCGCAAGCCAACCAGATGCCTCGTAGCATCCATCACCAAGCATCGGAGCCCACTTCTCACCAACAGACCTACCAGCTTCCAATCCAACCAATGACACAATTTGGCAACGCACGATGGAAAGGCCCATTAAAATCACCCAAATTTGCTGAAACCCCCATGAACAAAAGGGGTTCTCTTTCCCCATTTCTTCTGGCAAGAAAAGGCATTTCCTGGCACCCTGATCCTGGTCCAGCATTGCTCTTTGATGCAGAACTATAAGCCCACAGACCCTTTATAGATGTACAAAAAACCCCAAACCAACAACCCCCAAGGACAGCATTTCTGATCAATGGCTGCAAAGGACTTGACAGCAGAGGTTTTGGGACCCGTCATTATTTCTAAGAGCCGCATAATTAGCAGCCCTGGAGTTCTGAAAAGCTTGGAAGTCGTGCACCGCAATGTTCTTGAGAGAGAGAACATGGGCCAGCTTTTGCTAATTGGACTGATTGTTTAACCGGTGCCAACCGCATTCAGGGCAACAGGACCCAGCTGCTAGGCATGGCAGCTCACACACCTCCCAGAGAGAGAGAGGCCAGCCTCCCCAGGGGCAAGTGTGTGGACTTTGGGTTTGGGCATGTGCAAACAGAAGCATAAAAAAGCCACACAAAGGGGTGGGGGGAAGAGAGGGGAATCTGAGAAGTGCTGCTCTTTCTTAAAAACAAACGTTAAGCTTCTAGTCCTTAAGCTTAGAGGAAGGAAACCAGTTGTTCAGGAGAAGCAGCAGAGCGATAAATGAGCTACCTTCTGCTTCTGCGCGTAATTAACAACAAAAGTTATAAAGTGCTGGGAAAAAAAATTCAACCCGTTGAAAAAGTAAAATCTTGTGGTATATATTTTGAGACAGAGATGGTCTAACCATTCTCTAGGAAGACTCAAATTTGAATTTACACAATAACCGTGTTGCTTGTATCTTTACAATTGATATTGTTTTGTTTCCTAGTATGATTTGATTGCTTATTAGTGACCTATGACTACCACTAAGTGTTATATCTTATTATTCTTGATGAATGTATTTTTTTATGTACACTGAGAGCATATGCACCTACGACAAATTCTTTGTGTGTCCAATCACATTTGGCCAATAAAGAATTCTATTCTATTCTATTCTATTCTATTCTATTCTATATACGACTTAAGCCTATGCTGGTTAAGTAAATGTTGGGTTCACACAAGCCATCCTGCACACTATAAACTGTTTGATGGCTAATATGAAGGTTCGATATAAAATAACATTGTATGGCAGTGGCTGGGTTATCACAAAATGCTAAAACATATAAAGTACCCAACATTTTAGCTTAGACAAGTACATAAATAAGAATCTAACCAGGGTTTCCCACCCTGCAATAAAATAAAATAAAATAAAAAGGAATATGCCTTGAGTAAAGAAATACTTTAACACATCTTTGAGAGTTCTATATATTCCTTACCAAAACAGTGTTTAAATGCCTAAATGAAACTGAATTTACAGGAGATGGAAAAGTGCAGGAGAATCATAGTTATTCAGTTTTGGTCGCCACGATGTAAAAAAGATGTTGAGACTCTAGAAAGAGTGCAGAGAAGAGCAACAAAGATAATTAGGGGACTGGAGGCTGAAATATAGGAAGAAAGGAACTGGGTATGTCTAGTCTAATGAAAAGAGGGACTAGGGGAGACAGGATAGTAGTGCTCCAATATCTCAGGGGCTGCCCCAAAGAAGAGGGAGTCAAGCTATTCTCCAAAGCACCAGAAGGCAGGACAAGAAGCAATGGGTGGAAACTCATCAAGGAGAGAAGCAACTTAGAACTAAGGAGAAATTCCTGACAGTTAGAACAATAAATCAGTGCCTCCAGAAGTTGTGAATGCCTCAACACTGGAAGTTTTTAAAAAGATGTTGGATAACCATTTGTCTGAAGTGAGTTTCCTGCCTAGGCAGGGGGTTGGACTAGAAGACCTCCAAGGTCCCTTCCAACTCTGTTATTCTATTGTATTCTATTATATTCTATTGTATTGTATTCTATTGTATTCTATTTCTATTCTATTTTATGTAGCTTTTCCTCCATTCCTCTCCCGAGAAAGTTCTACTCATAAGCATCCAGCCAACACATCGGAGGAATCTCTCTCCTAAAATTCTCCTCACTGTCGTGCTAAGTTTGGCATGTACGTTTCTTCCCGCCTGTAAAGTAATCCTAACCTAAGCCACATTTGGATACAAATGCTTCACTTTAAACTGTGATTCGGCATTGCAGCAATTCTAAATCTCCCCCCACCCTCCTCTCTTGCCCCCACTGCAGCTTTGAAGAAGACAAAGGCAGCTTTCACTTCCGCTTTTGGTAAGAATAGCAGAAAGAAAGAGCATATTATTAAAATGCTTTTTTTTAAAAAAAAGCAGGAAGCAAGAAATACTCTGTGAAAAGAACGAAGGGCCTTTTTGAAGCAAGGCAAACCCTGTTTAGTCTGGACTTCTGTGCTCAACAGTGGACTTCTAAGGGTCTACCATCTTGAACGCGAGCCTTCCGTTCTTGTGAACGTGGTTCATGAACGGAACTACCCTGACTTATAGCTGCTGACAGTGTGACTCTTCCAAGAGTCTCCACATTCTATTTATTTTATTTTTATTTGTTTGATTTGTCAATTGCTTACAAGGTAATAGGTATAAGTATAAACATGAGTAAGAATACAGGAAATAGGTACGAATAAATGGGGACAATAAGACAGGGACGGGAGGCACGATGGTGCACTTATGCATGCCCCTTACAGACCTCTTAGGAATGGGGTGAGGTCAATAGTGGATAGTTTGAGGTTAAAGGTGGGGAGGGTTAGAGGATGTAACAACAGAGTCAGGTAGTGCATTCCAGGCATTGAGCACTCTGGTGAGGAAGTTGTACTTTCTGCAATCAAGTTTGGAGCAGTTTACACTGAGTTTGCATCTGTTGTGTGCTCTCGTATGGTTGCATTTGAAGCTTAAGTAGTCATTGGTAGGACATTGTAGCAGATAATTTTGTGTACTACGCTTAAGTCCAACCGTAGGCGGGTTCAAGGTTGTCCAAGCTCAAAATTTCAAGCCTGGTGATATAGGGTATTCTGTTGCGAGCAGAGCATTTTTTCCCAATGGGCTTCACAAACACTGAAAGCCAAACCAGTTTGTGGTTTTGAGGAATCAGGATAGTTACCGATTACTCACCTACCCGGTAGTAAAAACAGCATAAGGATGTAATAGTTTTAAACAGGACGAAAACTATCAGGGCCTTTGACTGGTTGCAACTATTTCAGTTTGGCTAATATTTGTATTCCTAAAATAACTTAATAATCTGGATTCGGACGATAAACTGGAACAAGTCACAGAAGTGGATCTCCATCAGTAACTGGAGCATAAACTTAGATAACCATCATATTAAAGTTTACCCTGAATGCCATATTGATAGTATGACTGCATTGTACCTATTTATGCCAGACTTTCTCAAGCTTTGCAACTTTAAGATGGGTGGACTTCAACACCCAGAATTCTCCAGCCGATCTAGCTGGCTGGGGAATTCTGGGAGTTGAAGTTCACCCATTTTAAGTTGCAAAGCTTGAGAAAACACTGATCTGTGCAATATCCTCCCTAGGAAAACAATACTATTCCCTTTTTTTAAAAAAAAATATCCTGAATAGTAAAAATGAAATTTTAGGCCACATGAGTCAGAAGTAAATTCTCAATGAGTCAATGGTAGTGGTTTACAACCTGTTCCCTCTCTCCCTGGCTGAAAGTATTGTGTGGGTGTGAATGCCACACTAGATTCAGAGAAACCACAAGTAGTTCAGAAAAGGCAATGAGATTGATGAAGAGAGAACTAAGGAAATCAGCTTGTTCGGTCTTAAGACTGACAGGCCACAGGAAAGATCTAGCACTTACAAGGAGGTTGTGCCAAAGGTTGGCTTCACACCTGGTCTCTCTCCTTCCAGAAGGCCTCAATATGCTGAATTTAAGTTACTGGAAGGCCCATTCCAATGGAATGTCAGGGAAAACTTGGTAATAATGCAATATAAGCAGTTGGCAAGGAAACCGATAATAAGTCAGACGTCACTTTTTTCAGTGCCGTTGTAACTTGGAGCAGTTGCTAAATGAATGGTTGTAAGTCAAGGACGGCCTGTATTCCAAGTCTTCAAACTTGGCAAGTTCAAGGCTTGTGGACTTCAACTCCCAGAATTCCTGAGCTAACATGACTGGAGGAGGAATTCTGGGAGTTGAAGTCCACAAGCCTTAAAACTGTCAAGTGTGAAGACCCCTGCTCTATTCTATTTCATAGGGAACCCAGAACACTCTGAAGGTTTGCCCAAGGAGTTTAAAGACAAGGGAAATGCTACTGATGAGCGTCCACAAATCTCACAAGAGGCTTGCCAAAATCTGAGTAATAGTAGCTTTGCTATTTCTGTCCGAAGTATCTGGAAAGTTTTAAGACCTCAAAATTCTGGATGATTCCCCACTCGAATTTTCAAAGAACGTCCAAGTATTGCCACGGTTCCACCTAACCATTTCCAGGTTTATTCAAATGTTTATTTGTATATATTTCCACGACTGGGGAAATTTGGTAGAAATCGGATATCAATCTCTGCACAAATAAGATTATATAGACTTATATCTACCCTAAAAATTGCTCTGCCTCGGACTCTGGTGATGGTGCTGAGGCTGTAATTCTGTCTAAAAGAGTTCCATCCAAGTCTCAGGGACGCAGAAGCTCTCATGACAAGCAATCTTGTCGCCCCAAGTCTTTTTTTCAATGCAATTTTCCCATTGCAAAGGTTTAAGACTTGCTCATGAATAGCATAATATTTGGCAATACCCAGTGCTCTGTGGAAAACACTGCTTGAAGGGGATCTGGATCGATGCTTTCAGGAATCCCTGTTTAAATCATGAAACCAGTAGCATGACCCTCTAGAATCTCTACGCAGGGGTGCGTAGATCTGACCCGCGGGGTCACCCTGGAAACAGCAAAGGACCGGCCCGCGGTGCCTCTGCCAGGGAAAACGGACCCTGGGTTGCATTTTCACTGGCAGAGGGCTAGCAAAACAAACTAAAAGCAAAACAAAACAAAAGGAAAAATGTTTCCTGTTTTGCATTTGAGCATCCAAGAAGGGACAGGAAAGGAGGAAAGGGAAAGAGGAAAGACAAAGAAAAAGAAGGAAAGAGGGGAAAAGAGGAAGGAAGGAAAGATAAGTAAAGGGGGGAAGGAAGAAGAAAGGAGAAAGAAGAGGGGAGAAAAAGAAAAGGAAGGGAGGGAGGGAGGAGCATTAGGTTAACTTCAGTTCTTAGAGAAAAGATGCTCTATAACTCCAACCAACCAACCAACCAACCAACCAACCAACCAACCAACCAGAAAATGGTGCAAAAGTCAGACAGAATGTCACTGATTCAACATATAATACAGTAAAATATTGAGCTGACAGCCTGCACTTCCCACCTCTACATAAATATTTATACGTGTATATTTATTTTATACAAGACAGTCAACTAGTTTGTCAAGAAGAAAGGTTTTAATCACATCCTTGTTAACTGTGCTGTTCTGCCTTCAGGATATTTCTTTCTGAATATCCTTTGGGGAATATATATATATACATACATATATATATTTCAAAAAGAGCAATGGTGTCTGCAGTTGGTAGCTGTGTATTCCACGCCGCCATCTAAGAATTCAACTTCCCTGGGAGCAATGCTAGATCTTACTGGCAGTGCCACAGCAGGGCAGGAGTAAGGGAAGACGACACAGCAAGACCTACCCAGCCTATGGCTTTGCTGGCTTAGAGAAGGAGGTTAACTTTGCAACTGCATTGGGCCAGCTGTTCACTCAGTCTCCATGCTGGCACCCCTGTTTCCATTAAGCATGCAAATGATGTTCCCTTTTCTACAACCACATTTCTATCTTGGTTTCCCTCAGGGAGGCTACAGTCAGTGCTGCTTTGGGGGATACACAATTTAAAAGTCGCAACAATCAGGCAAAATGCTATGGTCAGAATGTTGGAGGAAAATAAATTTTCAATTTTGCCGAGAAAACAGTGCATCTTCTAGACCAGGAGTAGACAACTATGGCAACTTTAAGACCTCTGGACTTCAATTCCCAGAATTTCTGAGCTGGCATGGCAGGTTCAGGAATTCTGGGAGTTGAAGCTCAGAGGTTGTAAAATTGCTCTAGGCCTGGACAACTATGGTGTACACCATTAAAATATGTACCTGAGATATGGATGTATCACAGAGAAAACCACAAATGGAAAGGATACTTCTTATGTTTGGTTTTTCCAGTATTTTAAAGCAAGCAACGTATTTATATCAGGTTAGAAAACACGAAATATGCAGGACATGGCAGAATACACTTGATTATTTTTTCTGACTCAGAACAGCTTTCTTACACCTGCCTGGAAGAAGGAAAAAAGGTTTACCTTGTGACACAACAATCCACTACAGGCATAAGCGTGTCCCCTTCCCTTGATGATCCTTTGGTTCCTTCATACGCCCTATTTTATTTTATACTCTTTTAATTACAAAACATTCAGTGGAAAAGCTACAGGGTATGCAGAGAGCCAGATTCAAAACACAAAATTATTTCAAGCGTGCACACACGTAGCAGCTATTAGGATCCCTTTAGATTAGAAGAACTATGTCTGTTCCTGGGTTCACAATTGCCCTCCACAGCTAGGCATGCAATCCAAAATAAAAATGAGCTTTGTCCAAGGAGTTTATGAAAAAGGTTACATCCATGCCTGTACGCATGCATGTAAATCACATATTTGTTTATTGTATGGACATCCATCTTAAATACAACTCTGGGCCAGAGGTGGTATTCAGCAGGTTCTGACCAGTTCTGGAGAACCGGTAGCAGAAATTTTGAGTAGTTCAGAGAACCGGCAAATACCACCTCTGACTGGCCCCGCCCACCTCTATTCTCTGCCTCCCGAGTCCCAGCTGATCGGCTGGGTCTTTTTTTTTGTTGCCCTGCACAGGAGAACGGAGCTGGAAAGCAGGTTAGTGGGATGGGGAAGGAATGGGGATTTTGCAGTAACCTTCCCCTGCCACGCCCACCAAGCCACGCCCACAGAACCAGTAGTAAAAAAATTTTGAATCCCACCACTGCTCTGGGCAATTCAGAACAACGAAGAGTAACTACAAAACCATAAGCCATGAAAGCAAAAAGCAAAACTGAAACCTGGTGCCTCCATCATCCCTTAGGGAAGTCCTACTACCAACTCCAGATATTCCGGTTCTATCCCACCACCTGGGGGGGGGGAATTAGGTCTTTATGGCTTTCCGTACGGCTAAAAGGGTGGGGGCCTGGTAAGTCACTGGGGCAGGTGGGACGCAGGTATTCCATAAGGTGATAGGGGAAGCCATGGAAAAGGCATGTTTCTGAGATCCCACTTGATGGCAAAGTATCAGGGAAGGGACCTGCAGCATGCTCACCTGTCAGGCACTGGGAACCAGAACGTCACTCTTGAGCTGATCAAAGTTACCTCTTTATTGCTATTTAGTGCCCATTTACAAGACTCTCACTGGACTTTATACTATATTCTCTCAGGAACAGCCAGATAAGGGGGATTCTAGGGGAGGTAAAGCCTGCGTCGCTTCTCACTGTGCAAGGACTCTAAACTTGCCCCTCTCTTCACACCTCCCACCATTCTAGCTGGAGATTCCACTCACTATCCTGTTGGATCTAGTACGGCAGGCATGTGATGGCCCTGCAAATTTTGCCTTTCAAACCTGGGTCCCTAGCCCTGGGAAATAAAACATGGGAGGCATCACTTCCAACTGCTCAGGTGGGGGAAGCGGGGGCAAAGGCAAGACATGGAAGCCTTCTTAAATAGTTGGGACTAGTGGGCATAGGGTGTGAGGGTAGAATCAGAAGCCTCCCCAATTCTCATTCCAATAAATGGGTTTTGGAGGACCAGAATCATCCACAATGGCACCCGTTGGATTAATAGGCAAACCTCTTTATGGCAGCCATTTTGTGAGAGATGCCGCAAACACCTCTTTTTTCAAACGCGACTCACAAGGCTTCCGAAAGTAGCTCAAGGACCATACGCTGCTCCCCCGAATATGCGGAAAGCCCGCAAAGAACACGCAACTGGTGTCTCTTTGGTAGCTGAGACGTATTTAATAAGTCTAGCATGTTCCCCTCCCATTGCGCAACCCGTGGCATTCGCTCCCATTCTTTCCCTTCGAAACACCTGCCTCTACAGGTCGTATAAAGATTAGAAGGAACACAATGTTCGCAAAGTTATTTCCTTTCCCTAATCTGCAGCAACCTTTTTGTATCTAGAATGAAGGGAGGGGCTGCATTTACCCCCTCTTTACATAAGAGTCAGAACACTGCGCGTTTTAAAAGAAAAACAAAAGCATTTCGTGATGCAGGATGCAGTGATGGCCATTTGCTTACTTTCAAAAAGGACCTGGATAGACTCACCAATAAACTACCTGTCCTAGCTTAATAGAGCATCCTTTTTCAGAGTCAATATGACCAGGAAGTTGAAAAAGCACTCTGTGCTTCTAGAAACAACAGCTTAAGCCCTGTTGGGACTAGATACTGATCTGAACAAACAAAACGAATCTTACATAATCCAGTGAATGTCCAATGAAGTTCATTGTGATTTCCCCACCTCCAAGGATCTCTGGCCAGGACACATAATCTCAGTGTTATTTCATCAATGCAACAATCCTGTTAAGTAGTTGCGGCCGAGAAAAACTGACCCGCATAGGTTTTGCTAACTACGTAGGAACAAATCACTGGCTCAGATACAAAAAAAAAGCTATACTATTTTTGTTGATCCAAGCCTTGAGACAAACAGGTCTATTTGTTTTTCAAGACCAAAAGCACACACTTTCTTGAAATCACAAATCACCCCTCACCGAGTCTTTCACTCCAATACATAGTGTACATAACTTAATAACACAATCAAACGGCAGGAAGTTGTAGCAATAACACTAAAACAATAGATCAATTGTGGACCGCTAGGGTCACAGCGACAGGACTGTAACCTTGACGTTCCAAGTTAAGCAACAAACAACCACTAAGCATTAAGCATGCCTAGTGCTGGAAGTTCTATCCCGTTCTAAAGAAAATCTTCACCTATTTAAACAGGTATTCAAACCTTGGCGTCCGTTTCCACGTCAAAGCTGAGCGTATGGCAGGAAAAAAAGACACTGAATTCTTTAGGAGGAAATAGGAGGAATTCCAGTGAGAATTGACTTGGCTCTAGAGAAATCACAAGGAACTTGGAAAACGAAAGAAACTATTTGCTGAAGTCTAAAGACTGTATCAACCCAGATTACTCACTGGCTGGCTACACAGATTCATTAAACCCTATAGTTGTATTCACAAAGCACAATTCCTATCGCCTCAGAGTGTGATATACCACACATATGGTTACCACCCCACATCACATTATTCTATTCTAGTTTGCTGTGGAAACCAGCCGTCAGTTCACTGGAGTCTTACTTCCAAAATAAGTAAGAATGTAGTTCCAGAGTTTAGTATTCAATATAAGTTGTATTATCCAGAGGGATCTCTCTTATTTATTTATCCAATTTTTATCCCGCCTTTACTACTTTATAAGGAAGTTAAGGTGGAGAACATACATAATACTCCTATTTTCTCCACAACAACAACCCTGTGAGGTGGGTTGTGCTGTGAGGGATTGGCCCAAAGTCTCTCAGCTGGTTTTTCATGCCTAAGGCAGGACTAGAACTCACTGTCTCCTGGTGATTGGCCCAAAGTGACTTAATTGGCTTTCAGGCCTAGGGCAGAACTAGAACTCGCCATCTCCTGGTGATTGGTCCAAAGTCACCCAGCCAGCTTTCATTCCTAAAACAGGATTCGAATTTACCGTTTCCTGGTTTCTAAGCCAGCACATTGGCCACTACACCAGACTAGCACTCATAACTCTTATAGTCTTAGATCACTGCCACCCTTAGAGATTGGCATCCAATGGCTTCTATTCTGGACATAGTCCCCAGGGTTGAGCTCTAGGACTTCCCAAGGAAGACAGGAAACAGGTGGAAAATAAAGGAAAATAAATTTGTTTTCTTCTCATTCTCACAGTGCTCTCTACTTTTGTGCAACCTGGGCAATTTCGAATAGAAGCCACTGAAAAAGATACACAATCTCTGACTTCCTAAGAATAAAAAACCCAGCTGAAAAAAGGGATAAACTCCATCGCTCAAATACTCCTACAATATTATTTAATGCCCAACAACAAACCATGTGATTTATACAACTATTTTTTTTTAATTTGTTTTCCCTCTTGCAAGAATCTCTTGGCAATTCTCTCTTTTTTCCTCTGTCTCTTTATGGCTGTGCTTGCACAAGTTAGTTAAAAACACAGTGGCTCCATTTGTCCAACTTTCTAAACCTGGAGATCTTAATCCTTGTTAGTTTTTTAATCTACCCATTGTGGAAACCCAACTCTTTTGAATATTTTATATGCCAGTATATTGTCCCAATCCTATAAAGTGCTGGGTGAATATCTCTCTTTCCCTCAACCACACAACTTGTCACTTTTTTCCCCCAGACTCAATCAACTGTTATTTCTGCATTGACACCAATAACCTTTTTTCTTGAGGAAAGATGTCCATGGCCCAACTGGACCATGTAAACAATTTTCTCAGATAAACTACAGCTACATGCTAAGCTTTAGTCATATTGTTTTTAAAAAAGGGGGGGTGCAGTAATTAATCCTATCTTATGAGCTGAAACGTTTTCACATTTCAATTGGTGATATTTTACCAGGAATAAATGTATCATGCCATCATGTCTCAGTGCTAGATAGTTCCCTTGGGTTAGGATGTGTCTGAAACAAATGAGCATGGTGGATATAAACTGATTTAAAATGAAGAAAGAACAAAGGCATCCAAACAGATACCATGGAATTAGAAGGCGCCAGATTTAAATGTAATTCTGGATGCCTCTTGGGGACAAACCAGCCGTTAGGTTTATTGTACAGGTAACAACCACACCTAGTTCTTTTTTTAAAAAAAAAATATAATACTCCTTTCAGGTTGTAATTTTCATGAGGAACACGGGTTACAGGGAGTGGAAGCTTAACCCTCCTCCCTCCTTCCACAGTCCCTTCCCTGGCCCTGCTGGAGGGAGGGAGGCCTGGTGGTTGCACCCAGGCAGCCTTGTTGTTCCAAAAAAAAAAAGGCTTCCAATTCCTCCCAATTCTTCCTCCTGTATCACTTTGTGAGGGAACCAGGATGGTTGCTAATGAAGTTGGCCCATTTCTGAATTCATGTTCGCCAACTGTTCAACCAAGTGCCTGCTTCTCCTCCACTTGCCAACTTAATTAACCTCCCACTCACATAATCGCTTGCTCACGCACTCGAAACACACATACTTCCCTCTCTGCTTCCCTATTCAGTATTGTGTGCGACTTAATTCTTTGACATTTCCAATTCAGTTCCTGGGTCTTGTAACCAGCTGCTACTAAAAAAAAGAGGTCACCGCTCCCATCTTTCCTGCCCAAAAGCTCTGGAAGGCCTTGCGTGGCTCCCTGATGGGTTTCGTGTGAGCTTCCATATGCCTTGCATGGAACAACCGATTGCTACAAACAGGAGTTGATCAGTTGCATGCCTGGAAACACAGAATCGAAAAACAGTCTTTTTCTTTCACCTCTGTGTAACAACCTTTGAGTCCAGATGCAAATTTATATTGTGATTGGTTTAGGTTCAATTGCAGACTTTCTCTGTGGGGGGTGTCTTTCAGAAGTGGATGCTACCAGAAAACTATGATAAAGAGACTATATACTTGATTTTACACGTATTAACTGCAGCTAGAATTGTATATGCTCAACAATGGAGGTGTGAGAAGATCCTGGCAGATGAGAAGGTAATTAAGAAAATATTAGAATGTGCAGAAATGGACAGATTAACGCTTACTATTAAGGGCAAAGAAGAAACTAAATATGTTTTGACATGGGACTTATTTTATCGATGGCTAGACAATAAAAACAGAAGTTAGAAAGAAAGGGACATAAAAAGGATAAATGTTACAATGGAAATTTGTTAAAATGGACAAATAAATATGATTGTTACTACAGTATTTATATTATTGTGAGATATGTTATTGTAAACACCTTGATTATGATTGCCTAAAAATAATTGTACCCAAACAACACACTGATTGATTGAAATGGAATTTTTATATATTATACTAATAAAACAAATAAAACTTTTAAAAAAGTGGATTGCTACTCCCAGAATTCCCCCTTCAATACAGCTGAGACTAAGAATTCTGAGAACTGAGGCCTACACATTGGGAGTGTAGTCTGGCCTCTTTTATTCTGTGAACTTTGTGCGCCATATCATAATCATCCTCTTTTAATGACCCCATAATCCTTTGCATTGGGGTGGAGTCTGGGCAACTGAATGGAGCTGAGTGTTTACTGGCTGGATGCCCTTCCTGTTGCCAATGCAGAGGTTTTTTTCAGCAGATATAGTCTCATTGGGCCCAGAGAGAGAAATATCTGCCTCTACCTAGGATTGAACTCACAGCCTCCTGATTGTGAGGCGAGCTCTGTGCACCATAAGAGTACAAGTTAATTGAGGCTTATTCAACAAAGCGTGATCAAACAAACCATTACTTACTGCAACATGTGAATCAAGTCACATGACACATCGAAATAATGTTGGACAGAGATCTTTATGCATAAATTAAACTCCCTTATATTACTCAATTACTGATCCATCATATTGAATGAATCATTTTTCCCTAGTATCATCTACTTTCCAAAATGCTAATGGATGTTTTCACCTAAGCATGCCTAACCTGAACAACGGAATTAATCAAATTTTCTGAGTTCCATTAGCCAATGAACTAACCAGGCAGGCTGGGTTCTCACAAATTGCTAATCCACAAAATAAAATAACCAAGATTCAAAGCTCAGCAAGCTGCTCATGTTGTGGAGATGGAACAGCAAGATCTGTAATTGATTTGGCTTATGTACAAACCCAACTTCTCCTTCAAGCTTGATCTCAAATCTAATCTAATACCACTGCACAGCATTATCCAGGGTTGTTATAGAACGCTCAGTCTGATCTGTAATATATTTGCTAACTTAGTTGGGAAAGATAAATCCTGACAGATCTTCAGGAGCACAATCAATATGAGCATTCCAAAATTCAAATTGGTATACGAAAATTAAAATATTTCATGACTTTTCCTTTACCTTTTCATTTAGAGAACACATGGTCCTGTGAATTGTCCCAAAGGTGCTTTTTCAAAAGGCAACTAGACTTCGTTTGTTTCCTTGAAAACATTTGAAATCAAAACATTTCACTTTTCATCCAAGAAGCTTCTTCAGTTCAGAAGAAACTTCTTGGATGAGAAGCAAAATGTTTTTGAGGGGAAAAAAACCCAAGAAAGTCCAGTTGCAAAAGCACCTTTGGCACAACCATGACCTGGATGATTGAGAATCTCCATAGACATTGGTCCTGTGAATTGTCACACTATAAATGTTGAAGCCTCATTCATATTACCTCCTTAAACACTTCATTGTCCCCCATTGGGTTACCCCATTAAATGAGACACAACCTTGGAGGCCAATGTGGCAGTGCATCTAATCTGCTGGGCTCAAAGTATCAGGGAAGTATAAATGTGTAGAGCATGAACAAAATGGAAAGACAAATCTTGCGTGTGTAATGCTTGGACAGAGGAAAGGAAAAAACCCCAAAATGGAACATTTCCAGAAAGAGGAAGACAACCACACTGCATTGAATCTTCTCTTGCTAATAGTATGGGTGAAATAATGAAGTTTAAAAGGAAGGCTAATCCCATCATGCCTTCCTATATCCCTGCATATTTTGATTGATGCTCCTATTCATCCTTCCTACATCCAGACATCAAAATGGTTGTTTCCTCCACCTATTGATAAATATCTTGGCAAGGCACATGCATGCAGTTTGGCCTTAAGCAGAAGATGCCACCACGGACAATTTATCTTTCAGTCTCCTGCCTCTACTTCTCTAATATTCCACTTTCTGGGCCTTGTTACTGATTAATTAAATACCTTTATGGAATATCAGAAACAACGGAATCAAAGTTGGACGACTGCCTCTATCTTAGCTGATCTCCAATTTGTTCTTAGCAACAACAGATGACTGACTACATCAGAGTCTCTCAAACTTGGCAACTTTAGGATGGGTGGACTTCAACTCTCAGAATTCGGCAGCCAGCCTCGATGTAAAGCAAGTGTTCTAATGATGTTACCTGATTTGGGTAATGAAATGTTTGCAAGGAAACAACCACGCTCAGAGAGTGCCAAGGACTCCATGATGGGCAACTATATGAATTCAATAAATAAATATAGAGATGCTTTGCAAGTCGTCATTCTCCTCCTCCTCTTCTTCTTCCATATCTATCATTGGACGTTGGTGACCCTATTTTTATCAACAGCCACACAAAAAAATGCTGCTGAGTTTTGTCCAAACCAGTCCCTTAGATTTTGAAGCCATTATGTTCTCCTTCTGCCTGGACCTCTTTGGCCTTCAATCCTTCCCTGGAGGATTAAGTGAGGTATGCTGTTATTTTTCCAGGTGTCACATCACATGCTTTGCACGTACAGCAGAACAAATGATGGTGGAGAATCAAAGACCCATGCCAACAGGCCAAGGAATTTTACACTTCCTAAAGGCATCAGTGCTGCTAGAACCTTCTCCTTTGCCAAATAAGAAGCCTCAAAAGAAATTGGGCAAGGGTCAAATGCACCTCAATGACAAGAATGCAGATGTTACACACATAAACTAGACGCACTTGCCTGTACTGGAATGTACATACACATACACGTATCCGCCCCCACGTATTGTTTTGGTGAATCCACAAAAACGAAACATACCTTCCCTCCAATCTAATGCATTCTTCTCTAGCATGGTATTTTGGCAACAAGATTTATCATGTTCTCCAGTAGAAGCTTGTGATGGCATGTTTACAGAAAGAAAGAGGGCTGGTAGTAGCTTTGGTTATGAATGCTTTCTTATTGCCCCATATTGCTCAATCAACAGCAATTCCCTAGCACTTGGTTGACTTGTTCCCCCATTCCACCTGAAGAAGTGAGGATAAGGTCTGAGTTGATCCACCTGAAATCTACTTTCCAAAGCCCTTGTTGATATCAGCACCTTGGACAAAGTTTTTTTGTGATTTCTTGCAGCTCCCCTATTGTGTATTTCAGGTTGATAGACTAGAGAGAGAGATGCATGGTAATCATCACTTAGCAGTCTGGGGGAAGTTCTGTAGAAACATTCATATGCTAATAATAATTGGAGAAAAATCTAAGTTCTATTCTACATCAGCATCATCTGGGAAAACACTTAAGGGGTACAATCCTTTAAAAAGCCTGATGAAGGTCCAATTACGTCGAGATGAAGACTTAAACAGTGGGGAAGATGGAACATTGGGTTGAATTCAAACAGAACACATTTTATGCTTGTCCTCTTTGTTATTTAATCACACACATCCTTCCTCACTGCTAGTTGTGGCACTCTCAGAATTAAGAAAATCCAGGTAGGCTGCGCTGTTAAACAGCTGCAGAGATATAATGCATGTCTGGCTGAGGAATTCTGAGAGTCGAAGCCCACAAGTCTTAAAGTTGTCAAAGTTGGACACTCCTAATGAAATGGCTCACAAGCTGATTAGAATTCAAGAATCTGTTTTGTAAACAGTTACCTGCAATTCCTCTGTTATCAGTGAAAATAATTGCTTCCTTGTCGTTAAAAGTAAACTAAGAACATCTCTGTTAAGGTACTAGAGGGATAAGCTAGTAGGTTTGAAAAGGGAAGAGTTCAGCTGCTGAAATTCTTGTCACTCTGTCCCCATTCTCTTAGTTTCTTGCTCAAGAGACTAAAAGTTGAGCTTGGAGAAAGAATTGGTTTTAGGCGGAGGCCAATGGCATGTCTATCTCTAGAGACAGTTGCAATGATGGTCAGTGGCTTCCAAAAGGACAGGCACAACCAGATCAAAGCCGTACCTTCTTTTGAAATGTGTCACACGCACCGTGCACATGTCAAAAGGGGCGGGGCTTCACTCACCCAGTCACACCAGCCATTTTGAAGTAGATACTCCTGCATGTCTTATGCTTAAGTTTTTATGCCACAGATCAAAAATGACAACATGAAATGATGTCAGGCGGCAAACTCCATCTTCATATTCTTGCACCTCATTATCCGACACAAACACCTACTGTAATTTGAGATTTTTGTGATAACAATGCATGCTTTGCCACTTGCTCCCAGCCCCCAACTTCTAGGAGTTCAACGACCTGATAACTAAGACACAGCTTTCATACTGAATAGCACAGATCTCAAAGGGCTACTGTCTGAGTTTGCCCGGAATTGGGGGAAAATTGCATTACTGACTTTATAAGGTTGTCAGAATCATTATTATAGTGCAACCTGTTAGAAGAGCCATAGTGGCACCATGGTTTATATTGCAGGCTAACTCTGCTCATACTGCCAAGGAGTTCGATTCCTTTGATCCTGACCGGATCAAGGCTGACGCAGTAAAATGAGGACCCAGATTGTTGGGAGAGGTGTGTGGGGGTGTAATATGCTGACTCTGTAAACCACATAGGGAAGGCTGTAAAGCACTATGAAGCGGTGTGTAAGTCTAAGTGCTATGCGATTGCTACCACTGGTGCCAGAATGAAGCATTGTGCACAGTTCGGGGGGGGGGTCCTAGGATGAGACCTATAAACCCCACTCTTGCATGAACTGCCCTGGTTACCAGTTTGCTTCCTGGCCCAATTCAAGGGGTTGGTTGGTTATTTATTCAATTCAACTCAATTCAATCCCTATAGCAGTCCAACTCAACCAAGTGACTCTAGGCAGCTTACGAAAGACTTATTACTATATGACATAGTTCAGGGTATCTGAGGAGGTATCTCACCCTAATGGAACTAACTGACCCCACTTGCTCTGGTGGAAAAGCCTGCCGATACCCCATTGGCTTAGGAATTCCAATAGGCAGATTCAAGGAGAAGAGCCTTTTCCATTGTGGCCTCCAACTGGAGGTGAAAACTGTTCCCATCATTTTGGCCTTCCCGGAAGAATATCAAAATTTGGTTTGGCGAGAGGGTTGCTCATGGAGTAAGAAGTTCTCATACCCATGTCGTCCGTCTCATTGGTTCTATTTTTTTGCATAATTTTTTACATTTTCTATTTTCATGGTTTGTAAGCCACCCAGAGTCGCCTTATCAGGGAGCTGGGTGGCACATAAATTTAATAAATAATAAATAAACTTCCCAATCTGGTATTCTTCTAGGTAAGCTCTTTGCAGCTGCTGCCTGGGACTTATAGAATTTGTATCCAAAACAGCCGGGAAATAGTATTTTATTTTATCATACTATTTTATTTTATTATAGCAGCTGCATTGGTTTCTTCTTTTAAAAAGGCTACACTAAAGCTCAGGATTCATACATGCTAACCCATTTTCCGGACTGACATCAACCAATCCAAGGGACTAGGCCGCTAGGGTTTGTAAAAGACCAAGAAAAAAAGTTTTAACAAATCTCTTCTTGATTAATTTTAATCAAATTTTGCGTATTTAAGATCTACAGCTGCATTCACAAACATGTAAAGTTTTATTGGTTTTTTTTTAATAACTAGGGTTTTTCAATGGTTTAATATATGGAGAAAATCCAGCTTTTGGGATTCGTGATGGGAATGGAGTGACAAGGTTCATGATTCAATGTATGAACCTAGAAATTACATTACGTCAATGCTTCTCTAATGTTGAGTCTATTGCAAGAACCCAGACCACACCTGACTTAAGAGGGATGAGATCAGATTCATATCTGTTCTTTCGTGGGAATGCATTGACACCTCCGACAGAAAACAGTATTTCCCCTTTAATGCAATTTTGTGTACCACATCCAGCAAATCCAGAATGATCACGGTTAGCTCTCATTTGCTGAGAAGAATTAATACTATAAAGCCATCGCAGTAAACCAATCCCCAGTGCTGTTTCTCCCCCACCACGCAGGTGGATGGGTAGCAATTAGCTGCAGATAGAGTTGCCTTTTTTCTTTGATGTGGTCCAGCTCTGGCTTTTCTCAACAATTAAGACCCACTGGTCTCAGCTGGGAGAAATCTGATGCCAGATTATTGTTGTTTGCAAAAATCTGACAGTTACAAATCACAAAGCTGTAAAACTGGAGCACTTCCTCTGTTCCCTAAGATAAGAGCAAACCGCATTTCTCTTGGAATTGACGAAGCGGCTGGACTGGAAGATTTAAGGGGAAAACAAAAAGTGCCAGATAAAAACAGATCCTGTTTCTCTACCCGCGCTTTTTCCTTTGATGGATTCGAGCAAAATATTTATCTGCACCCTCTCCCCCTTTTTATTTGGGGTGTACCTACCCCCACAACCACTACCATAAAGTGACTCTATGTTGACTCCCATGTCTTTTCGAAAACTAAAACATGGCAGGTACATTTGAGGACTTTATGTAGTTTATTGGTAAGTATTGTGGATAAGATTTCTCCTGGTGAATCTTATGAATGGCTTATTTCGCCTAGTATTAATGCTATAAAGACTCTACCAGTCTGCTACAGGTAGGTCTCGACTTACAACCATTCGTTTAGTGACAATTTAAACTTGGAATGGCACTGAAAAGAAGTGATTTATGACCATTTTTTCACACTTACGATCACTGCTGCGTCCCCATGTTCACGTGATCAAAATTTGGACCCTTGGCAACTGGCTCCTATTTATGAAGGTTGCAGTGTCTTGGGATCATGTGATCCCCTTTTGAGATCTTCTGACAAGCAAAGTCAACGGGGAAGGCAGATTCACTTAACTATGTTATACTTAACAACCACAGGGATTCACTTAACAACTACAGCAAGAATGGTTGTAAAATGGGGCAAAATTAATTTAATTGTCTTGCTTAACAACAGAAATGTGGGGCTCAATTGTGGTTGTAAGTCGAGGACTACCTATACAGGAAACATCTTCGGCTTATGCCTCTGTGACCGCTAATTGTAAACTTCAGGCAATCAAAAAGTGATCCATAGGTCAGTGGGGCAGCAGCTACTTTGTATGAAATGGTCCCGGGTTCAATTCTAGACAGAGCTGACAGGCTTCACTCCCTGAACTGCATGTCTGTCAAAGTCAGTCATCCAGTCTGTCATAGTTGTCCCAGAGGTGGTTTTCCAAACGGCAACAGGTCTTTCCTGAAATGTTTCCTTGAAAACGTTTCGCTTCTCATTTGAGAAGCTTCTTCAGAATTTATCACCTTTAAAAAACTCTTAACTTATCAGAACTGGAGAAGTTTCTTGGATGAGAAGCTAAATGTTTTCAAGGAAAAAAACAAGGAAGTCCTGCTGCACTTTGGAAAAGCACCTTTGGGGCAAGTGTGTGTAGAAAGTTAGCACCCCACCCCCCAGAAGGATGAAATATTTCAGGAAATATTTTTTTAAAAAGGCAGAATATTATATTTTCCCTAAAGGAGAAATAGAAATGTTAAGGGAGACAGAAACTCAGGGCTTCAGCTCCCTGCCCCCAGCAGATACTTTGGTGCCCTTTAAGAAAGACTTGGGCCAGCCTATCTACAAGACAGAAGACCTCCAGCTCCAGGGTGATGGGATTAAGACATGAACCCCTCAGGACATAATAGGATTAGCCCTCTACCCATCTAGCAGCAGGGCTCACTGCATTGCGAAATCACCTGGGGACATTACATCAGCCCAAGGTTCAACCAAACTTGATTCAGACATGCATGACTCCACATGGCCCCATGGAGTCTGACTACAGCCAATAGAATACATGTTCTATACAGGAACATGAAGCTCAAGGGCAAGGCCCAAGAGAGGGTATAAAAAAACCCCATTCTCCACTCCATGTGGTCCGCTGCCCAGGACCTCAAACCCATGTGGTCCTGTTCATCAATAAACCAACTTTCCAATCAGCTCCCATGTTTCCAGTGTCTTTCTCCCCGCTTGGAACTGAACTAGATGGATATTTCTTCCAACACATGTCAAAGCCAAACCTCCATGGAAGTTTCATTTACCTTCTCTATTCCATTCCAGATGCCTGGACTATTCATCCAAGATCGCACCAAGAACTGTATTATATTGTACACCATCCTGAGCCCCGCTCTGAGGGCGATAGGTGGTTAAGAAATATAAATGGATAAATAAAATATAAATAATTGTTGAAGACCCAAATTGGCTTTCAGCAATCAGTTTTTGTTTTTTTTTAACATTTAACATTTATACAGTCACTTAATAGGCCACTCATAAGCTTAGGTCGGTTCAGACTTTTTATGAAAAACTCAGCGACTGTCTTTGTGGGTTAATCAAGCCAGATCCTCAAGTTAAATTATGCATTTGTTTGTTCGCTATACTTTTCTTCCCAAAAATGTGCATGCTGCCAATTCGCTGTTGACTTTCTTATCCTGAGTTTCATGTTGTAAGAAATGAGCCATTGGCTAGTTCTCTTCACGGTATAATTTGTACACGCTGCCACGGTGGTTAGAATTTCTCAAGGCGATAACCTCTGGAGACCATCAGACTGACCACACTTCATTGAAAAGAATCCTTCAGGATCCCAGAGGGAGTTCAGCCTCTCCACATTGTCATGCTCAATTTCACATGACGTCTTAAAGCTCTGAAGACCTTATTTAACTGTTCCACCATTTGATCTTAAATTCAATCTTTGCCACCTATGGAATATACAGAGAGCGCTCATACTGGAATCTTAATGAAGTCTGCTTAAAATTAAATCCTAGTTAGTTCCATAGAAAAGATTGCATTCCTCTAGAGAGTGATCTGGGAATAAGTCTTAATGAGCTCAATAGGCTATTTCTGAATAAACATGTCTGTAATTGTACTCACCTCCTTAATAAGCCAGCTTCAAATTGCAGTGATAGAGAGAGGAATTTGACAACTTTAAAAAAAAAAACCAGTGGCAAAAATAGCTAGCAGTGTGTGATATTTATCATCATTGTTACACAGCTCTGGAAGCAGCCATTATCCCAGGATGTGGGAGGAAGAAAAGGAAAGTTGGGTGTGGTTTTCGCTTTGGATTTCAGGACAAGTGGAACCGCAAAGAATGATTTCCAAATCTATTTGGAATTTCCTAAACCACTCGATTTTGCTGCTGAAGTTAGCTTCAAATTGATATAGGTCGTCCTTAACTTGCAACCATTCGTTCAGTGGCCGTTCAAAGGTACAATGGCACTGAAAAAAAGTAACACCACCCATTGCAGCATCCCTGTGGTCACGTGATCAAAATTCAGACATATGCCAACTGGCATATATTTCTGACAGCTGTACTATCCTGGGGTCATGTGATCACCATTGGTTATCTTCCCAGTCAGTTTCCAACAAGCAAAGCCAATGAGGAGAGATGGATTCATTTAACAACCATGTGATTCACTTAACAACTGCAATGATTTGCTTAACTATTGTGGCAAAAAAGAATAAAACCAATCCAACAACATGAAACAGTAGCATAGCATAGATGTAAAAAATCATATTACTGAGATCGTAACAATCCAAAAGATTCACACACATTGGCTGCAATTCACATAATATACACAACCCGATTCCAAAATGAACCCATGTTCTTAATTTATGCAGTGTATCTAACCATAAACTAAATGGGATGTTAGCACAAACAAGCTAAAAAACAACAACAACCCCTACCTCTAACCATAGTTAAAATTAATAAAGCTCAGTATCTTGTGTGAATATGATCTTCCACTTGACTTGATTAAACGTATCACGTTTATAATTTGGGGATTCTGGTTTAATGATTCCTTGATGAAAAGTAAATAGGAAACTTTCTAGTAAAAACCAAAGCATTTCCTTCCAGATTGATCTTTATTCATATATTCAGGCATTCCACACTTGGGTAGTCACTTCTGGAACAAGTTGGGAGGCTGCAGACCACAGTTTTGTTTGGAATAATGCCCAAGTCCTCACAACAACAACAACAACAACACACACACACACAAAATAGAGGGAGATATAAGAAACATCTAGGCTGTATGTCTGGGGTGAGTCCATGTATAGGTATGAAATGACAGGAAGTAACTTCACCAGTTTGTCTTCTAGTAAAAGGGTGTTTTCTGATAAGAGTCATGTTCCCACTGAATCATTTTGTATGAGTACCCCCCAATATATGCCAGGGGTATTCTCATCTCTCTTTGATCAAATATCGCTGATTGCATACAATTCACTGTCAGAATGCCAGCTATCAAATACAATCCATGACTAAACTTCACCGCAAACCAGCTAACCATCTGTCTTCTGCCGAATGAATCACCTGTGGATTTTCAAGTTCCCCCCACCCCAAAAAATTGTAAGATCGCCAAATATTTAATGTCAATCGAAATGCCAATTCAAATATTTGGCCACCTATTCCCACAAATATTTGACTGGGTAGGTAGGCCACTGCTAAAGACTCTTCTGGGATCACAAAACTGTGACAGGAGAATTTTGGCAAAGAATTTTGGTCCACTTCTTTTCTGAAGCAATCACAGAGGCTAGGCAACACATCTTAAAATGTCCACCATCACATGGAACAATAAGTAAATTACAGAGAGTGGGGCAGGTCTCAAGCAAGATTGGTTTCGGTGATACAAGCTGATGCAGGCCAGAAGGTACGATGCAAACCACAAGCAATTAAAATGCCTTACAAGGATTCAGATCATTCATGTGGACAACGCACAGAGTCCCTCTCCGAGGAGACGGGTGGTTAAGAAATATGAAATCTAAATAAATAATTTGCCTTTGTCTCTTTCTCCCTGGAAATGCCGAGAATCAAACTATAATATCAATATCACAAAATAAATAAGTGTGTTGTTCTTCAAATACAAACCTTATCTTTGCCCTGAACTCACCAGCTAGTCTTCAACTAGTCACCATCTCTTAGCATCACCCCCCTAGTCCATATGCGATACAGGAATGAAAATGCAGGCGGGGTTACAATGTCAGTAGTAATCTATGAGAACTGTACATTGCCCAGAGTTGTCTTTTGTGAATTAGACAGTTATACAATTTTTATTTACCAAGGGCAGTAAACATTCATAATCGTATCGCACTATAATGGTTCCAAGAGATACACAAGAAACAATTCCCTATTCTAGATGGGATGAAAAAGGCACGATCAGTCTAAAGGCAAATCATGGGATAAGGTGAATTAAGAATGATTTAAGGGGTTTCTGAACTAGTACTTATTTTCCCCGACCTGGGCTTGGAGTCTCCCTTCTCCAACTTGGCTAAGGAGGAAGAATGGTCAGTTGGGCAATGATCTTACACACCCTCAGTTCTTTAGCTCTACAATGGGATTAGTAATAAATTGGCCTAGATAAGTGAAACACGTTAAAAACATAATACAATAAAGCAGTGGTTCTCAACCTTTTCTTCACCAGGGACCCCCTTTAAATACCTTTTGTGGCCATGGTCCATGGCTACGGACCACCAAGACTTAACTCAAGCATTAAACCATAACATTTCTTCAAGCTTCTGCGGACCCCCTCTGACAACCCCCACCCAGGGGTCCAGAGACCCAAGATTGAGAACCACTATAACAAAGGATTAAAGGAAGAGTGTGTTTAACTTACCACTGGGACCAAACTACCAAAATCTCATATAGTCCTCAACAAGGTAGTGGCTAAAATCATCCCAAGCATCTAATCCATGTGCAGTCAGGAACGCTGCAGCTTTCTTTCATCTGCTACTGGAAGACTCTTGAATCAGCTGCAGGCAAATGAAAGGAAGGGAAGGAAAAAAACACGCCAATGAAGCTTCCATTTCCAATTCATTCTGCTCTCTGAGTCGGGGTGTCAACAATTTACCCAAAGCAATTCTCCCCATTTTTTAATTATTTTTTTTTGGTCTTGTCTTCCTCTTCCACCTCCTTCCTACTGATGGCAGTTCAGCAGATGTCGTGAAAAAACCAACAAGCTCTTGAGATCTAGGCATTTGCTGTGGGTGCCAGACCCGGATCGATACAAAAAGGTTAGAAAAGAGGCATTTTGTTTCATTTTTTAAGTGAAAATATTTCTTGTTATGTTCTCCTTTTCCAAGCACAGGTATTCCATCTTTGTCCCCAGAAGCAGAGTGGGAAAGAAAAATATATAATAAATCCAGTATGAACTGTTTGTACTGTACAAATTGCAGAACTTAGCACATACTCCTAGCTGTAGCATAATGAGGCTGCTTAAACTGTGTCCCTATCCTTTCTTGCCAATATCTGATGTAAGAAGCTGCCTTGAATCCAGTTTCATAACAGGTTCTCAATTCCACACCTACTCACACAGGAAAACCCTTTCTGTTCCCAATCAATCCAAAAACAGTATTGCCTTGGAACGATTAGTACAATAATCCTTGCCTCTTGTGGGCCAATACATATATACCTGCATCTGTACATTTTAGTAATTTAATAATTTGACTCGAAGTTGTAGAGACTGGATCCTTTTGAGTTAAATGGAAGCAACAAAGAAGTCTCACGAGAAACATGATGCTAGAGAAATCTCTCTCCCGTGTGAGGGAGGGAGGGAGAGGGAGGGAGAGGGAGAGAGAGAGAGGGAGAGAGAGAGGGAGAGAGAGGGAGAGAGGGAGGGAGAGAGAGTCTACCTGAAAACGTACAGAACGTAAAATAAAACTATAGAAATTCACAAGCAGAATAATTCTTATTTTCTTAAAAACTACCTATTGTACTTCCAAATGGATGTGGATGAGGGAACTTGTATCTAACAGATCTGGAAGGTTCCAAAAGTATCGATTTCCATTCAGATTTCTTTCATTTGCCAGGTGCTCTAAATTCTGGTTTTTTTTTTTGCTCCTTTCATACACTATAATTCCCTATGAAGAGTTAGAATACTAAAGCTGAGGAAAAAGCTTAATGATGGATCCAAAAGCAAGCTTCAGTTTTAGGGACAAGTCTCCCAGAGGCAACTTGGCCCATGGTGGACTTCAGAAAAGCAAGAGGTGAAGGGTGCAGAAAAGAGCAACGAAGATGATTCGGAGACTGGAGGATAAAACATATGAACAACAGTTGCAGGAACTGGGTACGTCTATAGTCTAATGAAAAGACGGACTAGGTATGATAGGATAGTAGGGTCCCAATATCTCAGAGGCTGCCACAGAGAAGAGGGTGGGGTGTCAACCTATTCTCCAAAGAAACTGAAGGCAGAACAAAAAGCAATGGATGGAAACTAATTAGGGAGACAACCAACCTAGAAGTAAGGAACAATTTCCTGACAGTGGAAACTATTAAACAGCCGAGTGACTTTCCTCCAGAACTTGTTGGTGCTCCAACACTGGAGGTTTTTAAGAAGAGATTGGACAACTATTTACTGAAATGGCATAGGGTTTCCTACCTGAGCAGGCGGTTGGACTAGAAGACCTCCAAGGTCCCTTCTAATTCTGTTATTCAGCAATGAGGTAGATATCACCATCCTGAGACTCACCGCCTGATCAAGACCAAGGAAAGTTACCCATGTACAACATCAAGCGGATCACAGAATAGAAAACCAGAGAGCTGCTTTCAGTCATTCAGCGGAGACTAGCCAGGCAGCAAGTGCATGTAGTAGCCACATATGAATTCCAACCAGCAAAAAAAAATCTCCCATCTCCAATCCTTTTAACTAGAGAACACCGATCAAATCTGAGACATAATGAAGGTAAAAGCGTGTGCTGCCAATCGACTGCAGCCCCAGACGTTTGCATCAGTAGGCAAACATAAATTTAGAAACACATTACCTATTGGTAGTAAAGAAGAAAAAAATAGCAAAGCATACAATCGATCAGCCACCTGGTTCAAAACACTCACATACAGCAATGGTTCCAGGTTTCAATCTTGGTTTTCCTGAGCAATCCATTGATTTTGCCAGCCAACATGGCAACATGACCCAACAATAGGGAATGAGCTCTCCTTATTATCTTCTTCTTTGGAGAACAGGAATGTTTTATCTTGTTATCCATTTCTTTGTGCCTCCAAGGAGCTTATGTAGTCCATCTGCACGCTGAGATATTCTATCCTAGAGTAGTCCTGACTTCCAAAGTTGATTGATAGAGAAGGAAGAGAGAGAAAGAGAGAGGGGGGGGAGAGAGAGAGAGAGAGAGGAGAGAGGGAGGAGAGAGGAGAGGAGAGGAGAGGTGAGAATGGGGAGATGAAAGAAGGCAGGGAAAGAATTCAAAAGGTCACAGAAAGAAGAGGGCAAGAGAAATAAGGTGTGACATACAGCACTTTCATTTCTTTTTCTTTTTGGAAAGTTTCATTCTTAGGTGACTAAAAAAAAAATCTAAAAAACTTGCCTGCCAGATGAGACTGGTCTCATCATAGCAAGCAAGAAACTCAGCTCTCTGAGTCTTGAAATCATTCACTAAGAATAGAGGGAAATGTCAATTCCCAGCAAGAGACCTCGCCTCCTATTAGCATACAAAGGTGGCCACGTGCCCCTCTGATCGCCAAAAGCACATCCCCTGACTCATCCCAGCCATACGGAGAATTGCGGAGAGCGATTTCCTCTCTACCCCAAACCCTGCTGTGAAGGGTAACTGGGACAGACTGGAGGTATCCTGCTCGCTTTGATGGTAATTCCAACCCAAGCTCTACTTTGCTCAGCACTGCAAGGAGGTGGCCAAAACTGAGCTTTGAGTCATCCCTCAATTATACACTGAAGGAAATTAGTCAGCAGCACACAGCACATGTTTTGCAATGAGTAGCCGTTCAGGCTCTCATGCAATGTTGCTTCTGACAAATGCAAGATCCTGGCAGTGCCCAAAGCCCAGGAAAATTCCACAGACCAAAAGAAAAAAGAAATGAAAGAAAGCGGGGGAAGCAAAGACGGAAAAAAAAAAACCAAAGTGGCTGATTTGTAAAAGTATCGTGCCCAGAACCATGTTCAATTCGATCTTTCTACAGCCTGTGTATTTGTTTATTCGTTCAATTTATATAGCTGCCCATCTCTCCTATGTGATTCTGGGTAGCTCACGACAATTAAAAACAACAGAAAGAATAAAAAAAATATAAATAAAAGCCGCAAAAGCAACAAATCATACAAAAATCCGTAAAACATAATAATCACAGCAGGTAAGTAGGATCAATACATCCAGTTCACAGTGACCTGACTTGAAACACTACACAGGGTTAGGGATGGTGGAGAACGGAAACACAAGAACATTTTCTCTTATATGCACACACAGAAAAGGAAACAAGACCTTCCTTGTGCGTGCTGAGAAAAATAATTGGAGAGAGTACAATCAGCTACTGATGGCACAGTGGTAAAATTAGATCCTTTTCAGGATTTGTTAAGATACAGAATGAAAGTTCTTCAGCTTTTCTTGAACCATCACACACTCCTTGGATTATAAAAAAAACTTATCAACTGGATAACGAAAGAAACAGCAACTGCGGTTACAGACTGAAGATAAGGGCATGCTCCTTCGGAAATAAAGCTAGTTCTCCTTAGATTGCTTCAAAAAGGATAAAAATCACCTGAAAACTTTGGTTTGAGAATGCAAACAAGTTCTAATGTGGGTACGGGATTCCAGGGGAGATATACATCCATGAAAAGTTGGCCGGATCTGACTCCAAAGTTTCCTCTTGTGCAAATAAGGAGTGGCAGATTGAATATCATTAATGTATCTATAAGCTCACCCATTTCAGCTGATTCTGGACTCAACCCATTTTCCTAGGTGACAGCACAAAAATATAGAAAACTCTTTACTGCCATCTAATGATTGGCTGTTTACAGTCCAGATGTAGTAGCCCTAAACATAGTGAGTGCATGCAATTTCACTGTTTATAATTCATGGAGGATGAATTTACTATAAGCTATTACATGAGAGAGAGAGGGAAAAGTTGTAGTTGCGTTACCAGAATTGCACCAGAGACACTACCTTACCCAACCAAGTAGCTCAATGGAGGACTGTGGCCCAGCCCCTCTCTCTTAGTGGAGTCTCCTTCACAAGACGGCTGCTATGGCAATGAAATAATGGGAAATTAATCCCATGTAAAGTATCTTACATCACCAAAGGAAAACAAGACATAAATCTGAAAGCAAGCAATAAATGAATTGGTTATGGCACCCTGCACTTTCTGTGTTTTGTTTTTGTTAAAGTCAACAAAAGTAATCAAGAACGGGAGAAACTGAAATAGTGAAATAATTCTTGGCGTTAAAGATTAAAGATTCTCGTAGCCTCTATGTGAGAGATAACTCTGATTCAACAGAGCTGTTATCAAACAATACTACTAGTGAACACCTGTATCTCAATTCCTAGAAGAAAGTTCCTGAAAGCCTTAGCCACAATTTGTTCATCTTTAACTGAGTCAAACATTCAGAACAGTTCGAAACCCAGCCGTGGGTGAGCATGTGCACATCCCTCCTTGTGCAACCTGCACACATGTGCTCACAGTTGCACGCTACTTGCGCAGAACCTTCCCCTCTCCCCCCTCCCCCCACCTGCCAGTCCACAAAGTCGGAAAAGTTGGGGAACTCAGACATGACAGACTTAACCAAATCCGTGAAAGGCCCTAGAAGCTGAATTTATAGATTACTCAAAGCTCAGTTTAACCTTGATTTTGTAAGGTTCTGGCATCTATCCATCCATCATTATCCCAGCACTCCAAAATCATTTAAAGCAGCTCCTTTTAATGAACAACAACAAAGAGGAAAACAAGGAGATTGTTACAGGCATTTCACCACCCTGCCTGGCCCAACTAAATGCAGAATTTAAACCATGGCTGTGAGTTCTCCACCAGCCCGCAAACAAACTGTGGTAGCAGGAACCAAACAGAAAATCTCAGAAATCCGTGTTTCTCATTCGATTGACTTTCCTTGATGCATTTGTGGGGGGGGGGGGGAGAGAAAACCATACCTAAGCAATGCTTCAAAAGCTCACTTTGGAAAACAGCAAAATACTGGGAAGGGAATGCCTAAAGCATGAAAAGTCTGATTAGTTTGTAGGTCTCAAAGCATTAGGTATCACTACCCATCTCCTTAAAAAAAATCCAATCCTCTAAAACATAGATGAAAGTTAGATGAGATTATTGTACTTGACTCAGAAGGGGGAGAGCAAAAAAAAAAAAAACCCACCAAAAAAGGCTGCCGATCTCCAGCCCATAACCCATAAATCTGGGATGTGCAAAGGGGTCAAACATTCATACTGTATCTGTATTAGTCAGCTGAGGTCCATGCCAACCTCACTGACTAAGAGCAGGGGTAGCATTACAAATAGCTGTTTCATTCACACCTGCTGAAGAGATAAATCCTCATTTTGCCTAACTGGCACTGAACTAATAGAAGAGGATGTTAATGTTATAGATGAGAAAGCAGGGGTTTTTTCCAGCATTACAAATCATTTTAGCACACTACAAATGCTGTTTTCCGGGATTCCCCCTTAAGCACGTTAAAGCCGAAACATTCCTTCTCCGTTTTTCAAGCAGCAGTAAGTCTAGCACACACAGAAAATGTTCTTCTCCCCTGAGCTGAACAGATACTATTCTCCATCATTCTGAAGAAACTGAAGCAGTTTTTGGATGAGAAGCGGAACATCTTCAAGGAAAAGCAAAGGAAGTCCAGTTGCCTTTTGAAAAAGCACCTTTGGGACTGTACAGCCAACATATCTGAAATCTGGGCAGTATTGCATGGGATGCTGGACCACAAAATAACATTTTTTATAAACTGGTATGTTGTGTAAACTTAGCCTGCAGTTAATGGTCTAATGCAAACCTGGTCTTCAAACTTGGCAAGTTTAAGACTTGTGGACTTCAACTCCCAGAATTCCTGAGCTAACATGACTGGAGAAGGAATTCTGGGAGTTGAAGTCCTCAAGTCTTAAAGCTGTCAAGTTTGAAGACCCCTGGTCTAATGTTTTGTTCAAGCCCAGGAAACTGGATTCTTCAATTAAATCATGGTTTAGCTAACAGAAGGTAAATTTTCTGGCAAACACAGCATTGTCCTAAACTACTGTTTAGTTAGCTATGGCTTGGTGAATATTTAACTGTCGAGTTTCACATATCACACTAAGCGAAAAGCAAACCACATCATGGCTTAGCATGTGACGTGAAACAGGTGTTAAAATAGTTTATGGGAAGAGGAAATTGTTCTAAAAAGGCACATATTTTCATAAAAGGATTTTTTTTCATTTCATGGACAATGGAGATAAAGTAGTAATAAAACAAGATATTCTTTACTGTCATTTTTCTGCATACACAAAGGTACACATTAAAATGAAATTCCAATCTCCATTCTTGAATGAAAAAATTCCACCCACCGAACCGTGTCACCATCCCAAGGATAACAATAATACAATAATAGCCAGAGCATCCAAAAGTGCCACGTTATATATGTGCATTTTGAATACATTGCAGAAAAAAGAGTCTTGAGAGATAATAGCAGATAACAACATATCTGAATGATCCCTCACAAAGTCAGTTTGGTTTTGAGAGGTCCTTGGTGCTCCCTGAGTTTGATTGTTTTCTTGTAGACATTTCATTACCCAAACTAAGTAACATCACCAGTGTCAGAGCTAGGTTAGCATTGATGAAGTTGCCTGGTTTGGGGAATTCAACATCTGCAAGAAAACCACAAAAAAACCCCTCATTCTAACCCTGATCTACAAATATTGTCCTTTATTGGTACAATAGCCTCTGTCAATGTGGGCTTAAAATTGAGGAGAAAGGGGCACAAGAAATGTATGGCTCACATTCTCACCAAAGATCAATGCAGAGTTTATGTTCCTGGTCCTATTTTACTCCCACAACAATCTTTCAGCTTGATTAAGCTAAGACACAGAAAATGTATCCACAAAAGCAATCCACCATTACTAGCTCAATTCACTCTAATCCAGTGTTTCTCAGCCTTGGAACTTTCAGATGTATGACTTTCAGTGCCCCAAATTCTCTAGCCAATGTGGCAACAGCAGAGAACTCTGGGAGCTGAAGTCCACACATTTGAAGTCTGTCCAGGTTTGGAAACTCTGCTTTGACCGTACATAGGGGCATCCTGAATCCACTCACACTTTTAACTACCCTCTCAATACTCAGATTGTAGTTAAACAACTTCAGGAAGGTCACAGGTTCCACAACTCCTGCTCTAATGAATTACCTCATATTGGCTCCATTTTACCAGCTTTTCTAAGGTATTCCAAAAAAAAAAAACCCTGCCAATATCTCACCTTTTCCCCCAGCACTCAAAAGACAACCTGATGAGATGCAGGATACAATGTTGTCTTTCAAGGAAATAACAAATATAATAGGATGGCTTCAAAAATATAACTGCTTATCTTGGAACAAGGGATTCTTTATTTCTACTACTGTGAGGCCCAATTTCTTTGAAGTTTGATTGCTGGGACTTACGAGAAACTGAAACTCATTCAGATGATTCATTCCAAAATGATGTTTTATTGTGAGGCCCCTTCTTGGACAGTTTGCTTCTGCAGCTTGGCCTGAAAGACCACGGAGGACTCAGTGCCTTGTGGTTGGAGAGTGAGAAGATATAGAAAAAAACATTCTCCATGAAAATCTCACCAGAAATTAATTCTAGGTGGAAAAGATCTCAATCCGGAATCACTCTCCATCATGGCAATCCAAATTCAGCTAAACAAAAAGTCGTATTAATGAAGTTTCCCATTTTTTTCCCTCTACCAGGAAGATTTCTTAGTTTCTGCTTCCCTTAGGCTTCTTCATACAGTCACCTGAGATAGATCCCAAGCAGTTGAGGCATTTGAGAGGCTGATTTCAAGATGAAGAAACAAATACACCAAGGGCAAACGTTTGTCATGTTTTCTATGGCATATTGCCGAGCAATCCCTATACCTATAATCTTCGATTCAGAGGGCTTCACATTTCATTCAGACAGGTGCTTAGTGGAACTGGTCCCCAAAACTGGCAAAACAGACTTCGTTTTGATTTCAACGGCAAGAATCACAAAGTCATTATAACAGGAAAAAAAGAGAGATTTAGGACAGTTTCTCCACCTGATCTGCTCTATATAAACCCTCCCCTTGGCACAAGCCATAGTGGCTTGCCTCTGGAGGGCACCAGGATCAAGGAAAGCTGTTCTATGATCTGATATATTCCTCCCTTTCTTCCCATAAAACCTTCCAAGCTTAGCCTCAAAAGGGGATAGATTTACCTCTTGTGTACAAGGAGGTTAGCTGAATACATGACACATGATTTTCAGCAGGTGGCCCCTTGTCTGATCAGAGACACGCATTCTTGGATAGATAGACAAGAAGACTGAACTGGCAGCTGGCACTAGAAATAGTACTAATTTAAATTGGTATGGTCCCCAACTCTCAATGGCTTTGTAAACCTGGGAATTGTCTGCAAAACCAACAGACAAGCTAGCAATTCTAATAGGCAGTCTACCTGGCACCCTCTCACTGAATTCCTACTAGCCATGAGGGAAATCTTTAGTCTCTGCAATGACTTCCTAGTAGCTTATTAGGAAGGCCAGATCTCCTTGCTAATAACTCAACATCTTGATAGCATCTATTAGTGAATGGTGTTTTGCCTTCCACTCTTGTTATGGTCCCCTGGTCCCAGGTAACATAGCAAAAGAACTAGAAATTGTCTTAATTTCCCTTCTCTACTCTAAGGTATTAGGAAATTTAAGAGGTGATTGGGTAGGGCTGCTTGGTAAATACAGCTGGGCCAACTGACTGATAAGGAAACTGCTCCAGGAGAGTTTGCTGAAGCTATCCTGAGAACTATTAGTAGTCCCACATTTATGGATGGCTGAAATAATTTTCTCATCCAGAAATAAATAGCATTTATTTGTCCCATCATATTTATATGGCCACCCATCTCATGAGAAAGTGACTCTTTTTTTTACTTCCCTGTGTTATCTTGGTTTGATAGGTTTTGAATAGGAGAAATATGTTCCTTTATTTATTTAGTATCCCACCTTTATTATTTTTATTGTTTTAATATTTTGTAGACGAAAATGTGGACTGAACGAAAGTGGGATGGAGATGGACATGCCTGCAACTTATTAACCAAACAAAAACCTTCTCAAGTACGTGTCATGATCGAGCATAAATTTTACCCTGATTTCTTCAGTTTCTACAGAGATGTCTTCATATGCGGCATCACTCAGACATACACACATATACATAAAATCTCCAATCTGTCTGCTTCTTTATTTACTGTTTTTATACTGCAATGTTTCACAAGACAGTGCTGCGTTGCTTGTTTCTGGCTTAGCATCTTACATGAATCCATCCTGTTTAATTACTGTAACATTCAATTTGCTGCACAAATAAAGCCAGAAAATTTATTAAATAGCCAACTTAAATTTGACTTTTGCAAATTCAGCCAAACGTTTGCATGTTGCTTCTTCATCATCTTTTATCCTCTGAGGACTGTAAGATATAGAACTGAGGGCAGGACAAGAAGCAATGGGTGGAAACTAATCAAGGACAGAAGCAACTTAGAACTAAGGATAAATTTCCTCACAGTGAGAAGAATGAATCAGTGGAACAACTTGCCTCCAGAAGTTGTGAATGCTCCAACACTGGAAGTTTTTAAGAAGAGATTGGATAACCATTTGTCTGAAATGGTAAAGGGTTTCCTGCCTAAACAGGGGGTTGGACTAGAAGACCTCCAAGGTCCCTTCCAATGCTGTTATTCTATTCTATTCTATTCTATTTCTATTCTATTCTATTTCTATTCTATTCTACGATACAGTAGATTATGCTTTCCTTAATCCTGTAACAAATATCAGTTTATGATAGATTAGAGTTAGACTGAGATACCGTGATTAGCTAAGACCTGGGGATTTAAACCCAGATCACTCATATTTAATGTTCTAGCTATGATATCCCATCTCAACTGACTTAGTGGAAGAACTTGGGCTCATGCAATCCCTAATTTCTAAGAGATTTGAAGACCAATATTCTCTTTCCTGCCTGTACTTGCACTGACTTTTCTCTGTGGCACTGCTGAATTTCTTATGAAGCTTGCAAGTTCAAAAGCAACAGGCCAGCACCCACCTTGTTTTAGAGGACACCCAGATGATTGTAGGCTATGTACAGTATACAACAGCAAAGAAAAGGATAGAGGAATTACTACACAGCCTTTCACTGTCTGGCTGCTCATAGCAACAGATAGAAGCTTCCCTGTTTCTTTGTTTTTTTCATGATGTGCCAGAAGAGATGCATGTTGTATAGAGCAAAATTATGGAGCACCCTCAATCATGGACAAGAAATGGAAGATGGATAATGGATTTATTGTTGAAGTGCTGCCCTGAAGGATAAGGACTTTTGCATTCCGCAATAAGTGCCTAGGATTGAGAGGGAAAGGAGAAATGCTTAATGCTGTTTATTTAATGTTTCTCCTCTGCTTAATGCAGATGCTCTAAATGGGAAACAGGCATGGAGCCTGGGCACACTCCAACTTCCTAAATTTTTGTTGTTATTCAGTCGCTAACTCGTGTCCAACTCTTCGCGACCCTGTGGATCACAGCACGCCAGGCCCTGTCGTCCTCCACTGTCTCCCAGAGTTTGCCCAAACTCATGTTCGTTGTGTTGATGACACTATCTAACCATCTCATCCTCTGCCATCACTTTCTCCTTTTGCCGTCCGTCTTTCTCAACATCTGGGTCTTTTCCAAGAAGTCCTCTCTTCTCATTTGGTGGCTAAAGTATTTGAGCTTCAGCTTTAGGATCTGTCCTTCCAAAGGATGGCCAGGGTTGGTTTCATTGATTGACCAATTTGGATTTCAAATCACAGTCCAAGAGACTCTCAAGAACGTTCTCCACCACAATTCAAATTTTATGACATTTTTTTAACTATACTATAATTTTACAATCCTAAATTTTATTACATTGTTTTCTGATTCTGAAACAATATTATAGCCAGCAAATCCACAAGAATTATGTCATGATGAAGAGCAGAGAACAGACTATGGTGTTTTAGTGGGATGACAGATTTCCATCAGAATAAACCCTCCACCTCAAACCAACAGACAAATTTGTGTTTCTGAACAGTCTAGACCCGTGATGGCGAACCTATGGCACACGTGCCACAGGTGGCATGCAGAGCTATTTGTGCCAGCATGTGAGCTGCAGGCAAATTTACCTCATTGCACATGCATGCGCCTCACAGCTGATTTTCGGCCGGTTTGAGGCCCTTTTCAACTTCCCAAAGGCTTGAGGAAGGCTTCTGCAGGCTTTTCAGGCCAAAAACTAGCCCCGTTTCATCACTTCCTATTTTTCCGAAAATACCGGAAGTGATGAAACGGGGCTAGTTTTTGGCCTGCAAAGCCTGCAGAAGCCTTCCTCAAGGCCTGGGAGGCCGAAAAAGGCCTCAAACCAGCCGAAAATCAGATGTGAGGCGCAGTGCAGGTAAGGGGGTGGTGGGGGTAGAGATTACACACGCATACATAGGGGGCATGGGGGGGCGCGCATTGCCTTCTGGGTGCTGGCATGCGAGTGCAAGCATGCGCACAATTTTTGGCACAGGAGCCCAAAAAGGTTAGCCACCACTGGTCTAGACCATGGGTGTCAAACTTGCGGCCAACAGGCCGGGTGCGTTATGTGCTGGCCCCGTCCCCGCCCAGTTTAGTGAAGGGGAAAAGTCCCGATATGTCACGTGATTACACCGTGACAATGCGAGTTTGACACCCCTGGTCTAGACAGTGCACTTATATTTTACATTAAATCACACTATATTAATTTTATTTATGCAAAATAAATAAAACTGCATTATTCTCCCTTGTAAGGCTGCGATAAGTCAGTTGCTCAGTGTCCTAGCTGATTGGATTGAGTCTGTCAAAGCTGATTAGCTTAGCTCTGCCCACTGTGGGTGGCAACTCCCAGCTTTCGACTCAGTCCTCAGCCCGGATGGACGCAGTCGATTGACTCTCCTTCTTTGCTTTGCAAAGGCACCTTCAATTCTCTACAGAGAAAAAAAGAAAGAAGAAAAAAAACTTTAAAAATCGCGGCGCTGACTCTCAGCTGTTTGGCAGAGCTGCGAAACAGCTGATTGCTGCTCCGGCAGTCCAGAGCAGCCGGCAAAGGCCGCGGGACCGTTTTCGGGCCCCCGTGGTGAAGAGGGGACCAGGTGGCAGGTGGCCATTTTGAATCAGCGGGTGGCATCAGCCCGCATTTCTGAAGACCGCGGGGCCGTTTTTCAGGCCTCCGCGGTAAAGAAAGAGGCCACATGGCAAACTAATGAAGGAGAGAAGCAACCTAGAACTAATGAGAAATTTCCTGACAGTGAGAACAATTAATCAGTGGAACGATTTGCCTCTTGACGTTGTGAATGCTCCAACACTGGAAGTTTTTAAGAAGAGATTGGACAACCATTTGTCTGAAATGGTCTAGAGTTTCCTACTTGAGCAGGAGTTTGGACTAGAAGACCTCTAAGGTCCCTTCCGACTCTGCGATTCTGATTCTGTAGGAGGTGTTTATCCAGTTGCTGGAAAGAGCATTCTAGATGTCTAGGATCTTGATCTATCTCTACTTCCATAGCTTCTTCATTTTTTCAAAGCCATTAATCACAGTCTTGGTGCTAAGAATTTGACAAGATGGTTAAAGAAACTGACTTGCTGAGTCAACAAATGCAATGAGACAAGGTAGAAAGCATGTTTCCCAGGATTGACACTAAGCCTAACAAAAACATTGTGATATACACATTCTTTACATGCAGAGACTAAGATCATGCATTATTCATCATGTACCGAGTAAATCACAATTCTCTAAATTTATGTCATATGCCAAGTCATAACCACAGAAACCACATTACCACTTAATTGATCTGTGAACCCAGAAAAAGAAGACATGTAATAAATTTATCCTCTTGGAATACAACAGAAAAAAATATAACCAATTTTCACTCATTCTTGCCTTTCACTGCCGCTCTTAAATTGAAATGGACCATCTTTTAATATATTGCCCTACTGCAGAGGTCTTCAAACTTGGCAACTTTAAGACTTGTGGACTTCAACTCTCAGAATTCCTCAGCTAACATGACTGGAGGAGGAATTCTAGGAGTTGAAGTCCACAAGTCTTAAAGCTGTCAAGTTTAAAGACCCCTGCTCTACTGCCACTTTTCTGTGTATAAAGAAGCAACGTTAAGAAAAAAAACAGCTAGTAGATTGACAAATTCTACCAAAACTGTTCAATCAGAATCTATCACTGTAAGCCTAGTCTGATAAAATCATTCACCCAAACTACTTTTGAAAAGGGGTGGGGGAGAGAGAAATGATGAAAATATTGTTTCACTGACAGTAATTCTGGCTTCTCTTCATATCAGATTTTTTTTAACCTTCTGTACTGTATTCAGAGTGAGATAGGCAGATATGGAAATCGAATAATAACTGAATAAATAGCCACTTGCAGCTGTCTGACCAAAAGGACAAAAAAAAGGGGGGGGGGAACCTTATATCTTTGAGGATGAAAATCCTAGTTTCTGGGTGTCTTTTCAAACTCCTAAGCCAAGGACCTGAGACATTCAGTGATTAACATAAAAATGAAAAGCAAATATGATTTTAGCCTTTACTGGAGTCTTACGAACATGTACAAGTAAGTCTCATTCTTGTATTCTCTTTGTAAAGTTGTAATAGCGGAACCTAGGTGGTTCTGCCCCAGGCGCCTAATGGACCCAGAGAGGTTTCAGACGGAGCTTGGGATGATTCCTGCCTCCCTTATCCACAGCCCGATCGAGGCCTGGTGGATGCCTGGCAAAGTGCTGCCTCCGGGGCTCTCGACCACGTTGTACCTTTGCGGCCTCTAACCCGGTGCAGATCCCGGTTAGCTCCCTGGTTCTCCGCGGAGCTCCGGGAGATGAAGCTCCGGAAGAGGGACCTGGAGAGCAGTTGGAGATCCAGTCGGTCCGAATTTGCAGCTGAGATCTTTTACAGATCTTATCTGGTGGCATTGGGAGTGGCAAAGTATGCTTACTTCTCCACTCTCATTGCGTCCGCAGATAATTGCCCGGCCGCCCTGTTTCGGGTCACCCGCTCCCTCCTCAATCAGAGGATGGAGGGGACCCTTTGCAGGGACGGGCCAAGGAGTTTTGTCAACATCTGTCGGACAAGATCACTCACATCCGGGCCGGTCTGGATTCCGACTGGCTAGAGTCTGATGGGGGGGAAACATCGGGTCTTGGGAATACCACCTGGGACGAGTTTGATCTTGTGACTCTGGATGAAGTGGATGGGATCATGGGGAGGCTGAGTGCTGCCACGTGTTTATTGGACCCGTGTCCCTCCTGGCTGGTTTATGCCGCCTGGGAGGTTACACGAGGCTGGCTCCAGGCAGTGGTCAACGCTTCTTTGAGTGAGGGATGCTTCCTTCTGCCTTGAAGGAGGCAGTGGTGAGGCCCCTCCTCAAGAAGCCTGCCTTGGATCCGGATGTTTTGAACAACTTCCATCCTGTCTCTAACCTTCACTTCGTGGCGAAGGTTGTTGAGAGCGTGGTGGCCCACCAGCTCCCAGTGTTCCTAGAGGAAGCTGACTATCTGGATCCGTATCAATCGGGTTTCAGGCCCGGGTACAGCACGGAGACGGCATTGGTCGTGCTGGTAGATGATCTCTGGTGGGCTTGGGGTAGAGGTTATTCCTCTATCCTGGTCCTATTAGATCTCTCAGCGGCTTTTGATACCATTGACCATGGTATCTTACTGCAACGCCTCGGCGGGTTGGGAGTGGGAGGCACTGTTTTACGGTGGTTCTCCTCCTACCTCTCGGGCCATTCGCAGACGGTGTTGGCAGGAGGATCGAGGTCGACCCCGAGGCCCCTCACTTGTGGGGTGCCTCAGGGGTCGGTCCTCTCCCCCCTCCTGTACAACATCTATATGAAGCCACTGGGTGAGATTATCCGTGGTTTTGGGGTGAGGTATCATCAGTATGCTGATGATACCCAGCTTTTTATCTCCACCCCAAACCAACCCAGTGATGCCCTTGATGTGATGTCCTGGTGCCTGGAAGCGGTACGGGTCTGGATGGGAAGGAACAGGCTTTGGCTCAACCCAAACAAGACCGAGTGGCTATATGTACCGGCATCTCAGATTGTCCAGGATGTTCCATCTTTGGTCATGGGGGGGAGGTGTTACCACTGTGGAAAGGGTGCGCAATTTAGGCGTCCTCCTGGATGCACAGCTCAATTTGGAAGATCATGTAGGAACTGTGGCCAGGGGGTCATTTGTACAAGTTCACCTTGTGCGCCAGTTGCGCTCCTATCTGGACCGAGATGCCTTGCATATGGTTACTCATGCACTCGTTACCTCCTCTGTAGACTACTGCAATGCTCTCTACATGGGGCTGCCCTTGAGGACCACGTGGAGGCTTCAACTGGTGCAAAATGCAGCCGCGTAGGTTGTGATGGGAGTGTCCCGATACTCTCAAGCTACACCCCTCCTGCGTGAGCTGCACTGGCTGCCGGTTGCCCTCCGAGTGAGATTCAAGGTGCTAGTAATCATCTATAAAGTCCTTCATGGCTTAGGTCCGGGGTACTTGCGGGAGCACCTGCTGCCAGCAACGATTTCCCATCACCCTGTGTGCTCCCACAGACAGGGTCTCCTCAGGGTGCCGTCGGCCAGTCAATGTCGGCTGGTGACCTCCAGGGGGAGAGCCTTCCCTGTGGGTGTGCCTGCCCTCTGGAACCAACTACCCGTGGAGCTTCAGGTGGCTCCTGACCTTTGATCCTTCCGTCGTGACCTGAAGACTTGGCTTTTTCGATCAGCCAACCTGGACTGAAGGGGATTTTAATTGTTTTAATCTGTTCGTTGGTTTTTAAGATTTTAAGGTTTATAATTGGGGTTCTTCTATTTAATAGTTTTTTAAATTTTGTATTGCTGTTTTTTATTGTTGTGAGCTGCCCTGAGTCCTTCGGGAGATAGGGCGGCATAGAAATCCCATTATAAATAAATATAAATAAATAGCATGTGGATTGGCTTGATTAAGTGGCCCAAAAAGTTAAAGGAAAGGGAAGCGGAAACAGGAGGGGGAGAAATGAGAGGGAAACAGACAGAACGGAACAGAATAAGAGAGTTGGAAGGGATACTAGAGGTCTTCCAGTCCAACCTCTGTTATCAGGAGAATCTATAGTCCTATAGTTCTATCAGGAGACTCGTGATTGAGCAGGGGACCTACAATGTCCCTTCCAAGTCTGTTATTCTGTTCTATCCCTCCCTTTCTCTCTTTCCCACTTCTCCCTCTTCTCTCCCCCCTTCCCTCACTTTCCCTTTCCCCTTTCCATTTTGACAACAATTTGAGCTTATCAATGTAAAATATATTAAGTACTTTTTTTTCAAAAAAATGTCTTCCACTCGCCCAGTATCGCCTGGTCCAATCCAAATTGCTGCTCAGAAGACGAGACTTGTACATCTGCTTCAGAAGATGTACTGAAAGCATATACCTGTATGCAGATGGTGCTCTGTTGTTGGCTGGAACCCAAATGGTTTCCAGGGAATATTATACAAAATGTAAGATGCAAATTAATGTATTGAAGACCGAATTAATATATCAAAGCAAAAAGACCAAGGCAGTTATGTCTGACAGGAAAAAGAAAGAACGGCAAGTTAAACACAAATGTTGGGAGAGCTTGAGCAAGCAGACAAATATATGCATCCTGGTAGCATAGGGTTTTTTTTTAAATCAGGGCAACTTGGTCTACCCAATTATGGGATGGAGCATAATGCTCTGCTTTCAGTTCCAATCCAGGAGCCTTCACAGGCAGTCGCTTTCACAACAAACTATTTTTGTGTTGAATTTAGGTTTTACCAACAAAGAAATAAAGGGAGACTAGTATAGATCTACATAAATTCAACACAAAAATCCTGGTAAACATGTTTATTGACTTAGATAAATTTTAACATATGCAAATGTTGGTGGAAAGATAGTGCATAGGGGTTTTTTTTGTGGGAGGGATGAAAATTTTTGAAAGAATCCAAAATGACAATATATAAGATTATGTTCCTGGCCACTTTGTTATATGGAAGTGAGTTGGGTGAAAATGGGATGCCCCAAAACTGTGTGTGTGGTAAAACAAGATACGATGGGGCCAAGAATGAATGAACACTAACTAAATTACTATGGGGTGATTAAAAAAGTGAATGACCAGTAAAAATATCTAGGGATGGTTTGGTCATACAAAGAGAATGTATGAAGACTGAATCACAAAACAAATACAGTATATGATGGGAGAGTGAATGGGGGGGAGGGGAGAAGATGAGTAATGAAAGACTTAAAAACTGCCAGCCCTCCCAGGTGGACCACACAAGAATCACAACCAGATAAGCTAATGCTACTTTATCCAAAGGCTACGTTAACAGAATCTTGCAAGAATTTGGGAGGTGTCCTTTCCAATTTCTGCCCATTGTATCGCTGTGGGCTACGGCTTCTTATCTGACTGTTCCCTAAGGCAGCACCCTCCTCTTTCTCCCTCCCCCACCCCCGGCCCCCATGTCCCAAAGCTGGAATGGGACAACTCACCAGGGGCCAACTTGCCCACGGGACAATTCAACAAATACAGAAGTTAAATTCGACGGAACCATGGCCAATAATAAAAAATTAAGAAAGCCATAAGTTCAAATAAATAAATAATAAATAATCCAGAAATACAAGAGTTACAACATTTTTGTCTTAAATTTATGTTTTACTGACAAAGAAATAAAGGGACACTAGTATAGATCTATTTCAAACTATTTAGCTCTCATCAGTTAGCCAGACCCTTCTGGGTTTGGGTTCGAATCCCATTAGGGTATGGCTAGCTGATGAGAGTTAAATAGATCTATACTAGTCTATTTCTTTGTTGGTAAACATAAATTTAACACAAAAATGGTTTGTCACGAAAACAACTGCCTGCTAAGGCCTCTGGATTGGGGCTGAAAGACAAAAACAGAAGCAGTGCGCTCCATCCCATAATTGGGTAGACCAGGTTGCTCTGATAGACCAGTCCAACGTAAACATGGTCCTAAAAGTAACAAAATAAAACGATTAATACAGCATTGAATTGTCCAGCAGTGAGTTGTCCCATAGCAAGTTGGCCACGGAGAGTTGGTCACAGCGAGTTATGCTAGACCCTCCCAAGGCAATGATTGAAGCAGTGGATGGGGATATGGTTGAAATAAGGTGGATTTGCCAGGAGAGAGAAATAGGGTAATGGAAGTTAGTGGGTTTTAGATATATTGTGGATTTGTTTACGTCATGATTAAATTTGGTTTCCTATTTCTTCCTTCTTTTCTGCACTGGGCATGATTTCCCTTACTCCAAAAGGGAATTGTGTGTTAGGCCTATATCTATAAGTATATACATATGCATATATAGAAAAGGAAACCAGGCCGTCAAAGAACAACAGTGGCTGGACACCTCAAAAGAAGCAGTGCAAGATCAGAAGATGTGGAGAGACCTGGCCCACAGAATCACCAAGAGTTTGACATGACTAAATGGATAACGTCGTCGTTGTCATCATCATCATCATCATGCGTATGTGAATCCAATCACTGTGGCTTCCTAAATTTGTTATTTTTTTTCTATCTATAATACATAGGACACGATGAAGAGATTGCTATTTTAAAAAAAATCTGGAGTATTCTGATTGCTCAAAATCATGTGATTTTCTTCCCTTTCCCTTCCACCTAATTTTTAGAGTATGTTGTAGAACAAAAACTATTTATCATTAGGGGAAATGACTTAGGGATGTTTCATTATGAATCACTGATCCGAGTGTGTCCCTGCTTTTTGGGGGGAGGTGGGATGGGGAGTCCAAGGAAATAAGTCATGGACAAATCAGGCAGGTTCTGCAACAGGAAAAACCTTCTGTTGTGTTGTGAAGGACTGAATATTTCAGATTAAAGTAGTACAAGGACCCTGGATTCCACCTCCTCCTGCCCCCGCCCCCACCTCCATGATCAAGTCTGAGAGAAAATGAGGGGCTGCCACAGAGAGGAGAAAGGGGTCAAGATATTTTCCAAGGCACCCAAAGGCCAGACAAGGAACAAGGGTGGAAACTGATCAAGGAGAGATTCAACCTGGAAATAAGGAGGAATTTTCCGACAGTGAGAACAGTCAACCAACGGAACAGAAGTTGCCTTCAGAAGTTGTAGGAGCTTCATCACTGGAAGCTTTCAAGAAGAGACTGGACTGCCAACTGTCAAAAATGATGTGGGGTCTGCTTGGGCAGCGGGTTGGATTAGATGACCTACAAGGTCCCTTCCAACTGTGTTAATCTGTATCTGTACAAAATCTGCAAGGTAAAATAGCACATGTATGTTTGCTTTCTTACAACACACATGTAAATCTCATTGCGGCTTACATGCTGGCATAGTTGCTCATACAGTGAAACTTAATTCCAGCTCAGAAATGGTGAGCCACTAAATAAACGCATGTATTTATATATCCATGTAAACAAGTGAAAAAGCAGGGGTATACTAGTAATTATCCTCCAGGCATTTTCCATACCCGTTCCTGTGATTTATCAAGTTGTGCTTTAAGTAAAGTTATACAATATTTCAGGATAAAGCCAGAAAATTACTAGGTTAAGTGGGTATATAATAGTCTAGCAGTAAACGTCAGCTTTATAGGCATCTCCCCAATGTTACACTTACATCAACACAATTTGCTCCAACTAGCAAAAGAATTCAGTGCACAGCCCTATTATTTTACACTCATTTTTGTCTCTCAAGCTGCAAATACCAGATGGCTACATACTGGGTTCACATATTTCACAAAGCAAAAAATGTAAATTGTTATAGCTTAAACATGTTGTTGGAACCCAGCTGCTGTGTTGGTTATAAACTATGATTTATTTATTTATACAGTCACCCAGCTCACATGAAAAGTGACTCATGACTGTTTATGGCCTAGAATGATGATGTACAACTCTAACTGGCTGATCAAGAAATGATGGTTAAGCCTTACAGTAATAATAAAGACATAAGTAGGTATGCCTTGTAATAAGATTATCATCCCCTTTTTTAACTGAGATAGGTGACTGGATTACAGGCATAGTGGCTCTATTCCGATAGATTTTGGTTCGTTGTAATCTTTTTACTGTAGGACTTGTGTGTGTGTGTGTGTGTGAATATTTTATGCAAACCAAGCCCATTTAGTTGGTTTACAGCTCAATATTTCATACATACCCTGAAAAACATTTCCTCTACAAATAGAATGTTAAGGCGTAAATTTTGAATCGGCTGATCCCAACAGCCAATAAACATTCCCTTAGCCTGAAAAATGTGTTGACCATAAAAAACATGCTTTTCAATGGGAACAAATGTTTCTGTTTCATTATCCTGAATATTACCCTTGGATTCCTCAACCTTGGCTTAATTTTGAAAATGCACCTGTTTTAGTTCTTTTGATTCCACCCTATGGCTGTCGGAGTCACAAGCAAAGGTCTACAAGTTCTGCCTCTGCATCCAAGTACGAGAGAATTACTTTCCTTAACTAATTTTCCTTACTATCCTGGTTTGCTATGGTCAGTACCATTTCTTTGATTATCCCACCACGGTTGCATTTTGTTTTGATATATTTGGTCCATTCCATACACTTCAGATTAAAAAGAAAGGAACAGATTAAAACACAATTAAATGTGCACCCCTGAGGGAGAAAATGAACTCTAGAAAAAAATTGTTTCCCTTTTATAATTGTTTACTAATGTTTTCTTTTTAAGTGAATTGTTAACATAAAAGAAAGATGGAAAAGATAAAAAGAAACCTCAAGAATATAGTTGCCATATGCTAATCAAAATTGACTCTCATGGAAATGTTCATATTATATTATAAAAGCTACAGTTAAAACAACATGGGAAGTTAAAGATAAACCCTTTACATACTATACATTCTAAATGTTTAAATAACCTTCCAACAGAGTATCTGTGATAAATGCTTGTTGAGGTATAAAAAGAGAAGCAAGTTCTGTGAACAGCTTGAAACAATGTGCACCAAAATTCAGCATGGATTTATCATTAACAGGTCATGCCACACTAACTTTGTCTTATTTTAACTGGGTATTACTGAAACCTTGGTTAAAGAAAGGGGGATACCCTGACTGAGATAGGATCACCTGGGTTTCAGCTCTTGCATCAGTTTTGTTCCATTGAAGGCCAAGTGTGAGCTCTGTGTGTATTTGTGAAAAAAGGTCAAGCTACATCACCTGTCCTATCCTGTGGCCTGCCCTTTTGTTGATAAAGTTAATGTAAGTGACGTAGGGCCCAACCTAGGGATGGGCATAGCACTTTGACAAGGGCTGGAGTGCATAAAGCTTGAATAAGTAAACTACATTGCTGATTGATTTCAATTGCCACCTCTGGAGATAGGATCTGAAGTGGCCTGGGATTTCATGACTGCCATAACCATACACACATACAACACACCTGAACACACTTATAAGTCAATATAAAGCTTCCTAACAGACAGGAAGCAGCAGGTGAAGCTAGGCAGAATCACATCTGACACCTGTATAATTAGCACCCTCCCCAAGGCCGTGTGCTTATTCCACTTCTCTTCTCCCTATATACCAATGACTGCATCTCAAACGATCCATCTGTTAAAATACTGAAGTTGCAGATGATACAACAGTGATTGGTCTCATTCAAGATAACGACAAATCTGCATACAGACAGGAGGTTGTACAACTTGCCTTGTGGTGTAACCGGAACTATCTGGAACCGAACACACTCAAAACTGTAGAAATGGTGGTAGACTTTAGAAGAAACCCTCCCATACTACCACCTCTTGCAATACTAGACAGCACACTATCAACAGTAGAGATCTTCAAATTTCTAGGTTCTATCATATCACAAGACATAAAATGGACACCTAACATTAAAAACTTCATCATAAGAGCATAACAAAGAATGTTCTTTCTGCGCCAACTCAGAAAGCTCAAACTGCCCAAGAAGCTGCTGATAAGAGTTCTACAGAGGAATTATTGAGTCTGTCATCTGCACCTCTATAACTGTCTGGTTTGGTTCTGCAACCCAACAAGACAGACACAGACTTCAGAGGATAATTAGGATTGCAGAAAAAACAATTATTACCAACCTGCCTTCCATGGAGGACCTGTATCCAGCACGAGTCAAAAAGAAGGCTATGAAAATATTTACAGACCTCTCACATCCCGGACATAAACTGTTTCAACTCCTCCCCTCAAAACGAGGCACCAGAACAACTAGACACAAGGACAGTTTTTCCCAAATACCAAATCACTCTGCTAAACAAATAATTCCCTCAACTGTCCACTGTTTACAAAGTCTGCACTACTATTACTGTTAATCTTCTCATCACTCCTTATCACCCATCCCCTCTCACTTGTGACTGTATGACTGTAACTTTGTCGCTTGTATCCTTACGATTTATATTGTCTCCTAGTATGATTTGATTGCTTACTGTACCCTATGACTATCATTAAGTGTTGTACCTGATGATTCTTGACGAATGTATCTTTTATGTACACTGAGAGCATTTGCACCAAGACAAATTCCTTGTGTGTCCAATCACACTTGGCCAATAAATAATTCTATAAACTACCAACATGTCATTGTTGCATGGCCTTCCCAGTTGGCTCTGGAGAGGGTCATGCTAACCTCCAAAAGACGAGGTCTGCAACTTGTGCATGGTGTCTCATGTTTTGTTCAGCACCTTCTGATTTGAAACTTCTCGTCTGTGTGTGTGTGTGTGTTTTTTTTCTGAGTGTGAGATTCTCTGGAGATATGTAGCAGCTCAGTAAGATCACAGGTTCACCTCCAGGGTAAACCAGACTGGAAACACAACTAGATAAGCTAACTCTACTTTATTGTTAAGGCTACATTATCTTGCAAGTCGGAAGGCACAAACTTCCCAACATCACTTTGAATTGACCTCCTTTTGAACTGTCTGATAAATTAGGGCAGATCTTTCCTAAGTGTTGTTTCTCTTACCGTTAAGCCTTGGGGCTCCCCCTTCTTTTGTCTAATTGTTTCCTAGGCTGCATCCCTTTCCTTAGTCCCCCAAGGTCATCCAAACATTCCATCACACAATGTGACTCCATAAAATTCCAAAATAATCTCTGTTGTTTTTTTTCTCTTTTTAACAAAGTTATTCTTGGCTTGATCATATTCTAAAAGATGAGGTAGGGCGTAATCTCCATAGTCGCATGTTTAAAGAAGGGTTTTCCAATCTGGGCAACTTTAAGACATGTGGACGAACTCCCAGAATTCACCAGCTACTCACCTCGCAATGTTCCCTGAAAATCCTACACTCTTATGCAGAATAAAAACAAAAAGGAATTAAGCGTGTAGTTTGCTCTAACTCATGAGGCTGAAGGAAATGCTGGTTCATGAATTATAGCTTTTCCTGACATTCAAACATAGTAATTGAGCAAGGCCACAAAGCTGGCTTATTCTTCACCGTTGTAGACAGAGAAAACTTGTACCAAAAACGAATTAATGCATCCATATTTTTGTTGTGCCATTTCAGCTAAAGATTTTACATGCGAGTCCCAACAGTACTCCCAAGCTGTTATGAGGGACAATCGCCCATAATTTTTCTGGTCCATTTGTATTTTAGGCGTCCTCTTGTTTAAATTGGAATTATATCAGGCACTTTATTACAAGTAATCATACTCAACAGAATTGAAGACTAAAAGCCAACAGCTCTCTTCACATATATAATAAATCACAGATAATGTTAATGTGGAGTTTGTGTACAGTAGCCTAGTTGTGCAGCTAAGTTCTGCTGCCAGTGAGACTCTGTTTTTCTTTACATTGGCTGGGAAATTCTTGAGTGTTGCAATTCACATATTGGCAAACACCTTGTGGAAGGCTAAGACAGATTATTCTAAGAACAAGGGCAACTTGTAGACTCAGATCCAAGCTCAGATTTCGCCATGGAAATTCAATGGGTGACTTCAGGCCACTCAATCTTTCTCAGTTCAACCCATCCCACGGGCCTATTGTGGGAAGAACTGAAAAGAGATGAGCTCCATGTGAGCTGCAGGGAGTTCCCAGAGGAAAGGTGGAATATTGTATTAAATTAACAAAATTATCAGGGGTCCATTACTACGTAGGAGCCTGTTTTCTGTACTCCAAATTATTGATAGCTATTGCCAGAACAGAAGTCTTGCTATGTATCACAGAATAAACCATAGTTATGCATAACGACTTCAAGAGATTGACTTAAATGCACATATCTTTTCTATTTTACAAACATCAGACCCAACCTCATATCATCTCTTCGCCAATTGCTACTGCCTTAAGTAAATACTTAAAATTGTGCAGTATCCGGCAAAATGGAACTGTTGGGTCTAGACATCAGAGGGTCTGTCACGGAGTTCACAAGGTCATTATCAACCAGGCAAAAGGTTGTATCAGCATGTGCCGCAAACTTTTTTGGAATATTTTCATCACAGATTTGCAAACAGTCCTGATCATGCTAAAAAAAATTGCAAAAAAAAAAAGTAATTCCATTTGAACGTGTTTGGGAATTTTAATTGTCCCTCAACAGCCTGTTTATGTGGTTTTGTTTTATATGTGAGGTTTTTTTAACTGAATTATTTTATCTTGTTGCTGCCCATCCAGATATAGCGCTTGAGGCAGGATATGAAACTCTGGAAATAAGTGGATCATTCTACAGCAAATTGTTCCCGTCTCTTAATACGAAAAATCAGATTCTAATACAATATTGCCAAAGATGCCCATGGATATATTGGGTATCTATTAATTTATTTAAAGCTATGTCTGGACTATCTGTCATTTGCCAAGATCTCTTTCAGAAATCAGTAAGTTGCAGCACTGGGCAGACCTTGGCTGACCTTGGCAAAAATTCAGCAGATTTGGACCTGATTAGCAGGAAACCATCAGGAAAAAATATACTGTGCATCTAGGTAAAATCCGGATACTCCCGTAACACTGCCAAGGAACAACTTTCTCAGGCTCATGTAATCTCTAGGAATCAATGTTGCCTTTACCTTTTTAATTCCTTTGGTTAAAAAAAACTCTGAATGAGTTTATGTTATAGTTGTTAATGTCTTCCCAATGCCAGGAAATAATTTTTCCCCAACCTTGTTAAAGCTGTAAGGTTCGCTTATATCTCTTATCTTTTTGCTGCTTTCTCTTTTTAAAAAAACCCTTAATCAGAGCATTGCTCTCCTTTCCCAAAGCAAGCAGGAACACTCTGACCTTATTTACCTGCTCTGAGAATGATTGTTCTGGGCTACCTCACCCTCTTGTATGTAGAAAAATGTGCATTTGTTTTCCTGCTCCGAGCTCTGCTCCAGTATGCCAAGACCTACCTACAGCTGTGCGCTTTGGTCCGTTTCTGGAATTGTATAATAAGGGTGCACCCTCATGCCAGCAGCAGCTTTTCCCTGCCCCACTGACTACAATAAAGGGTTATATCAAAATAACACCATGTCACAAATCAAGTTGACGCATTGATGAGAGTCTTACATTCCCTGGCTAAATGATACGTACACTTGATTCCTGCTAAAACAGAGGGCCAGAAATTGGAATATTGCCTGTGTTTTTATTCCTCTGCAGTTGGGCAGAGTCAGTAGCAAATGTTTAACTACCATAAACCTTGGCCATTACCTATGACTTTAGTTTAACTGACCAGATTTGATAACACATCAGTTTCAGCAATGTGACAACCTGTCATTATATAGGTGTTTAGACACCATAAACACCGAATGTTCTTCTCTTTACTAGCCCAAACCTGCCACATTTCAGTTTCAGTAGCTTTAATCTGGGCTGCCAGCAAGGCAAAGCAGACAATTATAATCCTAACGATATTGTTCTTTTTCGACTGATCTTCCAGTTTATGCATGCAAGGGTTTTAAAACCATAGATCTGGAGAAATCCACTAGCATACATGGAATGCCAACCAGCTCAGGGATAAAGGAAATATTACGTAGAAAACACCAACATCAGATGGCATACCTCACCTCAAGAGGATAGAGCAGATGCACAGAATCCTAGAGTTTGAAGTCTTGGCAACTTTTAAAGACTTCCTGCTGGCTCTTCTACTATCCTCAGGAATTAGGGAGAATAAATCCACACCCTCTCTTCCTTTTGATATCCGTTCATCTACTGGCAAAGTGCTATCACTTCTCCCCTTAAATCTCTCTTCTTTATACTAAACATATCGACTGTAGTTCCTTTAAGCACACTTCATAGGATTCCAATAATAGTACTTGTGGGAAAGGAATGGGAACAGCAGTTATTTGCAAAATCAATGCTGTAAAGTACAGTAATAGTTTGTCTTTATTCTTTACCTGTCCAGACTCCACCTTCAGTATCCTACCTAGTTCTGCAGACTATACTCTCAAGTAGTTTAGAGAAAGTGGAACAAAGGAGGAAGTAAAAACGAAGCGCTGAAAAAGAAATGGAAAGTACTGGATATATTTATTCTTGAGAAGCGAAGAAAGACAAGTTACTTTCTTACACTGTGCAGCTTGAGAAAGATTGCACTGTAATCTTTCTGACCGAAAGACAGGCAGTCCTCGACTTGCAACAATTCATTGAAGGACCGTTCAAAGTTAAAACAGCATTGAAAAAAGTGACTTATGGCCGATTTTCACACTTACAACCGTTGCAGCATCTTCATGGTCACATGTTCAAAATTCGGACACTTGGCATGTATTTATGAGAGTTACACTGTCTTGGGGTCACGTGATCACTGTAACTTTCCCAGCTGGTTTCTGACAAGCAAAATCCAGGGGGGAAGCTGGATTCATTTAATGACTATGTGATTCACTTAACAACTGTGGCAAAAAAAAGTCTCATAGGAGGGGCCTCCTTGGGATACCGTCGGTCAGGCATTGTTGGCTGGCGGTTCCCAGGGCTAGGGCCTTCTCCGTGGGAGCGCCTGCCCTCTGGAATCAGCTCCCCGTGGATCTCCGTTTGGCCCCCGACCTCCGCTCCTTCCGCCGAGACCTGAAGACGTGGTTGTTTCAACAGGCCAGCCTGGAATGACCCGGGGGGGGGGGGAGCGAGGGTTTTAATTTTTTTTCTTAATGTTTTAATATATTCGGCTTGTTTTACTTAATTTTTTATTGTAAATTTGCTCTGTTTTAATGTTCGCCGCCCTGAGTCCTTAGGGAGTAGGGCGGCATAACAAGTCGAATAAATAATAATAATAATAAAATGGGGCAACCCTCACTTAACAACTGCTTTTCTTTAGGATGGAAATTTGGGGCTTAATTGTGGTCATAAGTAGAAGCCTCCAGAAGTTGTGGGTTCTCCAACGCTGGAGGTATTTTTTAGAAGAGATTGGGCAACCATTTGTCTGAAATGGTAGAAGGCTTCCTGCTTGAGCAGGGGGTTGGACTAGAAGACCTCCAAAGTTCCTCTCAGCTTTGTTATTCTATTATTCGGACTCCCTCTAGTGTGTTGTGTGAATTTATCTTATATGACATGATTGCTACCCCAGATCCTTTTCAAAAGCTCAATCCTCAACAATCCACTTAGGCAGGTAAGAACGAACAGGCGGAAGCTAAGGGAAGCCCGACAAAGGCAACTGAATACAGGACACTTATAGTTGACGTGAGATGAAAACCAATTTTTCTGACTGCACTCACAGCAACCACTTTCCACCAGCTACACTTCCCAGAGAGATTTCTAATACTTTCTCCTCAAGCAATATCCTGGCAAGGCATGTTAATCTCCCTATGCCCTCACTGTAAAGGAGACAACACATCAACCGTGTTTTCTTCCAAAAGCAGGATCTTGCCAGATTTAATCTAGCTAATGATATGCTACAAATCAATTTAAGCACATTTTAATTGCATGACTATGTAATAATGCATAATGGGTTTCAAGTTCAGGAAGTTTTATATCAGGACGGTTCCCATACACCATAACATTCAACAAAGAAAACTACAGAAGGCGACAAAGCTAAAGGAGGCAATGGGGTGGTCTCCATTTATTTAGGATTATAATTGGAGGAATCCTTGACCATTAGCCATGCTGGCTAAGACGAGTGCCACACTTCTAGGACATCAAATTGCTGATTCTTGCCCTGCAACCTCCATACATCTGAATTCCAAGAATTACTTTCTGGCAAAGAAAGGTTATTATATAGGTTATGTGCTACTTACTTCAAAGGCACCGAATCAAAGCACAAAAATGTCTGTGTGAAAAAAAAAATCTACCAACCCTGCCCTGGGAACCATCTTTACTCTCTCTAATTGTAAAGGAGAAGTTGGCTCAGAGTTACAACTTATAATCACAAAACTAAAGGAAAAGGGGAAGAGAAAACGAAAAAGAGTCAAAATCATTGCAGGGGGGAGAAAGATAATTGTAAATACATCGTCCTCTGGATCAGGTTTTACTTTATTTTTAGAGCTGAAATAAAGAATGTAAATGCAGGAATGCAAATGGCATTTCCCTTGATAAGATTCTAAAATGGGACGGGGGGCAGCAGGAGAGAAAGCAAAATACACTATGCAATTGTTTTTAATTCTTTTTAAAAAACGATAAACAGGTTTCCAGGTTTAAACACCACAAGTGCAGAAGGGCAATTTTAAATTCTGGGTTAATGCTCTTATGTACCCTCCCTCCCCACTTTATCAGCTCATGTGCATTATTTCACTTACCTGTGAAGTAATCGGTGAGGTCAGGCCCACTGATTCTCATTGGACCCCCTCCTACCCCACCTGGCTGAAGGTGCTTCCCTAACCTTGAAGGTTCTCCCCTGCAGCCCCTGGAGCTGTTAAGAAAAGCCAAAGAAAAATACATCTTCCACATGATAGGACGAGTCCCGGGGCGGCTGCCACACCCCACTCAAGATTTAATTTGCATGCTCGATTTAGAAGTAAAAGCAAAGTTCAGGTCATAATCAAAGTGGGAGGAGACCTGAAACCTCCCTTGTAGCCTTAAAACTTTGTGCTCTTGCCATATTGTACAGAGGACGGAGGAAAGAAGAAAGAAATATTTCTGAAATTGGGGGGGGGGAGAAACCAGTAATTACAGGAATTTAACCCCCCCACACCAACCTTTTTGTGCATTATTATTCATGCCTACTTGATACAATCTGAATGACAAGAGAACTTCAGAGAAACTTCTGAGGTTTTCAGCAGAAAGGGTAACCATAGATTACCTAAGTAAAAAAAAACACAACTGTATCAGGACAGGAACTTCCCAGAAGGATGAGGAGAAGGGGAGGAGGACAGGAAATTAAAGACAAGAAATAATTTGGCATCTGCTCATTTTTGGTCCAGCAAGGAAAGAGTAGTAAGGAGTCTGGCTTTGCAGATTGTGATATGTCCCTGAAAAATGAAAGATCGATTCCAGAGAGAAGCTGAGCTTGAAAAAATATTGGAACACTTCTCAGAATAGCTTCTCGGATTAATTTTTACATCCAGCGCCCTGCCCTCCCTTCTGTAGTTTCTGCACAGTATTTAAAGGAACTGCATCAACAATGAGACACTCCAAAACGGTTGAAACCTTTAAAAACACTCTAAAGCAAGATGTGTGTGCTTGCTCTCAGCATTTGCAACTTACAGGATTCAAGTGGCCATACAGTCCTGTTTTCTTCCATTCTTTATTCTCATTCAGAACAATTATAATTTCCATAAACAGGGTAATATGCGGGGTCCTTGATGCTCTCTGAGATTGGTGTTTTTTTCTTGCAGATGTTGCATTACCCAAACTTGTTACCTAATTTAGGAAATGACGTGTCTGCAAGAAAACCAGCAAGCTCAGAGAGCACCAAGGACCCCACATTTCAACCCTGAGCTAACAAATACTCTCTTTTCTTAGTAACAGGATAATATTCCCTGTGCTGAACTGTTCCAGCCTGAACAATGCTGTATGTAACAAGGCTGTGTGGATAAAGAAAACAGTATGTGAAAAGGTGTTGAATTTGGGACGATCAGCATTTAAAGCAGGGGTGTCCTACCTTAACAACTTTGAGACCTGTAGGCTTCAACTCCCTGAATTGAGAATTGAAATCCACAGGTCTTAAAATTTGAGGATTCAGCTTCTAACCTGTTTTAAGGAAATTTTGATGGTGAACATAATTGGATCACCCCCTTCCCACCTTGCTAATTCTGGTTTGAGCAGTTTACTGCCATGTAGCCAAAGATCAAATAGGTGCTGAAGTCACTGCATATTCTTCCCGCTCTGACCCCATTTCTCCAGCCTTCCTCTGCTGGTTCATTATATCTATTTCTAGACCACAAGTTCCTTTTGGCAGCAAACCGTTTCCTCTTTCTTTGCAAAGTGTTACACACTATATTGAAGACTGCCTGACTTTCTTCTTAAAATCCTTCAGCCTGTCGCTGCTTTTTCTGCCTCTTTCACAAAGACTGTTTGGAATATGGGAGAACTTCACCCTGGGGGGGGTGGAAAATTTCACTTGCTTTGGAAAAACGGATGATAAGACGTATACAGGGGTCTCGTATTTCCAAAAGGCTTCCTCTCATGCTCTCAGTCTTACGGCCCCTTTTTTCATCTAGCCAACAAGAAGGGTCTGAAGGGACACTGTGGCCACCATGTCTAGAGATTCTCAGTCATCCAGGTCACGGTTGTCCCAAAGGTGCTTTTTCAAAAAGGCAACTGGATGTTCTTTGATTTTCCTTGAAGTCATTTCGCTTCTCTTCCAAGAAGTTTCTTCAGTTCAGTTTTCAAGGAAAGAACCAAGAAAGCCCCGTTGCTTTTGGGAAAAGCACCTCTGAGACGGCCATGACCTGGAGGATTGAGAATCTCCACAGACAAGATGTTGAGGCTCTAGAAAAGAGTGCAGAGAAGAGCAACAAGGATGATTAGGGGGCTGGAGGCTAAAAGTTATGAAGAACAGTTGCACAAATCGAGTATGTTTACTTTATTAAAAAGAAGGACCGGGGTGGCATGATAGCAGTCTTCCAATATTTGAGGGGCTGCCATAATGAAGAGGGAGTCAAGCTATTCCCCAAAGCACCGGAAGATAGAACAGGAAGCAATGGATAGAAACTAATCGAGTAGAGAATCAAGCTAGAATTAAGGAATAACTTCCTAACAGTGAGAACAATTAACCAGTGGAACAGCTTGCCTCCAGAAGTTCTGGAACTGAAGAAGCTCCTTGGATGACAAAGAAAAAGGAAGGATCCAGTTGCCTTTTGAAAAAGCACCTTTGGAATGGTGACCACTGCTTCCCAGCAATGCTAACGTGGACTTTCTAAAAAAGTGCTGTTTTCTTAAGATTTAATCACTTGGGTGAGAGGGATAGTGGCCAAAAGGCAGGCCAACACTTCCTCCAGAGATAGTTGGCCTCTTCACTCTGGGCCTGGACTTCCTTTTTCAAAACACATCTGATCTGAGCTGACAACAAAAAGTTAAGTAGAATTTGTCTTATTTAGTACCCACAGCAAGTTGCCTCGTGGCGAGTTGGCCATGGTGAGTTGGCTGTGATGAGTTAGCCATGGCGAATTGTCATGTTACTGGTAAAAGCGACTGAGAAAACGATGCTGCCAATTAAATCTATTTAGAAGTCTTCCACTACCCAGTCTCTGTGATCTTGACTCTTTTAGGTCAAACTAATTCTAAAATGTGTGTGTGAGGGTAACAAAAAACTAGAGGATAGGTTTCTATATATTGTGTGTGTGTGTGTGTGTGTGTGTGTACCTCCAGAAGCTAAACTAATCTTTATCTTTTTTTTACATAAATTTTTATAGAAGACTTTTTAACAAAATAAAAATACAAATACTAGAAAAGAAACAAAGAAAATAAAAATAGTAAGTAAAGAAGTAATTAGAAATAAGGAAGGAAGGAAGGAAGGAAGGAAGGAAGGAAGGAAGGAAGGAACTTCCAGTCTTTTTCACAGCTATAAATGCTTTTATAGTTCTCTAAGTTCTCATTATAATTTCCTTTTAAGCTGCACTTTCTAATCAGCAAACCCAAAAATCACAAATTCATTTCTTTTTCAACAAAAAAAGGCAATGAGGGGTTTCCAGTCACTAGCAAATGTAATATCTTTATTATCAAAGGTAACTTATCATGTGCAAACATGTCTCCCCATTGCTTGAATCGTGTGAGACTATGAAATCCCCATGAGAGATACTGTGGGTGTTTTAGGCTGAAATCTCATGAAATACAACACTTTTTTTGTGAAATGTCCTTACTTAGGCAGAAATGTCACAAGATTGAGGCCTGATTAGATTTGCCCACTAAATTTAAATGAAATGTGAATTAGATGTAATTTTTAATTTCTTGGTGGGGGGGTTGTCTAACACCGGGATCCCCAACCCCCGAGTCACATCCCACTACCGATCCACAAAATCAGAAAGGTTGGGGAACTCTGGTCTAACAGGTCAACGATATTGCAAATGCACTGATGCTCCAGAAGACATCATACAAAATAAAATGGTATAGAAGGGAACCAATTGTCTAGCATGCTACTAACCAAGCACTGTAAAACAGGAAGCAATCAAGGAAATGAGTAACATATGCCTTGTGTTTTAATTATCATCCCACTGGTTGTCTATAGGAATAGCCATTGCTTCCATTAAAGTGTTTTTTTTAAAGTGAGATATAGTTCTTCCAAATAACTAGATCACCTGTGTTTCCTCTGCTGCAATTATTCAAGGATGTTCAAATCCCATTTCTTAGTTATATGTTGCATAAGATATCTATTTATTTCAAATAAATATCCCCTCTGTTAGAATGAATGGCTATTTTGCTCTCACATTAGTAGAGGAGGAAATTAGCCATGCTTATTTGAGCCAATGGTAAACTCTGAATTATTTTATACGACACAGGTATTTCCTTGACTATGTCCCCTTCTGTGGAAACATCAGACAATGCATTTTTATTATTCCAAAAACACTTCATTTACAGGCCAGGTTCACACCACATGCTTAATTTTAAAGGCAGGTTTATAAAATGTAAGTACAAGTTCAGATAACCAGCTATGCTAAAATAAATGAATCATCTTATAGTTAACATAATAGACTAGGTTACACAATGTCCTAAGCTGTTTCTCACATCATAGATAACTAAAAACTACTCAACCCTGTTTTAATCTAGTTTAATGCATTGTGCAAGTCTTAGAATTGGCAACTGTTAAGTTGAACAATATAGCTCAAGTTTTCTATTAGGACTATTTTGTGGAAGTCCTCTGATCACACACATTGCCTTCCTGACAAGACACAAACCTGTAAAAATGCATTTTGCACCAGATGAAGTTTTCAGGTGTTTAGGGGCAGCCCCGGGTAGAGTGCACCACAATAATCCAATTACCCATGGGCATGAGTGACACGAGTAAGGCCCCTTGATCCGGGCACAACGGGCACACTATAAAAAGTTGTGCAAAGCCCCCCCCCCCAAATTCAGTATTAGTCTTGTAAACACATTGTAAACTTGTCCCAATACAAAGGTAAAAAGCCACATGAAAAGATCAATTTCTTTACTTGCCTTGGGATAGGAATAATGTATCAAACAAGATGGCAAAAGGGAAAGTTAAACCCATAAAAAATGCTGCCCTAGGGGGCTAAACTCCCCTAAGGGACGGCAACTGCTTTCCATGCCTCCACAACACTGAGAAGAAAGGATGAAAGCATGCTTGAAGAGACCTACCATGCTTGCACATCATTAATCAGGTTCGCTTGAGAAAAATTATTTGGCTTATAAATGGAATTTAATGTGAAAAATAGAACATACAGACTACGCTCAACTCTATCTAAGAGAACTCATATTTTTTTAATAATTGGCAACCGTGCTTTGTCCGCTTAGAACACTAAATACTTAACATTCATTCGATCAACTGCACAAGCAAACTGCAGCAGAAGTTAGATCTACACAAATATTTAAAAAAAAAAACACTCCTCTTGATAGTTTGAAATCTTGACTGTTGCCAATACAGTAGACCATCCCAAATTCTTTTTAAGGGTAATTGGAGGATTATAGGGATGAAATGCTAATACCTGGCTTTAAGGCACCACTGAGCACAGGCAAATTCCCTGCTCTTCTCTCCCTGGGGGCCCTGCTTTGCATTTCAAGTTGTGTTCTCACCTTTTCTGGTGCTATTTTGGTCGGACCATTTAAATACATCTCTGCCCCATTCCTGTAACAGCTCTGGCACCGAGCAAGGTGAAACAACTTATTCAACATGGATCCCAGTAAAAGGTGCCATTTTAATTTTGGTTTCAAAAAGAATGCTGCATCCATCAGTCCTCCTACAGTTTTTCCCATCCCCGCCAATCGGCTACAACGGACCTAGCAGAGATAAAATGTACATGAAGTTTCCTGAATCACTGTATGTAATACAAAGTCTTCAACTTTTACAACACCAGAAGGGCTCAGAAACACCAAACTGCCTCCATTACAACCCCAAAGTTTCATTGATGAAAGTGAAAGTGACATGTGTTGGATGGGCTCAGAAAATTTGACTATCAAAAAAGAGAAAACACCCAGAAATTTGAGGCGTAAGTGGGAAAGCCCCAGATTCTTACTATTTTGAGTATTGTTTTTTTCTCAGAGTTCCTAGTTTTCTTCTTACCTGATCTCTCTAAATGAGATAAAGGTCAAAATTCCCTCCAGTCAAGCTCAATGCCTCAAAACAGTTACTGGTACTTTGCCATTCCAAAACCACTCATTTGTGTATGGAAGTACATAAATTTAGAAGTGGTCTGCCTTATTCTGAGCTACTTTAATTTCCCTGCTTCATCTACAAATCCAGGGGTTTGAGCTGCATACACATTCAAATCCCAAGTCTCACCCTGCTTATCTATCCCTTGTTCCAATATCAGCTAAAGTCAGCTGGGTGCTGCCATCTGCTGTGACCAGGAATAATTCTGCACACCTCTCCCACTTAACATTTCTTCAAAGCTAGCATGATCAAAATTGTTCTACAAAGAGACAGACATCTGTCCGGCCTATTTATATTTTCACTGTCCTCTTTTAGATTTTTTTTCTCCATTTTTTTGAAGTGCAGAAACCAGAACTGTACATTATATTTCACGTACGTGATACATTACAGTCCATGTATACCAGGCAATTTATTTTTGGCTTTGTAGCCCTGGCAGTTTACTTTCAAGCGCTTTCTAAATATCTCTTAGTATATGAAGTTTTCTTTAGTTACATAATTGCAAGCTCAGCTGACCTCATCCAGCAAACTATCTGCCACAACTGCAACCATTTTTCCCTGGATGCTAGTTTCCAGTCTATATTAGCAGCTCAAACAGTAAAGGCAACAGATACAGGTAGGCTTCGCTTAATGACCACCTAAAGTTATAACAGAGCCCAATAAAGGCACTTACGATCCAGATTTGAAGTTCTGACAGCCATACATACACATACACATACACACAAACCTGTCAAGTGATTGCATTTTGGGTGCTCAGAACTGACCCGCCCACATTTACAGCCGTTTACAGTATTCCAGTGGTCACATGATCAAGATTTACAATGGTTTTGGAAGTTAATTGGCATCTAGTTCAGTTTCCAGCAAACAACACCCATTGTGAACAATGAATTCACTTAATGACCATTATTTATTTATTTATTTATTATTTATTAATGAGACTTGTATGCCGCCCCATCTCCAAAGACTCGGGGCGGCTCACAACTAAAACAACAAGAACAATAAATAGTTAAAAAAGAATTAAACTAACAAGCCCCATTGAAATATAATTACCTAAATACATAATAAAAACCATAATAAAACCCGCCCCCCCAAAGGGTCACAGCCCAGCTCACATGGCCGGACCATGTCATTCATTTTACGACTGGTACATTTGCTCAATGACCACCCCAAAAATGTCATAAAATCATAGTCACATGACTTGCTGCTTAATGACCAGCATGACTTACAACCCTAATTCTGGGCTCAATTACAGACATAAGTCAAGATCAACCTGTATTCTATTGAATATGTCATGAGATGCAAGTCAGTTTGGTTTCACTCCTATAGGCCCCCAATTATTGAATGTGCCAAGTTGGCAAGATACTGTATTTCTGGTAAAAAGTAAGGTATGCCCCATGAACCAGAAGGATGGTGCATCTAGGCTAGAAAGCACCAATTCCTTTGCAAAAGCAGTTTTGGCAAGTAAATCAGCATAAAATGGAAGATCAAAAAAATAATAGAGATGTTCTTACCTAAAACGAGCGGATTGATTGCGATTTAAAAACTGGTCTAACTGCAATGATTCGCACACTCTAGCTAGAATTCTCTTGACTGAACCCAGTAATTTTATCCCCAGAAACATGCTAAAAGAGGAACGCACATTAAATCAGGATTATATAATCTGCATTCAACATGAACATGACAACGTTAATATTTTTAGCACAGACTACAAATATACTTGGAACACAATGCAATTAATGAAACAGTCTAAAAGAGATTTTTTTTCCATAACTGGATCTCCTCCAATCTCCCTTTCCAAAGAATAATCATAATGCCGGTAAGTAGTCCTTGTAAAAAATAAGTGTACATTTTTGGTTTCTTTAGAATCCTGAAATAAAATGAAATAGGGGTGTGTGTGAATGTGCATATACGTATAAAGTTATTTACCTTAAAACCAGCGCAGTCAAACAAAGAGTTCTGAATCAAATAGGGAATCATCTACCACTTGAGTATCTAGCAACCACAGTGACTGAAGATATTTCACACAAGCTCAGCCTGTGTAAATTGTGACTCATCATCCTCTGTCCACAATTCCCAACTGTGTGCAAAGCATGATACTGAGATACACACGGGTTAACTGATGAAAGTGAGGCAGTGAGATCATTTTAGATTTTAGACTTTGGGAATTCAAGGTCTGATTTCTTTCCAAGGAACTAAAACAATCATCCATAGTTGATCCATACGTCCTGTTTGAGAGTTAAGGGCTACAGATGTTACTCTTAGAACTTTTGAATTATAAGCTTTCACTGAAATGAACAAACTCTTCTGCAACTTCAATTTAGAAGGTCTGAGAAGTCAAGAGAAGGCAGAAACAAAACCCTTTCCTGTCTTCTTATGACTTCTGTTTGCATGTTCATTGCTGAGCCGCTCGGATACCATTCACTATTTAGTTGCATGTAGTGCATAGTGACTGTGAACGTCCTCAATTAAACACAAGGATGACAACGGGGAATGCAGATAGCATTGGCAGTAACAATAGCACTGAGACTTGTATAGCATCCCTTAGTGATCTACAGCACTTTCTGGGCAGTTTACAGGATTAGCATCTTGCCCCTAACAATCTGGATCCTCATTTTACCAACTTCAGAAGGATGGAAGGCTGAGTCAACCTTGAGGTCCATCAGGATTGAACTCCAGGCTGGGGGCAGATGAAGATGGAGAAATTGAAGAAAATAGAGGCCGAGGGGGAGAAAATGGTGAATAGTCTTGCAGCATGAATCATTCCACAATTGGAACAATGATAAAGAACTTCATTTAAAAGGTTTCAAGATTTCCCATCCAGTCGTGACTGACTCAATGGGATGGTGCTCACCTCCAATTCTCAGCCTAGGAAGCCTGCATTGTCGGATAGATGCTTCTGTCATCACGTGCCCGCCATGAAAGTATGGAAGGCAGTAAATTTTCCCGCCAAAGTGGTACCTATTTATCTATTTGCATTGGCATGCTTTTGAACTACTAGGTTGGCAGGAGCTAAGGTGAGAACGGGAGCTCACCCTATGGTGTGGCACTCAGCTGTCAAGCCCAGGCTGTCCAGCTATCCAGCTGACACTCACCATCTTAAACTGCATGAGCCATGGTGGCACAGTGGTTAGAATGCAGTACTGCAGGCTACTTCTGCTGACTGCCGGCTGCCTGCAATTTGGCAGTTCAAATCTCACCAGACCCAAGGTTGAATCAGCCTTCCAACCTTCCGAGGTGGGTAAAATGAGGACCCAGATTGTTGGGGGCAATAAGTTGATTCTGTAAACTGCTTAGAGAGGGCTGTAAAGCACTGTATTGCTAAAGCACACTATTGCTATTGCTATTATGCATCATGTGAAAAGGCGCTGCTGAAGACATGTTATTTGCAAGTCATGGATGGCTCCTGCATTTTTCAGATTCATTCACACCTGCATAATCTGAAAGTCAGTGGAGAGGTGGCAAGTGTGGACAAGGATGCAGCCAAGGAATTCCTGGAAACTCTCAAGGAGATCGAGGAAGGCAGTTATTTACCCAACACAAATATTCAACATGGATGGAACATAGTTTTATTGGAAGGAAATGCCAGGCAGAACCTACATCATCAAGGAAATGAAAAGGATGCCAGGCTGCAAAGAAGAGGCTAACTGTGCTGCTAGGTGTCAATACTTCTGGCGACCTGAATCTAAAACAGCACTTCATATTGTGTGGAAAGCTAACGAGAAAGCTTGGGTTACTCTTCTCATCTTTGAAGACTGGTTCTTCCACCGTTTCATCCCGGAAGTAGAGAGATATGGCCAAGAGAAAAACAATTGACTTCAAAATTCTCCTCATTTTGCATACAGTGGTACCTTGGTACTCAGCTGCTCTGAAACTCATCGACTTTGGTACTCAAAAGCATTTTGACACAAACACTGTGTCTCAAAACTCATTGTCTGTTTGGTGCTCCACACACAAGCTAGAACAACGCACTTGTCGGTGTCGGATGCCTTGTGACTCGTCACGTTGTTCCTCGTGAGAAACATGTTTGGTACTCATCACACCTCCCAGAACCAATAACAATGAGTGCTGAGGTACCACTGTAATGGTCATCCTCCTTACCAGAATGATTTCCTTCCAGAAGTGTGTGTATCTGTGTGACCATCTCTACTTTAGAGCTGAAGGAAAACTCACAGTTGGCAAAGCACTCAGTTTAGCCCCACAATATACTTGTAAGCTGACTCAGTGTTGGCTGCCTCCTTCTCTGAAATGTATTTTTGTGCTTAAGGTTTTTAGGGAAAAGTGGTATGGAGGGGCCTCAACCCCATTTTCTGTCTCCATTTGGGTTAGTCAGTGGTCTGGTATGAGTACCATCTTCTTGACAGCCATTAATTCTCAATTACAGGAATCTATTATATGAAAATGGGAAAGTACCTCTATGACCAAATGATATCCCGTACAATGTTCCTCTCAATTAGCTAAGGAGATTACTTGTAATCCATTCTCATGGAAAAGAAAATATCAGCAACACCTTTATCCTACAGAAAAAATTAATCCATATCATAATCACTATAGAAACTGGCTCTCAAATGTCTGATTTTGATTAAAGTTAATTGGGAACTAATTCCCCTATGATCTCTAAAATGGAAAATCTATTATAATATATCTGAATATCAAGAAAATATCAATTAAACTAATATGTATCCATACATGCAAGTGTAAAGGTTTTGTAGATGCAACAGACAGCTTATATTTTGTTTCAGTAGAGAAACCATTGAAACCTGACACAGATGGTCTCCTGAAATACGAAATGGGATACAAACATTAGTTGACCCTGGTCATTTGCACTTCAGCATGCAAATGGCCTCTAGAGATACAATGCTTTCTTGGAAAATATCCAGGATATATTTAAGTATCTTTTTAAGATACAAGAATTGATCGAGTCTTTTTGGGATAAAAGAACTGAAGAAATTTCAATTAAGTTGCAGCCTTTTGGATGCTGTTTAACATTTCAACACCAACACTGAATCTGCTCAGGCAGAGTTGTGGAGGAGGAAAAAGCAAAGAAGGATAATGAATTTCTGCACAAACTGCCACCAAAGCACACAAGAGAGGTCTTCCTGGTAATGTCATAGTTCCTGATTAATGACAAATAAAGTAGCTGGAAACAAGATGAATGCTGCAATTCTATCAAGGACTCCGTTGCCTTGGAAACTGTTTCTCCGCAAGTCAAGCAACTGCTAAACTATCTGTGCGCTTCCATATCTGTGTATTTCAGAAATAAGAATGCTTTCCATCACACATTTTTTATTGAACATAGACAAAGAACTGAGCATCCATATTAGCCTCCTGACTCAGAACTAGTGTTGCATAATACCTTAAAAGATCAAACTAGCTTTCCCCCAAAAAGCTGGGAATTTGAGTAGCAGCTTTTAAGTAGCCAAGGCAGAAAAGATGGCTTGGATTATAACTAGGATCACAGGGTTCAAATCCCAATTTAACAATGAAAGCGACAAAATGTCCTCATCTCTCAAACCAGCCTATCTCAGAGAGTTATTATGAGGAAGAAAATTTGGCTGACTCTTAATTTTTCCAACCATACACTTGAACCAAAAGCAGTTAGTAATTATGATGGTTGCATTATCCCAGGATCATGTGATTACCTTTTGTGATCTTCTGACAGGCAAAGTCAGTGGGAAAGCCAGACTCATTTAGCAACCATATTACTAACAACTGCAGTGGTTCCTTTAACAACCATGGCAAGAAAGGTAGTATAATGGGGCAAAACTCACTTAACAACTGTCTCGCTTAGCAATAAAAATTTATAGCTTAATCGTGGTCGTAAAGAGGGGTCCTTCATTTCAACCCTGAGCTACGAATATTCTCCTTTATTGGTGGTCATAAATTGAGAACTACCTGTATAACATTTAACATAGTAACCAAAGAAGATAATTAGACAATCAAAAGTGGGACTCCCCTCAAATGCTTAGGGGGAAAAACCAGATTTTGGAAGATTTTCTAAAGGCAAGCGAGGATGGCACCTGACCTATATTGGGTGAGGCAGGGATCATTCCACACCACAAGCCTGCCAGGTCCCATAAGATGGCAATGTCTGAATGAGGGGCCAGCAGCAGCCCCTCTATGGCAGCATTTGGCACAGGCAGATGTGCTTGGGAGAAAGCAGTTCTTTTCATGATACCTCTTATGTTTTGCAAGGTGAATTAAAATATCAAGGATAAAATGTTTTGTGTTCTTATTGTAGTGATAAAGCAACAACAGATCTTAGCCAGCGCAATGGAACAATCTGTTTCTTCCACGCGCACTGGACAAGTACAAACACAGCACAGAATTTAATGTTCTTTCTTTATTCACCAGCAACCATCTGGAGAGGAGTCTGGGAAGCTAACCACTGCCCTGCCAGCTCTCTTTGCAGGCCAGGACAGCCAAATTTCTGCTCTGCTGAAATAGCTGCAGAGATCTGATCATCTCCTGTATTTCCCAAGCTTAAAAAGAACACTGCCCTCAGGTAGCTGGATTGCCCCAGAAGAGGTGACTCCAAAGGAATGTGGAACTAGGGAACCTCTTTTGGTGGGCCAATCTGTTCACTTTTATGTTATGCACTGGGAGGGAGCTTGGTTGCAAATAATTGGCTAATATGAAATATCAAGGAGAGGAAGGGGAAGGGAGGGTGGAGAGAGGAGAAAGGAGAGAGGAGGAGAGTCAGTGTCACCTGGGACACTGCAACTATCCTAAATATATGTCAATAGCCAAACATCTGAATTTTGATCATGTGACCATGGGGATGGCTGCAACAGTCGTAAGTGTGGAAAAATGGTCACTTTTCCCAATGCCACTGTAACTTTGAACAGTCACTAAATGAATGTTTGTAAGTCAAGGACTAGTTGCAAACTCTCTTAGAGTGCCCATGTGTATTAAAGACTTGGAATCTCAAAGACGTCCATTACATTGGTAAGTGAGCCCTCCCAAAGAGGGCATCCCATGTGAGAAATACTGCAGCCAAAAATGCCTCCTTCCTCATCAGTATCAGCAGATGTGAGGAGATAGAGAAAAAATTTGACAAGAATACAGTTTTGGCAAACTCATTTGATTATAGGTTATGTAAAGATGTGAACAAAGGAACGTATCAGAAATACAGTAATTGTCCTTCTAAGCATGCAACTTATGACTAGACCACCACTATCTTCAGAACACAAACGTTCTTTACAGAACAATTGTAATAATCATTTTATCTAAAGAAACGCGGATCAAGTTCACCCCATACTCTTCAAATGGTCTGACCTTATTTAAAGCTGATTCTAGCTGAAGTACTATGTCCAATTCTGGGTGCATGCCTTCGAAATTATTCAGAAAAAACTGGAACAGGTTCAGAGAAGACCAAAGTTGATCAAGGGATTAGAAACTGCCCTATGAATAAAGACTGCAGGAAATAGAATATTTAGCCCTGAAAAGAAAAGATTGAGGAACAGATATAATAGCAACTCAATTACCGGACAAGTTGTTACACAGGTCAGTTCTGTTCTGTATAGCTCACGAAGTGCACGACACAAAATAATGGATTCAAATTACAGGAAAGGTGAGGTTCTGTTTGAACTATTTGGCTCTGTAATAAGTGGTTGTTTATGGTTTGCCACCCAAAGTTAGGAATAGGACTTCATTGTCTACAGCCCCTCTCTGAGGAAGATGGGCTGCTAAGAGGGAGGTAGGTAGGTAGGTAGGTAGGTAGAAAAAAAAAAAAGAAAGAAAGAAAGAAAGAAAGAAAGAAAGAAAGAAAGAACGAACTGTGACCTTCGTTTGCCTGGCTGTACCGCTTTCTCCCAAAATCTTTTATGGATTAAAAACTATCCATAACTGCTTCTGCCTGTATGGAGCTACATGCAGCAGGAGGGAATGACTTCCACCAAAAGCAGCAAAATAGACTTTGCTTTAAATAAAGGACTTTCAGATCAAAAATTCTTAATGGTAAAAGCCTCTTTGACCATGCACAGAAAAATTGTTACAAAGAAAAGAAACTGGAGTGCTGAATTATTATCATTTCTGTCTCTCTCTTTTAAATGCCTTTTGCAGGGGGAAAAAACCCTATGGGATTTTTTTCCCCTTCAGCTTTTGTATCTTTCTGTTTTGACAGTGGGTCAGAAAGAATGAAATTTTGGCTGGTCTTTTCACTATGTACAGTAGGAGAAAACCGATCCTGTAACTTTTAAACGTGGTTGGGAGAATATGGAAATAACCAACACAATGAAATAATGGAGTTGATACCTTATTATTGTACAATCACAAGATGTACTTTCTCATGTTCCGCAACACAATTTCAAGGCCACCACATTGCTTTTCTTATTTAAAAATGTTGGCATACACAACTAAATGTTCTACCCTCTGTTATCTCTTAAGTAACCAAGGCCACCAGTGGGAGTTTTATTTGCGCTCTTGATCTGGAAGCCAGACATCTTACCAAGAGCAGAACAAAAATAAATATGAAGAAATTTTGAAAAAACATACAAACAATTAAACATGCAGGTAAAAATTAGCTCTTGTTTTCATACTACATTCCAAAGAGATACAGGATTCGTTTGCTTGTTTCTTTTCAAGAAATAATGGCAACTCAATTTCTCTGCCACAAATTAACTGGTGCCTGATTAGCAGAATAGCTTCATGCTGAATGCAGAAACATCCATTAGGTTTAACAAGAAAATTAATGCATAGATATGCAGTGCCGCATGAAATCTTTCCTGACTCAATTATCTTACACACTAGTAGATTAGTTTCAGCATGATGCTAAGTTTGATTAGAGTTATGACAGTGAACCTGCCATAAAACATAACCAGCGAGCTATTAATCTCAAAAAAGTTGCATTCTATGTCATTAATTGGTGCTAACTAATATCTGTGTGAACCCATTTCCTGCATAAATCAAGTGAACATTACTAACAAAATATTTTTTTTATGGGAACAGAAAATGCAGTCCCTCGATGGGATCAAGAACACATTTGATACTGAGCAGAAAAGGCAAAATAGGCTATGTCCCTTTGTGCAAAGTATCTTACTTTGTTTCTTACGCCAAGTGATTTCACAACAGGAGGACTAGGAAAGATTCTTGTATCTGAAAAGACACCAAGATGAGTAAGTGCATGAAAGCAAATGTTAAAATCTCCTCGTCTATTTGTGTTTCCTGGCACACAAAACCTCTCCCTTTCACATTTAAAAAGTATGTCTTGCTTTACCTACAGCAGAAAAGTAACTCTCATAAATGAAGAGTAGCTACTGAGAATGTAAGGTCAAGATTTTTCAGCTCTACTATAATGTTATCCAGGTGTCTGGCTGACAAAGTATGCAGAGATGGGCTTGGTTTAATATTTGGATAGGTCACCCGGAAATACCAGGGCTGTACAGTACTGTAGCCTCGAGAGTTTAAAAAAAAACATTTAAAGGAAGGAATGGCTAACCACTTCCATATTGCTGCTTTTGTGGTTTCCAGAAGTAAAAACTAATTTAAAGGAATGTTGACTATTGTTACCAATAAAGACTGTGACTGGATAAACCACTAACTCTGATATTCACAGCAGGCTATTCTATACTATTTTTTTTAATTCATATTTATATGCCGCCCTTCTCCGAAGACTCAGGTGCTTACAATTTTGGGATACAACCCAGTGCGCTCAGCAATAGCCTTCCTTCCATTGTATATGCCTGCTTATTACTAAGCGGCATTTTTACAAAGTCAGCTTATTGCCCCCAACAATCTTTGGGTCCTCACTTTACCTACCCCGTGAGGACAGAAGGCTGAGTCAACCTTGAGCCTGGTGGGATTCGAGCCTGCAATAATTACAGGCAGCTGGAACTAAATTTTAGATTTTATTTTATCTTATTTAGTTTATTGCATTTTATTTTATTATTTTATTTTAGATTTTATTTCATATGATTACTTATTTTATTTTATATTGCATTTTATTTTATCTTATTACTTTAGTTTATTATTTATTTTATTGCATTTTATTTTATTGTTTTACTTTATTTTATTTTACTTTTTACTTTATTTTATTTTATATTTTAGATTAACCTATTGGTGGCCTTCCTGTAAAGCCTTGGGCAGAATCTCTGAGTAAGGTACAATTCTTGATCACATATAAAGCCACATTACTCCAGTCCCTTCCTCTGCTGGATATAGAAATGGTAAACTACCGGTACTGTTAAATCAAGAGAGAGTAGGAGGGCACGTGGACAGAAATGTGTGGAACAAGACTGGACAACTGTGGAATTTACTGAACAGCCTCAGATTGTTCTGACCTAGGCTTCCCCAACAGCACGAAGCCGAGTCCTTGTCCCGATAAACCCCTTTTATTTAATTTACAGTGAATTCCTCTCCAGCAAAGTCCCGGCCAACAGTCTTTCAAGATAGTTCACAATTACAGAGCTTATCAGGCTTGGAGAGTGGCCAGGCAGATATCTTTCAGACGCCACACTGTAGCAAGAATGCAGGAACAGATCTTCACGCAAATGAACTAATTGTCTCCTGCAAAATCCCACTCCCCCTTCGATCCTCTTTTATTCCCTATGGGAGGGGCCATTCACCATCCACCTGTGGCTTTACTCCCAAGTTGACTCTTGTTCCTTAGCTGTTCCCTTTGTCTGGCAACTCTGTGCATGCGCACACAGGGAACAGGCTCCAGCTGTTCTTCTGCCTCACTGATGTCCGACTCCGAAGGCAGCTGATAACTGTCAGATGGCCCTGGCCCAATTTCTGCCTCTGATGCAGAGCAGTCGTCAGAGCCTTCCCCAGACTCCAGGCTGGCCCATGTTCCTCCCCAACCTCCTCAACTGTCTGAATCTGCTGCCAGCTCCACTGGCCGCTGGTGGACTACAACAGGTAGCATGGAGAGCCCTTGCCTATAAAGTTGCCAAACATCAGACACAAATGAAAGGTTAAACAGTCACGACAAATCTGTGCATGTAACGTACTACTTGCATAATCTAAATTCTTCCTGACTGGCAGGCCACAACACAGATCAATTTCACTTGGCTGTATGAAAAGACTTAGTTCAAGTTAACTCAGATCACAGGCTGCATGGCAGGATGAGACCGAGCCACGCAGCCTGTGAAATATGGATAGAAAAAAGTTTGTATGAGCTGCAACTTGGAAAAGAAAACACAACAATGGTTTCTATCTGACCTGTTCATGCTTTCTTTTTCATATTGGGAAATGATCAGTTTTAAAGAGAATTCTGAGTCATGTTCATTTACTGTCCTCAATAATTATTTTTATACCACCCCCAAACAAAATCCTAGTCAAAACAAGTACATGTTCTCTTAATCAAAAGAAAAAGAAAATCCATCACCAAGAGCAACTGAAGCATTCTTTTTTTTTATGGTGAAATATAAATCATTGTTTCCTTTCTTCTCGGAATATACTATGACACAGCAGGAACATTTTCCAAAACAATCCATTATTATTCTAATATCTTGCCAAGGCAGTCTTACAGCAAGAAAGAAAGATGAAAAAATAAATAAAAATAACAAGAGCACCAGGCATTATGAAAGTGATCCACTGGGATTCTGTTTTCAGTATCCTGAATAAAATGCAACAGTTATAAAGCTCACAAGTGGTGGCTATTAAGGGCAAGCGGAATAGAATGTAACTTTAGTCAGATATACAGAGTACCTAATACAGCTGTGGAATTTGCTATCACAAAGATGTCACTACTAGCCACCAATTTGGACAGCAACTCTTGTGGGAGATGTCAGGATTCTGGCCGTTACTCCAATTAAATCATGAGTCTCGAGCCACACTCCAAAAACCAAAGAGGATTTATTTGAAGTCGTCCGGCACTAACCTGGGCGTATTGGGCATAGCCAACTCTGAGATACATAATTCACTGTCTCTCTTGATCCTGCTTTTCCCCCCACCCCTCTGGGTGTATCATCCAACGAAAAACGTCCATAGCCAAGAGTCATCAATCATGCTCTCCAATTAGATTTTTTCGTGGCAGAAGTTTCAGCCATCTAATCAGTCTTTGAGGAAAATATGAATGGATTCCACACTGCTGCCTGCTCTTTGAAATTCCCCCTTCTTTCTGTTGTCAACTATAAAACGTGTATACAAAATGTTTTATGAGTTGACATTAGATACTACTATTATTGATTTATTACAGGTAGTCCACATTTAGCAACCCACAACTGTGACCAGCAACTTGGTCGTTAAGGGACGAGGTCACTAAGTTTGGATTGTGAACGAACTGGTAGGTTAAGCTGGCTCGCAGTCACGAAGGGAAACTGCCACTGTGCTTAAAATCTTATTTCAGCTTTTCTTTGTTTTATGGATCTATGAATGTCATAGATGAAAGGACTGGTCACACTTTTTTCATCATGCTGAACGGTCACTAAAAAAGGCAGTTGCTAAATGAGGACTGCCTGTAGATAGATGGTTATTGTTTTTGATATGCAACACATACCAATCCTTCAGTTGGAAGGGGCCATTGAGATCATAAAATCCAGACTCTATTCAAATGAAAGCATCTCTTAACACAGGGCTGTCAAACTTGCAGCCCACGGGCCGGATGCGTCATGTGCTAGCCACGCCCACCACGCCCAGTTTAGTAAAGGGGGGAAAGTCACAATACGTCACGTGACAACAATGTGACAATGTGAGTTTGACACCCCTGTCTTAACATATGGCTGGCTATTCAGCCTCTGCTTGAAGATTCCAGCAGAGGAGAGACTAACATTCAATCAAAATCTGCTTTTCTGTAATTTTCGGTGCATTATGGCAAGCCTTGGTACAAAAAAGAAGTGAACTTTGCTCATTTCCGCTTACATATTCAGAGACAAAGGAAACTGGATTTCAGGAGGAAAAGTTGTTAACGCAGTTGGGATGTTACCTCCTGGAATCATAGATTCTTGGGAGTCAGAAAAGGTCCTTGAAGCTATGGAATCCAAACACCTGCTCAGCGTAGGTATCTCTGACACATTCCTGCCCAGAAGTTTCTGGAACACATTGAACGAAATGGAGACCCAGTTCTCTGAGTCTTTCGTTCTACTGCCAAACTGCTCTTGAATGTGATGAACCCTTTTCTAATAACGTACAGGTAGCCCTCGACTTACAACAACTCATTCAGTGACCGTTCAAAGATACAAGGGCAATGAAAAAAGTGACTTATGATGGTTTTTCACAGTTCTGACCTTTGCCGCATCCCCATGAGATCACGCAACCAAATTTAAGATGCTTGGCAACTGGTTCGTACTTATGACCATTGCTGCATCCCAAGGTCATGAGATCCCCTTTTGCGACCTTCCAACAAACAAAGTCAAGGGGGAAGCCAGATTCACTTTAAACAATCAGGTTACTAACTTATCAACTGCAGTGATTTACCTAACAATTGTGGCAATAAAACTGTCGTAAAACTGAGCAAAACTCACTTAACATATGTCTCATAACAACAGAAATGTTGGGCTCAATTGTGGTAATAAGTCAAAGACTACCTGTATCTGAATACCAGGAGTTGAGGGACATGAAAATAATGTTCTTCTACCCATTTCAATGTGAGTTTCCATAGAGGTACACTTGGCTACTGTATGAGAGAGACTATATCCACACAGCCCCATACATCAATGCCATAGGCGGCTGAGCACATTATCTCAACCTGAATTATGATCCAGGTTACAAGACAGCCTAATGTCTTATCAGGACTTGCTTTGGTTAGATTTTCTTAATGTCGTCCAACATGTCATGCAAACCAAGACAGGAAGAACCAATTCCTGTGTAGCCTCGAGATATAAAACCACATCTACAAAACAGAACCATTCCTTTATCTCTGTTGGGTTTACTCTCAGTCAATCTCTTAAGACTGAGCAGAATTGATTAGTAATTTGCTAGGAGACCACCAGGAAATCCCAAGGTTATATGCCCAATTTGAAGACAGCCCAAAAGGCAGCCCAGTGGCATTTTATTATACATAATATATATAGTAATACCTGTATATATTATACTTATAATATATATTATAATACCTGTATACTGCACAAGCCAGACAGAGGAATGGGAAAATATCTACAGACCCCTCGCATACTGGACATCAACTGTTTCAATTTCTTCTCTCAAGACAACACTACAAGGCATTGCACGCCAAAACAACTAGACACTGATAGTTTTTCCCCCCATGCCATCACTCTCCTAAGCAACTAATTCCCACAACACTGTCAAACTATTTGTATTGCTATTATTCTTCTCATCTTTCCTATCTCATCTTATGACTGCAACTTCGTTGCTTGTATCTTACGATTTACATTGTTTTATTCAGTATCCTAGTATGATTTATTTTGATTGCTTATTTAGTATCCTATGACTGTCACTGAGTGTTGTATCATCTGATTTATAATATTTTATATCATGATTCATCACTTGTTGCTTGTATGTACACTGAGAGTTTATGCACCGAAGATAAATTCCTCATGGGTCTAATCACACTTGGTCAATAAAGAATTCTATTCTATTCTATTCTATTCTATTCTATTCTATTCTACTCAACTCTACTCTACTATACTCTACTCTATTCTCCTACTCTACTCTACTCTACTCTACTCTATTCTAAAGGCATGACTATAAGTTTACCAGGAATGAAGCTTGACTCAAAAACTAACATCCTGCAAGATTTATACATCTCAATGCTTTGATTTCAAATCCAAGGGAGGACATAACAAGTCACACCTACCTATAGTTTGCTTGTTTGTAAGGTAGATATTTCACTTATGAATAATGCTAAGCCATGCTTAGTACATGGTCAAAGAATGCTAGACTAGATCAGTCACTGATCCAGCCCAGTAGTTTTTTCTGTTCCAACAACACCCTCCTATACAGATAGTCTTTGACTTATGATTGTTACTGAACCTGGTAATTATGGCTGTAAGTCATGATGTGGTCGTAAAGCAGGTCATCATGTGACTGACCTTATTTTACTTTTATGGCAGCAATTAAGTGAATGGTATGGTCATTTAATGAACCCATTGTTCAGCATGAATGATTTTTGCTGGAAACCAAAGTAAATGCAGGTTTTCAGCAAAAATGTCATAATCACATGACTACTGCAGGCCAATTTGGATTTAATTTCATTATGAAGATTTCCCAATAACTGAAACTTGTTCACAGATATACAAGAGTTGACCATAAATAAAAGTTAGTGGGGAAGCCCACAGGAACAGACGCCTGAACAAGCTGAGACTGAGTTGAAGACTGGGGAACGTTACCAGGGAGGTGTATCCTCAGAATTCAACTCAGTCTGAAGGGCACGTGACATGAGACTACCCACTCTGGATTCTCCCATCAACTCAGTGGAGAATCAGAGTTTACAGTTACAAGATGTCCCACTTAACAACCTCTAAGTGATTTATTTAACACAATCACAGTCCAAACTGACATTGAAGTCAGTGCAGTCATTTGCAAAAATATGACATTTCACTTAATGGCTGTGGCATTTAGTGATGGAGTTACCTGTCCCAACTGTGTTGGTAAGTGAGGACTACATATATAGGGGGAAATGATATGAGTAGATAATTGCCTGGGAAGGGACAATTATGTTGTGACCGATGATTGAATGAATACTGTCCATATAACATTATTTTTATCAGTTATGCAGCTTGGTGTCCTCCAAAAATGGAATGGAAATCCTAGCCAACATGCAGAAATTGAGTCAGTGCTAACTAGCTGCTGGCTTTGCAGTTTCCGGCAGAAAAACCTCTTTCTCATCACCCACTAATGTTTTTAAAAATGGTGAACCCAAGGACCCCACCAGGAGTCTTTGACAGAAAGGCTGCTCTTTCCCCCTCTGCTGGGTCACAACAGCAATTCAACAGGTTAAGTCTTAGCCAGCCGTTTGAAGTTATACATCCAGAAAATATCTGCATTTTCCCAACTACTCTGAGTACTACAACCCCTTTAGTCCAACTAGGGCTCTTTTCAAGGAAAAGGGGAGGGCGGGAGAAACTGGCAAAGTTCCAGATGTTGTTGAGATTTAATATCCTTCATCCTTGACCAGAGCTGAAGGCACCCTGGAACTGTAGCCCAGCTACATCTGGAGGGTTCACATGTCTCAATCCTGCCCTATTCAACAGGCCACCCTAGCTCTCAGTTTGACTACCACAGAAGAAAAGAGCGAGCGAGGCAGCTGCGATGACACGTGTTTCCTTTTCCAGAAGGCTAGCCCTGCTTCTGTTTAAGAGGGAAAGTACACAGAACTATATCTTAAACATCCTCTTGTGTCAAGATGGTTTACTCATGCATACGGTATTGATTTCTTGTAAGTTGAAACGAGCACAGAACACTTTCAACAAGTCGCCAAGAGGCTGAATCATTAAACCAGCCGAATGATTTAACAGCTCCCTTCCTCCCAAGGATATGTTTCCCCTACCCACCCACTCACTTGCTGCTAGGAGAAACCAAAGAGCATAAATTATATATGTGACACATTGCAACACATATTTTCTTCCTTCTTAAAGGGGCCCAGCATTGATTTTTTTTAATAAAAAAGATCTCGTTTTATCTAAGTCAGAAACTTGCTTATAAGTAATTTAGCAACTAATCACTTACAGTTAAACTGGAGGTGCCAATTAAAGGGCAGAGTGGATGTGAGCTCTTACCATAGTGTGGCATTTTTTTTAAATTCTCTCTCTCTTTTACAGCTTTTCACCATGTGCCAGAAACTCAGTCCAAACTGACATCAGTTGAAGTGTAGTGTAGTGCAGAACAAGGATGATTAATTGCACAAACGTATTTGCATTGTGCCTTCTATAAACTGGCCTGGCCTGCCTGCACATCAGAATAATTATTGTTTTTATTGTTACATTGAGGTATCAGCCAAGTTTCCACACAAGAGAAATAAATCAGTGCTTCCATAAAATATACCTCTTAAAAAGCCCCTCCTTCCCCCAAATAAAATACTGCATTTAAAAAATCTATAGAAAACTGCATTAAATAAATGTTTATGAGCATTAGCATGGCAAGCAGCCAAACGGTGAAAAAACTAAATGGTTTTTCACCAGTCAATAAAAGGTAAGTAAAGATGTTTCTTGGCCAATTTCCCTGGCAAGACATTCTATAAATGTAGATTTACATTTGCATGTTCTACATAATTTATTCTACTTCCAGTTGCTTATATTTTCACATTATTTTGTTCTTGCAATGAAGAATTAGATTAAAAAATGGTGCTGCACTAACTGAAATGGATCCAAGCACAACGTAATTCTACTCAAAACTAAGAACCACTGAATTCCATGAACCAATTCTCAAATAACAGTGGGACCTTTCTTTGGATGGAACACAATGGATATAGAGGGGCTTAGAAACAAGAGTCATAAAGTCGAAGTATGGTATTTATTTTCTTTTTATAATCTATTCTACTTTTTAAATTTGATTAGTTTTCCCTCTCACAAGTGACATGCAATAATGAACAGAATTTAGTTTGTCAGATTAAAACAATCAAGCAAGAGTAGCAGAAAAAAATAATGAAAGCACCAATATACAAGAGGAGTAATTATACTCTTATAACAATTCTCAAAGAAAAAAGTCAAAGTAATCTACCAACCAGGCTCTCTTTTCAAACAAAATATCTTAAGCTGCCACTTAAAACACAATACAGAAGATGCCTAAACATATAGCCATAATAATCAACTTTAATTAGTCAGAAGAAAGACAAATTCTTGAATAAAGAAAATAACAATGGTTTGAAGTTAAAAGAGACAGCTAATCTTTTAACTTCAAATGATTGCTAACTTTGACTTTAGGTTCAGTATATATTTCCATATATGGAGAGCAGCAGGTGAGGCAAAACTCACATAAATCTTAAGACAAGCCTATCTCTAATTCAGCATGGCTTGTATTAAATTTTTACAAAGATATTCCAAGCAAGTACAACCACAAAAAGATATTTCACCTCACCTTTGAAATTCAGGGCATGCAGATAAGAGCCATCCAGATAACATCCAGGTAAGAGCAAGTAAGAGTTTCTTGTCCTTTAACAGGCAACAAGGAAAGATAAGGTACAAATCACCAGTATATAGTCTTTTTTTAGGTTTTGGTTTTTGCTATATAGGTAGTCCTCGATTTACGGCCGCAATGGAGCCCAAACTTTCTATTTACTAAGTGAGACAATTGTTAAGTGAATCGTGCCCCATTTTACGATGTTTCTTGCTACAGTTGTTAAGTGAATCACTGCAGTTGTTAAGGCTGTAACATGGTTATTAAGTGAATCTGGCTTCCCCAATTACTTTCTTTGTCAGAAGGTTGTAAAAGGTGATTCACATGATCCTGGGACACTGCAACCACCATAAATATAAATTGCCAGGCATCAGGAATTTTGATCACATGTCCATGGGGATGCCGCAATGGTGATAAGCGTGAAAAAGGTTGTAAGGCTCTTTTTTCAGTGCCATTGTAACTTTGAACAGTCACTAAACGAAGTGTTGTAAGTCAAGGACTACCTGTACTACAGCTCAGCTCTTTTCCTATGGGTTTCTAAGTTTCTCCGAAAATATTTAGGAGCAGCGGTGAAGGTGCTAAGAGAGAAGATGGATACAAATAGCAGCAAACTCTGCTCTGCCACACTAACAATTCACTTAGATATTGCAATCACATAGCCATATCATTATTTTTCAAACAAATCTCCCCTCCCCTTCCCAATCGAGGCTGAATCCTAACAAGATTGTACACAAATCTTGGCAGCAAACCTTCCTTATATAAAAAGAGCACAGATGGCAATTCCCAAAATACCAAATTTGATCTGAATCTTACATAAAATGCTGACACCCTCCGGTGTTTGACTTGACAGGAGAAAAATTCCAGCTATTTAGCCTTGAACACAAAGCAATGATACTAAACCGAGAAAAAGCATAAAATCTCCTCACCCTGCATCTTATGGAGCTTCAGCTGGTATTCTGGTCTTTATAAAATCAGTATTGGCAACGGGGTTTGACCCCAGCACAATTCCCGTCAACCCTTATTATTAGCAGCTTTCTCTCTCTTGACTCCTACAATATTGTGTAATAATAGCAACAACTGTTTTGGTAGAATTCACTGCTGGCAAACCTAAGTAGCTGAGAGGAAAATACACATTTGTCTTCATTTTGGAGTTCTGACTTTGACAGAAGAGGTTTAAAAAGAATGCAGTTTGGCTGCCTTTGTCCTCAAGAGAAGGAAAGCATTGGGAAAAAGACAGCATTGCCCTTCAGCCTTTCCATAAGGCAAAAATACAGTGGTAGCTTGGTATTCAATTGCTTTGAAACTCATTGAATCTGATACTTAAGGCATTCTGACGTGAACATTTTGACCCAGTCCTCACCATTTGTTTGGTACTCAATGCACAAGCTAGAACATGTCGATGTCGGCTGCCTTATCACTATGTTATTCCTTATGGGAAAGATTTGTTTGGTACCTACCATTTTTGGTACTCAGCACGCCTCCAGGACCAATTAACGATGAGTACTAAGGTACCACTGTACATCTCTATTCAGAATGAACTGATTATCAAGGCCTTCCCCCAAATACGCTGAGTCTGCAACTTCAGAATTCCCAGCTTACATGATGAATTCTATTAGACATGCTAACTGGGGATACTAAGCAGAACAGGACCAATAAATCTAGAAGCATCACACTGAGGGAAGTTGTGGTAGAAGGCAACAAATAAAGCAGAAAAGCTCAAGCAATCTAAGTGTTAATAATCCCACTGAGTTGAGAAGCCTTACAAATTTAATTAATAATAATTCCAGCAGCATACCATTTAGACAACAAATTCAAAGTAATGAACCGCTCTTCATAAATACCTCTTTTCTTGTATGCTATTCTTTTAGTTTTTACTGTATTTCCAAACAATTTTTCTTCCTAGCTTGAATTCTAACATTTTAAAGACTTACTGTGAGTTTGTTTACAAGATGACCAAAACTGGCAGCTATCTTCCGAGTTAAAAGTTCTGCTTCTTCATACTCCAAATGGTGGCATCTCTCCTTCAAACTACAAACAGGATACTTGTTCCACCGGACTGCCATATCTTGTTTTATATAAAGGTAACAATACAGCTGGATACATCATCTCCAGGGTAAGCAGTATTACATGGTGACATACACTCCTGAACCACAACAATGCCTTTTTAAATCTTAGAACCCATCCGTTCAGTTTAGGAAAGATTGAGAAAAAATAAATAACTGATGAGCTGACTTAAAGATTCTAGCACATAAATAATATATGTGACCATTTGCAGAAAAGAAACAGCAGACCCAAGTTGTAGCCAAATGTTTTAGCATGGTCTTCTGAATTGCAAAAGTGGCAGAATTCTAGAATGAATGTCCTATTCATGGCACTGTTATGGGAGAAAATCAACAAGCCAGGTTAAAGAAATGTCCAGTTGGCAAAGTTTTTAATGATAGGTCATTTTTGCCTCAGGATTGCGCACCAATGAAGTTGAGGGAGGAATTAAGGTGATTTAGAAGGTATTCTTGTTCCTGCAGGATCACTCAGTTTGGATGATTTCACTGAGATTCCGGTTAACTTTTCAGCCAATGATCAACCAATCCCAAAGTTTTAAAGGGAGTTTTAAGTGCCAAAAATGAACATGTTTTTGACTGGAAGCAAAACAAATGTGAAGAACAACGAAGTAATTCTGTACAATGTGTTGCCTTCTATAACAGCCTTCTGTCTTTTGAAAATGAGTTTGTAGGTAGTTGCCTAAGAAACCACAATGGAGCTATTTCCTGGGCAAAATCTTTTCCTCAGTATGAGTCGACAATGCTTTGTTCAGGATGACACCATGAGTTGGAAGGAGAAAAAAACTGAACCGATCCATTCTTGAAGCTGAAAAGGAGAGAAACGCAATTAAATACAAAGGGAGGGGAAAAAATCCCACAGCTACACAAAGATAAAATATGATATCATCTGGGGTTTGAAGATCTATTTATAGCCTGCTTTGAAAAATAATTTTCACTGATTACTGGCTCAAATGCTACAATGACCATAGCAGATTTTAAAGTCTAAGATATAGAACTGTCAGAAGACACAGATTTGATGAAGCATTGCAGCCAAAGCTGCCGATTGTAGAGCAACAGAAAAAGGCCATTCCATTATATTACGTTCCTTTATTATCTCTCTTCAAATCTTTAAATAGTTTCATTATATGCTGTATATACTGCACAATGGCTGGGTTTACATACTGCGCTGTCACAATCTGATTCAGCATCTCATGTGAACTTAGTCATTGTGATTCAATGGGTCTCAATACACCAACTCAGTGTAATACAGTTCTAGAAAAACATAGTTTATAACATAGCATGTTGAAGGAACAACCAAATTAGATTTAATCAAGAAACTTAATTAAGGAAGTTTGAATGAGCTAGAAATGTCACTTGCAGAAAACTAGGCCTTTAAAACCGTCAGCTACTCCTGGTTAGCAGAATACAATCTATTCCTATGAGTCTTAATTGTAGTGGCACAGAAATTTAAAATACTTTAATGTTGCATATTAATAAATGAACCCAAACCTGGATAAATGAGGTAGGTTGAGATAAGACCTGAAGACTCACCTTGTAAAAACCTTGCCAAGAGATTTTTTTATGGAAAGGTTTTCAAATGAATAAAACATGCTGCCCAATGGTAGGACATAAAGGCCATAAGGTACAGGTAGTCCTCGACTTACAACCACAACTCAGCCCAAAATTTCTGTTGCTAAGCAAAACATTTGTTAAGTGAATTTTGCTCCATTTTATGACCTTTTTTGCCACAGCTATTAAGCGAATCACTGTTAATTTAGTAAGATGGTTATTAAGTGAATCTGGCTTCCCCAATGGCATTGCTTGTAAGAAGATCGCAAAAGGTGTTCACATGACCCTGGGACACTATAACCGTCGTAAATATGAGTCAGATGCCAAGCATCTGAATTTTGATCACATCACATGGAGATGCTGCTACGGTTGTTAAGTGTGAAAAACGGACATACGTCACTCTGAAAAGTCATTAGAGGAACCTGTATTACACAAGAACAAAAACCTGCAATAAGTAGCCAAATCATTCAGGGTGCGCTTGGGGCAAATTCAGTAGGAAAAAACCCCACGCTAATGCAGCCATTGGTGAAAACAGAGTCCACACTGCATGAAGATACATCAGATAGCTCCCACGACCAGCTGGCCCCGCCCACCCACACACCCCCATCCTGTCCTATATTGCTGCGTTTTTCAGCTCAGCTGATTTGTGCGGCACAGTGGATTTCGCGCCTCAGCTGTTTTATTTACCGGGGCTGCTGTAGAAGGTAAGCTGTAGAGCTTGAAATTGGTGTATTTTGCACGCTGCGCATGCGCGCAAAACACACTCTCATAGAACCAGTAGTAAAAAAAATCTGAAACCCATCACTGGGGCCAAGCCCTTCAAAATCCCAGGAGTCCAAATCTACACCCCAACAATTAATGCAACAGAGCTTGAAATAAAGGGTTTCGATGCCAGCACTGAGAAAACTCTGAAGCAAGTGCCTTAAAAAAGACATTATTTACATAGAGGGTGATTGTAATGCAAAGGTTGGCAAGCAAACAAAAGCAGGCATCAATGGCAGCTTTGGACAATAGAAGGAAGCAATTGTTTGGTTCGATTGTGCCATGAAAACCAAATTTGAATCATAAATTCCTGGTTCAAACAGGAATCACTTATATATTTGGACCTCACAGAATAAACTGCACTGTAATCAGATTGACTACATCCTAGGCAGCCACTGATGGTTCTGTCCTAGTTGTCAAGACATATCCAGGCGCTGACTACAGTTCAGATTACGAATTGTTGGTAAGATCAGATCGGAGTCAAATTATACAACATCAAAAAAGACTATACCACCAAAATCCCTGCAACATTTGCAATTGAGATGAAAAATGAGTTTGAACTGCTGGACACTGCTGGGAAGATGCCCAACGTAATGTGGCAACAAGTTCCATCAACTATAGTTAAAACAGCAGTTGAACACATACAAGAAGCCTGAGGAAAAAATGTAAGTAGCTCCCAGATGAAACTAATTAGAATAGTTGAATGAAGCAAAGCAGCAGACAAATGGGAGGAAGAAAAGGAGACTGAATGCAGATTCCAAGAGAACAGTAAGGAAAAACAAATGAAGTTTACTAGGACTAGCGTAGCAAGCAGCTAGAAGAGGACTGCATGAAGGGCCACATCAGGAATCCATTTGTACAAATCAAAAGGATCCAAACACCATTTACTGCTCATAAAAGCATCATCACAAACAAGCAAGGGAAAGAACTGTCTGATCAACAAAGTGTCAAGGACAGATGGAGAGAATATAGAGAAGAGTTGTATGCCAGCAATAAAGAGGCCCAACCTCCTCAGGATGATGAGGAAAGGGAAGCAGAATTAGAAGCAGCCATCCTTCAGGAAGTTGTGAGGATACTGAGGCAACTGACAAACAACAAGGGCCAAAATGTTGATACCATCCTCACAGAACTGTCGAGGCCAGCACCACTACAACCATCACAGCCCTGTGCTAGAAAATTTGGGAAATGAGCATATAGTTGCAGGTTTGGAAATGAACAGGGTTCATTTTATTGCTAAAAAGAGTGACTCCAAGGATTGTTCCAATTACCACAAAATTGCCCTTATTTCTCATCCTAAGCAAGATTCTCCTTAAGATCATCCGGCACCAGCCATCAAAAAGGAAGTACCAGATGATCAAGCTGGCTTCAGAAGGAGTCATGGCACTCGTGACCATATTGCAAATCTATGCTGGATCATGGGAAAATCTCAAGAATATAAAATTACAAGAAAGTGTTCCATAGTGTTGATAATGACAAATTGTGGAAAGCTCTAGAAGCCTGAGGTGCCAACACATCTGGTCAATATGATGCAGTCGTGCTGTCGCAAATCAGGAAGCCACTGTGCAAACATCATATGGAAACACTGATTGGTTCACGCTAGAGAAATGAGTTTGGCAAGGTTGCACTTTCACTTTTCTGATTCAATATATATACCAAAGTGACTGTAAGGAAGCTGGAAGTTGAAGAATTAAAATTTGAAGCAAAGATTGGAAGAAGAACATCAACAGTCCTTAATATGCTGATGGCACAACTCTTCTCTCAGAAACCTCTGATCAAAAGGATGAAAGAAGAAAATAAGAAATGTGGCCTGTTCCTGAGCAGTCAAGAGACCAAGCTCATGAGCACTGAAAGAAACAGAAATATTTGAATTAACAATTGACAGTGAAGACATCGAATGTGTGCAAGAATTGATCGGGATTGCAGATTGATTGAAGCAACAAATGCAGTCCAAAAATAAAGTGTCGAATCAAACTGGGTCATACAGCAATGATAAGCATGAATAGAGTATGGAAAACCAAGGACATCAGCTTGGCAACTAAATGCAGATTAGTCCACTTTATCAGGTTTCCCATAGTTACCTATGGTTGTGAAAGTTGGACCATGAAAAAACTAGGGGGGGGGAAATCAAATCACTTAAGTTGTGGTGTTGGAAGGCTCTTGCACATTCCCTAGGTAGTAAAGGTGATAAACCAGCCCGTACTGGAGCATATAAAACTAGGCATATTGCTGAAAGGCAAAATTTAAAAATTTCATCTTGCTTATTTTAGCCATGTCATGAGAACAAACTCATTGGAAAAGCAGTTATGCTTGGTTATGGTCAGAGTGATCAGTAGCAAAGGGAAAGATGGTCACCAAAAACATGGTGCCTAGACACCATCAAAACCAACACCAGACACAGCATAAAACAACTGAAAGGAAGATAAAATTGGAAAAAGTGGAGTTGGTCCACAGAATTGTCAAGACACAACTGAATGGATGGCATCATTATTAATAACTGAAGAAAAGAAGATCATTTCTGGGGATTTAAAAAATAGATGATGGACAGTTCCTTTAAGGGTAGAGACTTGTTTATACAACCTGCCATAAAAAAGGCACCTCACCTCTGAAAATGGCAAATCACAGGCTATTAGATCTGAGTTGCAAATATCCAAATAATCACTAGGTGGCAACAGTGATACAGAAAAATATAATTGTCATGCTAGGTCAGGAGTTCTTAAGCAATTTATGCTATGGACCTCTTCAGAGAATCATGAAATCTAAGGAACCTGTGTTTAATAAGGAATATATTTAAATGCATAAATAAAATGCATGTGGATTATCTTACAAAGTACATCAATTATCCTCAAACACAGTTATCAAAATACTAAAATATATCGCATGTAACAGTAAAAAAATATATCTATTATCCCGTTAAATTAATAGCAATACCTTTTTAGGGTATAATAATTTTAGACTTAGAGATTTATTGAAAGGCATAAATAACTGTGCTGCCTATATACATTATTGAATGAAGAACTACATTTCTATCAAAGGTTAGTGAAAAGAAAGTTGTCATTTTTTTTTCCTTTTCAACCTCACAGAAATATAGGTTAAGAACCCCTGATCCAGGTGATCATCTGGATTAATGAAGCCCAGGTATGATACTGTATCCCTAATGAATTGAATTCTTTATTGTCATTGTACGTATATACACAGTATACATACAACGAAATTCACATAATGTATCAGAACATCATGTCTAAAGATGGATTAAACCAGTTCACACGGAAGGAGGCTATCATTTCAAGTAGTTATATTATTAACATTTACTAAACCATATTTCCTAAGGACTATATATCATCACAACAAAGTTTATGCTGTTCACAAGCGCAGCAAACTGCACCTTTCTCCAGGTGTCTATGAAGTAGGCTTAAAAATGGAGAGTGGATGGAAGGAGGCAGAAGGGACAATGAAACTGCACTACACTGTGGTCTCTGCATCCATCTAGCGATAGGTACTTAACACTGCAGCCTTGATGTATTTAATGGTATTTAAATTACCTTCTAAACCTTTAATGGTATTTAAATTACCTTCTAAACCTTTTCAACCTTTGTACCCCCGATGACCTCTTGAAATAATTTTCTGCCCTCAAGCCTATATCTATAGCTTATAACACATTACTATGATCAGTAAAATGTACATATAAAAATCCGATAATAATTGTCAATGCTCTTTTGAAAAGAGAGTACTTTTCTGTGGATGTTCATTTTTGTCATCTTAGCCAATCTTTTTTGTTTGGTAGTCGCTCAGAGAGAATATTAATTATCTCAGTTCAAAAGTAATGTTTATTTTTTTTTGCAATTTCAAGCTCTTGCAGGACCCTCGAGTCCAGCAAAAATCCAGTTGAGAAAGACTGCTCTAATTTAACAACCCATCATTCTTCAAATGTACTTTATTTTACTAATCAACTGTTTAGTTCTATGTGATCCTTTGGCAAACAAGCCGATGTGCTCGAGACAACAACACACATTGATCACTTTAATTTAGGAGCTGCTTCCTAATTTACCCAAGGAGCCTTCTTGCATTCCACTGAGGTGCAAAATGATGGAAAGCAGCTCAGAAAATCTCACCCATCAGACCGCCTAAGAAACTCGGATCTCAAACATAATAAGACCCCCACTCAACATATGTACACTAACGGTGTTCTTCGTGTCCTGTCTGGAAGGAAGCTGACATTTCAACAGTTGGTAACATCTGTTTGACATTTACTTTCCTCACAGGCTAAATAGGATCATCCTGACTAGCCTCCATGCAACAACGTTGTTGTGAACAAGAAGTAGAAGTCAAAAAGCATACTGAAAGTAGATAAGCAGCAAACCGATTCTGAACTGCTGCCAGAGGGCTGACACGAATTTACATGGAACTGAGCTGGAAAAGGGACTTTCCGTTATCAACCAAGTCTTGGTATCAGTCTTACGTCAATGTACAGTAAAGCTCAATGCAAAAGTGAATTTTCACTGCAACCACGTAGAAGGATCTAGAAGACTTAGCCAACAGCAAAAATAAAAAAAAACTAAGCAGGACTCACTTGGGGTTAGCGCCTGTCAGCTTTTCAAGATACGCCAGAGAGGAAACTAAAACCATAAATACAAATGCTGGTTTTTACAGTAACAAAATTTTGCAAGTCTGAAAGTTCTTCCCCTGCCTCCCATGCCTTTACTTTCTAGAGAACTGGGGCGAGCCCCTCCTGAGGCAATTTTTCCACTCTCATCCCTCCTTTGGACTCTTGATTTCTCTTACCAGGCCATTTTCTAGGCTGTGGCTCTTCCTCCCACCTCCCAAGCCCATTACAGTACAGCGCACAAATGGAAGAGCCTAAGGAAAACCCAGAGTTGCAGGCTAGACAAGGAGCATGGACAAATACTGTATTCCAGAAGAGAGCATCCCACAGCAAATCACTGCCATCACCAAGGTAACTACTGTCTTTTAAAAAAAAACCTTCCTTTTTACAAACCTGTAGTCCCCATTTGGGGTAGAGTCGGGGTGAACTGGATGGGCGAACAAACTGATTAGAGAAAAACAATACCTATTGTTTATTGGTAGATGCAAACCTCTGGTGGACTTTTTGTGTAAAACTGAAAAAAAAATGAGCTGGTGATTTATGGTTTTGGCAATTAGAAAGGAGAGATGATAAAAGAAGAGAGTCATGATACAAGTTTAGAGAGAAAGGTTAAAATATAGCTGTACTTAAACTACTGTAAAAATATTGGAAGCTATTTCTTTATATCCTTGTATCTTTCTCTGTTTTCTTATTGCACTTCTAATTTTTTCAGTTATTTCTTTCTTTCTTGTTTTCTGTTTTTAGTTCATATTAATTCTTATTATTGTTTTTAAACTTTCAATTAAAAATTATATTTAAAAAGTCAAATAGCAACTGCAACAAGGTGTACATTAATGGATTACTTAAAAGAGAAAGCTGTCATACCTTCCAAAAATTAAGGAAGGCTAAGGAAGTAAGAATGAGCTTCCTACACAAGGAAATTCTAGAGCTTAGAAATACCTAAGAATCAAGCTATTTAATGACCTCAGTGAGAGGGATCCTAGAAATTCTTGGACTATAAAAGATGAAAAAACAGGAGTTGATTCAAGTTATAGTGACAGACTGTCACAAAATACTAAGGAAAACAGGCAGAAGAGTGCTGTTAATACATGTCTTTCTGCCTTACCCTCTTTTCAATAATATATATAACTTCAGGCAACTCACTAGTTGCAAAGTCTGGATTTGTATAATGCACCAGTTCCAGACTTGATTTAACCATGGTTCACTGAATAAAGTACAATTGGCCACCTCTGTGTGACACACTGGATCATAATTGAATATCTGGATCTACATCACACACATATACAAAACATAGCAAACCTCATGTTGGCTCTCAAGGAACAATTTAACATCACTGTTGATCCTAGTGTTGTTTATCAGATCTCTTTTAGGTCAAACATCCTAAGAGAGAAACGGATAGTTGATGCTCACAACAATGGAACCTCAGACCTTCGACCAAACCTAGTATGTTATAGCCTTCATTTGTTTTAACATTGCTCTAATATTTAATGCACTGACTCAGAGTTGACTCGACATTCCAAAGCAGTCACATGAATCTGAGTATTCCACTTATAAATCCAAGATTTATGGAGTGTGACAACCATAACTGGAGAGGAATGTTGGAAAGACAGAAGAGGGCACAGTAGCCATATTTTGAATGTAGAACTTAAACAGCTGTTTCAGATAGAAAATCAACAGTGACTTCTATTGCAGAAAGGCTGTCTGTCCAAGTGATGGAATCTTAATCAAAACAAAGAGAGAATAAATGCTATTATGTAAGGGTAAAGAATGAACTTCCCCTGAAAGCTTCAGAGATCTTTGTTCATGTTTAAAGATGCAAGGGGCATAGCCAAGAACAGCTTCAGAACCCCTTGTCTGGATACTCTCTTTAGAACCCTTTACTGACAGAAGTAAATGCTGGATTGCCATGAAGCAATGCTGTTTTAGTCCCTATTTGGCCCTTAGAGGTTTCCATTCTGAAGTACCTATTATGTTTTTGAATATGAGTAGAACAAAACAGAACAGAATCAAATACTTTATTTGGCCAAGTGTGATTAGAGACACAAGAAATTTGTCTCTGGTGCAGAAGTTCTCCATGTACATGCAAAGCCACAGAATAATGATAATCATCATCATTATCATAGCAACAAGAGGAAGTAGTAAAGATAATAAGGGTAACATTACAGCCATACTACATGGATAAATATGCAGACAGCACTTTGAAAATAAGGTGCTCAGTAGATTGATGGCGCAAGAGGGGAAAAAACTGTCCCTGTGTCTAATTCTTTTGGCCTTCAATGCCCTATAGTGCCATCCCAAGGGGAGGAATTGAAAGAGTTTATATCCAGAATGTGAGGGATCTGCAGATGTCTTCCCAGCCTTCCTTCCGACCTACAGTCTTCTATGGAAAGCAGGCTGGTTGCAGTTATTCTTTCTGCAGTCTTAATTATCCATTTATTTATTTACTGAGTCTTTTGTAAAAAAATGTTGCTACATTTTTATGTACAGCACATTTTCAGAAGAATAATGACAGGTTAGAATAGATTCACATAGAGGGGCTTGAGGGCAGGTTGAAGGACTTGGTATATATGCAGTCTGGAGTTTTTAAAAAGACTTAGGGAAGACATAATATCAATCTTCAGGTGTATAAAAAACTACCACACTGAAGATAGCCAGGAATTATTTTCTTAACATATAATTGTTATTAAAGAAGTTTTTCCACAAAACAAAAAGAAATTTAAAAAATATTTGCCCTATGCTAACTATGGTTGCTGTAAATCGAAGGATTGCTTTTGTCTTTTTGCCATCAGATTTTTGGAAAATGGCCCATTGAATTTAAGACACATTTTGGAACACATAAACATGATGCTTGAAAATGTTTCCAAATGGAGGCAATTAAGCTGTTATCTTTTTAAGTGGTATGAATCTATAAAGCAAAAAATAAATGAAAACTTATTGGAAGTGTGAAGTCGGTGCACAACATCACCAAGATACAGAATTTTATTCCAATAGTAAATATTTTATATTTGTTAACTGCTAGTCAACAGCATCCATAACAGTGACAATGTCAAAAATTATATATGTAATATTATCAGGGGAAAAATCCATTAAGTACTGTAGTTAGTTGTCCAGCTGTAAGTTATATAATATTTATAATATTTATATAAACATTATAAATAATCTATAACAAAATTTCATGAATGCCTAATACTCAAGGTAACAGACTGTGGAGTCCATTGTCCACTCCAGTATAAATATTAAGGGAAAGCTTTGGATCTGTGGTATAATGCAATATAAAATCATTTCCTTTGTTCCTGTTCAGGGTGGACCCTAAAATGAATACCAATGGGTATTATAAAATAAGGGCATACATCACACTCAGCTTCTGATCACTTCATTGGTCCATTCTTTTAACTTTCTTGGCAACGATACCAAGCAATTTACCATTGACTAGAAATATCTTCTTCTGATTAAGCAATACAAGTTTCAGCCCTGGTATCTCCTAGTGGTCTTCCTTCTAAGTACCAACCAGATCCAGGCCTGCCTATTTTCTTAACCCCAGAGAATGAGGTGCTAAGGAATCCTCAACTTACAACCACAAGAATCCTACATTTCTGTTGCTAAGCAAGGCAGTTATTAAGTGAATTTTGCCTCCTTTAATTTATTTATTTATTCGACTTGTATGCCGCCCTACTCCCTAAGGACTCAGGGCGGCGAACATTAAAACAGGACAAATTTACAATAAAAAGACAATTAAATAAATAAACAAGCCAAATACAATTAAAAAGTTGAGAAAATTAAAACCCTCAAACCCCACCCCCCGGTCATTCCAGGCCGGCCTGTTGAAACAACCAAGTCTTCAGGTCTCGGCGGAAGGAGCGGAGGTCAGGGGCCAAACGGAGATCCACGGGGAGCTGATTCCAGAGGGCAGGTGCTCCCACGGAGAAGGCCCTAGCCCTGGGAACCGCCAGCCGACAATGCCTATCCCAAGGAGGCCCCTCCTATGAGAGCGAACAGGGCGATCGGAAAGTCCTCCACCTGCTCTCCAGGTGTCTTCTCTGCCGTTTCATCCCCCGGAGCTCCTTGGAAAACCAGGGAGCCCATCGGGTCACGGTGGGGAAGAGGCGCAAGGGGACAACCCGGTCGAGCGCCTCCAAAGCCGCCTGTTGCCAGGCAGCCGTCAGCGTCTCGGCCGAGCTGTGGTCGAGGGAGGCGGGCAAGAACCCCAGCGCTGCCTGAAACCTCTCCGGGTCCATCAGGCATCTGGGGCAGAACCATCGTGTTGGTTCCTCATCCCAGCAAATTGACAGCCAATTGAAAGACCAGCCGCAGGAGATAGTGATCCATCCACGATAAAGGGAGGGCAGTTGGAGAACCCTCCCCAGATCACTACACCACTGCCCGAGACAAAAACCAGGTCAAGTGTGTTCCCCCTCGTGAGTGGGCCGTGAATCACCTGGGTCAGGTTCATGGCTGCCATGGATGCCATGAACTCCTGAGCCAAACCCGACGCCCAGAGACGGCAAGTTAAAGTCCCCCAGAACTATAAGCCTGGGGAACTCCACCGCCACCTCCGAGAGGACATCAAGAAGCTCAGGCAGGGCCGCCGCCATGCAGCTGGGGGACAGGTACATTAGCAGCAAACCCAACCGACCACCAGGGCCCAATCTCACGAGGAGGGCCTCACACCTATCTGGGACAGTGACCTCCCTTGGAAACAAGGTCTCTCTAACAACTATGGCTACCCCTCCGCCCCTTCCCTGGGCCCGAGACCGGAACAGCACACGGAAACCTGGAGGGCACAAATCACACAGAGGGACAGCCCCCTCCGGGCCCAACCAGGTCTCCGTAATGCATGTCAGGTCTGCAGCCTCCTCCTCCGTGAGCTCGCGGAGGAGGGATGAGGGATGACCATTAATGACCATTCTTGCTACAGTTAAGTTAATCACTGCAGTTGCTAAGTTAGTGACCCGGCTGTAAAAATGAATCTGGCTTCCCCATTGACTTTGCTTGTCAGAAGGTTGCAAAAGGTGATCACATGACCCCACGGGACTGCAACTGTCATAAATATGAACCAGTTGCCAGGCATCCAAATTTTGATGATGTGACCCCAGGGATGCTGCAATGGTCGTAAGTGTGAAAAATGGTCATAAGTCACTTTTTTCAGTGCTGTTGTAACTTCAAATGGTCACTAAATAAGCTGTTGTAAGTTGAGAACTACTTGTACTGCCATTTGCTCCCATGTATTCATTTATTACTAAATCCATATTCATGTGATAAAATCCCAATTTTATCTCTATATTCGTAAACTGTATAAATTCTCCTTTGAATCAACTCCTCCTAATCATGTGGTTTGCAACTGCATTTTTTATGGATGGTTTTTCAATTTCCCAGTCTAGCTTACAGTTTGGGATTTCCAGTGGTCTCCCATTAAACTCCTATCCAGATCTGATCCTGCTGCACTGCTGAGTCAGACACAGCCTGCCAAGTGCACCATCTGCTGAGACCAAATGACCAGGCATATTTAAAACAAAAAACAAAATATACAGTACTTACACCTGCTTTTATAATTTTCAAATCAGCTTACATGAGAAACTATTTTTAAAACACTAATACACAAACTGAGAAGCAAAATGTTATCTTTTCCGCTTGTGACACAGCCTTATTAAAACTATAAGCAGTGAGTAGGATTTTTCTTAAAAAGATACCATCGGTTTAGAGCAGGAGTGTCAAACTCACCTCGTCACGGCAATGTCACATGATATATCAGGACTTTCCCCTTCGCTAAACCAGGCATGGGCGTGGCCAGCATGTGACGCATTCGGCCCATACAGCATCATTACAATAATACTGCTCCAAGCAGAGTTATATGAACCTTTACAAAAACCTGCCACAAAGTCAACACAGAAAAAGCACCTTGAAGATATCTCAAGTGGCAAACTGACGCTTCTTAAGGGATTGGTCATTAAGGGTGCCAAAGAATAAACCTAATCAATGGATAAAGATAAAGCCAGTCTAGAAATACAAAAAGTCAATACAGAAATATAAAAGACACTCCGTCTTCACAGCATTAATTAATTCAGCACCACTAGATACTTTGGACTTTTCAGCAACGGCACAGACGGTACAATGCAATAATAAAGCAACTGTTTGGAGAAACATTTCTTTGCACAGCATTGTCTGCCTATTGATGTGGGCAAGGGAGGAGGGACAGAATGGAAGGATGAAAAAGAAGCATCTTTATTAACTCAAGACAAACAATATTCCTAGCAACACATTTGCTTCTCGGGAAGCCTAGAGGAATCTTTTTACCTGTTACTGTTAAAAGAAAAAAAAAAGTATCAGCAAATTCTCCTTTCCTAAACAAATACACACACATAGCACATGGCAAATTAAACATGCAAAATGACTGCCTCCTAACAGAACAAGTCCAAAAGAACAAGAGCTCTGTTCATCTTTGCATCTGGTCGCCCAAGTTGATTTTGGCACCAAAATTGTTATTTGACAATCAAAAGGATGCTCTCTGGATTGTTGGCTGGTTGGCTCTTTCCTGCCCTCTGAATTTCAATCAAGCTTCACACTTCCTCTTCTACCCATAGCCAAGGTTTGTTTGAGGAGACAGTGGCTTTGATGTAAGCACGGCGAAGCCCACATAAAACTGATCTGATATACTGAACTGGCTTGGTTATTTATTTTCAAAACACTCATACAGAATTTATCTGAGTGAATTGTGCCCCACCTGTACACTCAAAAGTTGTTGATCCCTTGGGGAATCCACTGAGAACATACCATAGGCCTAAACAGCTGGTCCTTTCTTTAACAGGACATGAAATACTACTGCCGGATTTAACTTGGTTACTCAATTAAGCAAACTTGATGGGCTTTAAATTCTGAACCAGATCCTCACAGCATTCTAAATTTTAAAAAGCAGTCCAAAATTAAGATTAATGAGGCTTAGCTTGTCATGTGAATAGTTAAGTGATCTGATTTGGTTAAGTGAACAGGTTAATAGGATGCTAGGTATGCATTCTTTTGAATCTATAATGATGCTATTGTCCCCACCCCCTTAATTTGATTGTTCATGAACAAATCACACATTTATTAAATTGGTTTCACATTTGTGAATACATTTAACCGGCAACTGAATGTGGCACACATTCTGATGAAAACAATTCCTTCCAAACTCCAAGAAAGCATCCGCCCTTGATAGAAAATACTTTACTCCTAAGGTAAATAAAAAAAAATCAGATATGGTAAATGAATTTTACTGGATCTCAGACAGAGGGCACTGGGTTAGCCTCTCCATTTCACTTCTATTGTCAGAATGTTCAAATGTATAAAAGTAAAAAGACACATCATTCTGTTTGCAAAAGTTGAATATTGCTTTATTGTAAAACAAGCAGAGACAAATCTATGTCTATTGGCTATGAATACTGTGGACTTCAACAAAATGAAGATGATCATTTCCATTATTATGACTCTCTTCTCTCTTCCTCAACACTTCCTACCTAATAACAGATACTAAGCTATCATTGATCACTAAGCAAAGTACCAGTCCATTTTGGACCTCTTGGCTTTTCTGCCCTTTTAGGATTTTTTAAATTAATGGTTTACTGTTTTGGTATTTCTACAAACCTGTACCATCAGAGCTGTGATAGTCCATAGGCGAAAGAAAAAAATCAGGAGTCTGGCAACTAGCACCATTTATTAAAATATGTAAGCTTTTTATTAAAATATACAAGCTTTTCTGATTAACAAATTTTACCACAAAAGGCATAAGCTTCAAGTTGAATTTTAGGCAAATGCTTTTGCCTTTTAATCAAATGTGCTAATCGGAAATGATGCTACCAGACTCTTCGTAATTCTAAACCTTGAACTTCCCTCTTGAAAAAAGATGGCACAATCCCCAAAAAGGTCATTCAATGTATGAGGAAACAGAGGAAGCTCTAAAGATATCTAAGAGAAACAATCAGAATCAGTAAGATTGGGTTCATATAAATGTGTTAATCCAAGTTAAGAAAACAAAATTGCTGTGTTCACAAAACATGATTCTCCAAACAATTAATGGCTATATTTGAAGAGCTGGCTCACACAATATGCTGCTGATAGTTTCCACAACACAATCATAAACTAGCATTCTAATCAATTTTACCTTATCAATAGCAGGTTGTGCAAACCCAGAGTACCAAGGAGTCAGTGATGCTTCCAAAATGGCTCAGTGGAACATAGCTGGAAACAAGCTGCAGGATTCTATGGTACTTAGTTGGATCCACAGATCTTTTAATCCAACTTGGTTGGATCCACAAATCTTTTAATATTTCTCCTTGTGCATCTGACGATTCTGATTTTAGAACTGGACTTTTATTCTTATATAATTCAGTCCAATGGATTAAGATGTCGGTTTCTAAGCAATTCGACACATTAAAGATTGTGGTTTCCTCTGCTGTGGGAGTGCTCACAGCATCTGCGTAAACATCAGAGAAAGATGTGCAGAACATTCTATTCCTAATAGGTAAATTCCCCTTCTACTTACATGACTAAGTTCTCAGTTATCCCATACCGGGCCTCTGTGCTTTGCCCTACTTCCTTAAAGGACAAGCCAGTGAGTTAACAACTTCAGCTGTTTTGTTTTTTTAAGGCAGAAGAAGACTCTTATCACCAACAGCTACATAACAGGGTGAAATCTTCTGCTGAAGACTTTTACCCCTGCTGATGAAGAAAGAAAGAAAGAAAGAAAGAAAGAAAGAAAGAAAGAAAGAAAGAAAGAAAGAAAGAAAGAAAGAAAATACTTTGTAGCCTCTCTCTACAGAATTGATGGTAAACTCTTTATCTAATACTGTATATGCAGAACAGAACTCACTGGACTTCTAAGGCTATGTGTTATTTATTTACATTTATAAACACACCCAAGTGCATTAAAAATGAGAATGCTGTAAAACATCCTGTTGAAAACCAGGCACAAACAACAAATAAAAACAGTAAAAAGTATAAAATGGCTCAGGGCTTAAATTATGAGAATTCCCTTCATTTCCCTGGAAATAACTGTTTTTGGCATTCTCCTGAAAACCACCCTAGCCTGATCTCAGTTGCAGATTCAGTGAATTGTTAATACGCTTAGAAGGAAGGCTCCCAGGAACCCAATGGCTACTGGGGTAAAATAGGAGATCATTTTTACTTTTCAGTAAGCATTAGTTTCTTGTCTCCCATTCCCCCACCCTTCTTCCATTCCCCCCCTCAAGATAACGCATCAGTGAAGATTTTTTGCATGTAGGGAACAAGGTAGTAGATCAATGCTGCTCTAAGATTATCACAATGATACTGAAAAGCCTCAATTGATGCCTGCAGTTTGAGTATCTGCTTCAGCAGAAAGGCAGAAAGACTGAGGAATTTCTGAATCCTCCTTTACTTTATTATCACTGCACCTCGTACAATGAAATACCATCTTCGGTGTATATTATGATTATGAAAATAAACACAAACAAACATCCTTCATTCCATACATTGAATTGAAACCCCCTGATATTAATATTGTACTATACAGTAGAATTCAACTGAGTTACTGGGATAGAAGCTGTTTTTCAGCCTATTTGTCCTTGTTTTTATTATTCTGTACCGTCTGCCAGATGGTAGTAGTTCAAAAAAAAGGGTGCCCAGGATGAGATGGATCTTTGAGAATGTTTTCATCTTTCTTAAGGCAGCGGGAGCTATAAAGCTGTTCCAAAGAGGGGAGAGAGCAACCAGTGAACTTCTGGACAATGAGGTTAACCCTCTAGAGTGCTGTCCTATCTGCCACTGTGCAATTGACATTGTCCTGACATTAGCTTAAAGACGGTAGCTTTCAATCTCTGGGTTTCAATCCAATTTCTGTGGTCTGGTTCATTCATTCTTCCCCAATCTCTGTAGCCTCCAGATATATGGACTTCAGGACCTAGAACCAGTAGTCTGCATTGTTTTACTGCAATGTATGAATCCAACCAATAAGTCAGTTACTAATCTTACAGAACTTTTCAGATGTGACACTTAACAAATGTATTATTTGCTATATAAATGATAGTTGGTATTATCTATGCTGCTGTAAGGATCTGATCAACACGGCTAGTTTTCTCAGATTTAAACTGCTGTGGGATCAAGTGTTTTACTTTCATACATATATAATTATTTGGATATTAAACCAAACTTTAAAAGAGACATAATTGCTTTATGTCAGCTTTTAGATGCTGTGATTTAGAAGGCACAGGGTTGCATTGACAGCTTTCTAAACAACCACAGCTGGAGCCTTCATCCTCAGTGTAATTTGCAAATCTTAAACTTTTAACTCTGATTAACTATATATTGCGGCAAGCATTTATTTGTTAAACATACTTTCTGGTGAAGGCTTTCTTGGTATAAATGAATTATACTGTAGTTCTCATATTATTGGAAATTCTGATTACAACATAAAAGTAAAGGACCATTACCTTCAAGATGCATTTTAGATATGGTTACCAAATCTGGGCCGCAAAAACATGGATAATCACAGGGAAAACTTAACTTTCTGAGTTCATTGTTCACCTGGATTTTGCAGCCTACATCTCTGATAGCTGACATTGGAATTCATCTTTTAAAATGAAGCAAAACAAAACAATTTTGGTTTATTATTTTAACATTCTTAAAACTTGGCAAGCGCTTAGTTCCTCAAAATGAAACCACAGGCATTTGTTATGTAAATAGATTAATAAATATGTGTATAATTTCACAAACAGCACAATAGCTGTTATGGCCCTTTAATAATCCAATCATCATAATCATAAAGGTGCTATAATCCAATACATTATGTATTGTGATACTGATTATAGCAGAAAACCCTAGCTACTTCAAAAGCTGGCAAATTATTTTTAAAAAAATTTCTTAATGAATAAAAATATTAACAACAGTAATTGAGCAGGACAATACAAAAAACAAATGTCTTGATGGACTTGTCATTACTTAAGTCAAAAAGGAGCTGGCCAAAACAACTGCAGATATTAGCTTTTAAGTGCCTCTAGAACAGAGGGAAAAAACAGCACCATCTTGCCAAGAATTTATCCACAATAAATTGCTTCCTAAAACTAATTTTCTGTTATCACCTTAAAGCTAACAGACTGCATATACCAAGGAAAAAAATTGTAATGTCGTCAAAATTGAAGCATTCTTCTCCCATGGAAAATCAGCGAAGCCTACCTAAATTCCGAAAATATTACTTTTAAGAAAAGTACTTATGACAGCCTATTTGCATATACTGATAGGAATATATATATAGGACTGCACTACCTATCATGGACTTCTACAAATTTACAAGATCTACAGTCCTGATCCAATTTCTGAACAGGATGTCCAACTTCTTAACAATCTCATCTGCCAAACTGCCCTCTTCCCAACTGTTAGTAAAGGTGCAGATGAGCCTTTATTTTCCTCAGGATCGGTCCATCGGCCTGCCTGTCACCAAATGTGCACCAACCAGGTACTCTTTTTTTAAAAAAAATTGCTTAGTCTGGAGGGGGGAAAAGCGCACGTATTGAAAATAGTTAGAATTCCCCTAGTAGCAAAAGTAACATGTTTTTATATTTTCTGCAATAAAGATCCCACTGTGGTTGTGAAAGATATCTGAAAATGAAGGGCTAATTTAAAGAGCTGGACAGCAAAAGTCCAAACACCACAAGATGGCAGCAAAAGGATCTCCTTAAAGCCATCTTGTCATTGGATTTTTGCAACAGGTCACTCTACAAGCAATAACCTACCCGTTAACTCCCACTGTTGTCAATGAAGCATTCTTATTGCACAAGCAAAAAAATTATATTTCCTTCAGGTAAACCAAGGTTTTTTTCTAACATCTCTCCTGCATTGAGATTAACTCCCGCCGACTTCCTACTTACACCCACGATGTTTTCTTGAAAAAACAACGGAAATTGTCTGTCACCATCTTCTTCCAGGACATGTTCTGACTTCACATATTAGCCTACAGCCCAGGGGTTTCTGACAGCCTATTCTGCTGATAGCAATGCTAGTAATGCTCTCCTAACCTGCTTCATGTTAAAACAAAGTTGGAAGGCCCTGCCACCTTATAATAAGACTTATATACTGCTTTATAATGCTTTATAGCCCTAAGAGTCAGCCTCTTGCCCCCAACAATCTGAGCCCTCATTTTACCCACCTCGGAAGGATGGGTCAACCTTGAGCCTGGCGGGATTCGAACTGCCAAATTGCAGGCAACAGGTAGTTAGCAGAAGTGGCCTGCAGTACAGTACTCTTAATCACTGCGCTTCCTTGCTAGGTTCTCTCTCCTGATGACCTTCTGGACACATTCATGCTTTCTTACACACAACACCAACTCCTTTGCTGCCCTGATCCAGGAGGGACTTCCCACCCCCAACTGTGATCTCCAAGTGGTCTTTCCGTCCCAATGCAACACAAGCCCAACTCTTAACACTTTTTCAAGATCTGCCAAAGTCACCTGGCTGTGGTTCCCCCCCCCCGCTGTTCCCAATCCATATTTTGTTATTGTTACAGTTATTATATTCTCTTTTATTCATTAAACATGAAACTCAGTCAACTGAACATTTTAAAATGTATCGTAAATATCAGTGACTGGTGTTAATGGATGATGATGATGATGATTAATCTTTGGTGAGATTCACAGCCTTTGGGGCTGGTTGGTAACTCAACAGCTCAAGTCCTAACCAAAGACCTAGGAACTGTTCAGGTAGCATCGGAGGATGTAAGCCAGTGGTGGCTAACCTTTTTGGGCTCCTGTGCCAAAAATTGTGCGCGTGCTTACACGTTCACACTCGCATGCCAGCACCCAGACGGCCCCTACGCATGTGCGCGTAATTCCCACCCACCTACCCCCACCACCCCCTTACCTGCACTGCACCTCACAGCTGATTTTTGGGCGGTTTGAGGCCATTTTCAGCCTCACAGAGGCTTCAGGAAGGCTCCTGCAGGCTTTGCAGGCCAAAAACTAGCCCCGTTTCGTCACTTCCAGTATTTTCAGAAAGACAGAAAGTGACAAAATGGGGCTAGTTTTCAGCCTGCAAAGCCTACAGAAGCCTTCCTCAAGCCTTTGGGAGGCTGAAAAAGGCTTCAAACCAGCCGAAAATCAACTGTGAGGCCCATTCATGCCCAGTGAGGTAAGTTTGCCTGCAGCTTGCGTGCCGGCACAAATGGCTTTGCGTGCTACCTGTGGCACACGTGCCATAAGTTCGCCATCACAGATATAAGCTGTTCCAAGTAGGGTGGTTTTTTTGTAGAATCAGGGTATTCAAGCCTGATAAATTCAGGATTTCCAAATAGTGAGGCAGCCCTTTAGGTATTGCTCCAAGGGCTCCAATCACATTTGGGATAACACACGATTTCTTTTTCCAAAGTCACTCAACTTCTATTTGTAAGTCCTATTATTATTATTATTATTATTATTATTATTATTGCCACCCATCTTCTCTCCTACAAGGTATCTGACAGCTTACAAGTTATAAAATAAGTAAATAATAATTAAAACGTTCCAACTAGCGAGATTAAAACATTATTAGGAAAATCCGTGCTAAAACTCTATTAGCTGCCTCTCCTTGACAGGCAGAAGTCTGGCAGGTGCAGTTCTCCCAACCTCACCCGCCAGCCCTGCAAACCCTTTCCCTGTGGAACTGCAGCCTGTCCCACAAGAGTTAAACGGCCAACTGTTCCTGCAGGGGGCCTCAGGGAAGCTCTCTTCTTTCCCTCTGGCGCCCTGAACGGCTGCGGATTATGGGGCCGTGAGTCCGGCCTTGCAAGAGGCCCGCGAGGGGTCGACGAAGGGCTGGGGTTTTTCAGCGGCCTACCAAGAAGCCAAGGTTGACCTCGGCAACCCGCCGCGGGCCGGTTTTATCCCTTCACAGAAGAAGGATTTTTTTTCCCCTTCGCCTCAGCCGAGGATCAAAAGGCCTGAAGGGAAAAGTAATGAGGGAAAGCGGGTGGGGGGGGGAGAGAACGCAGGGCGCCTCTTCCCGCCAGCCAATCAGAAGCCCGCCTGCAAGGGCGCGCGCGGACGAGTGGGCGGGGGAGGAAGAAGCACGAGGCCGAGGGAGGGAGGGAGGAGGGGGGAGACGAGCGGGAAGGGGCGGCGCGAGGCCCAGCCGCGTGACGAAGGCAGCCGGCGGCACGAGGCCGGACCATAACAAACCCTGGGAAGGGAGGGAGGGAGGGCGTAGCGAGGCCCGGAGAGAATCGGGAGAAGGCGATTGGCTCGAGCCGCGGAGGGAGGGGAGGGGCCCGGCCGGGCCGCCGCTTGTTTGGCTCGAGCTGGGAGGGGGCGGGGCCCGGAGTCAGGATCCGGAGGGAGGGGGTGGAGAATAGGAGGAACCCGGCTGTCAAAACAAACCTCGCGCGGCTGTTCCCGGGCCGGCACGCGCGCCCTCCTCTGCCTCCTGCAAGGCGACCCCTCTCCCCCCGGTCACGCGTGCGAATCCTGCGTGGGCCTTGACATTAGCTGGGTTTGGAAGAACGGAGTCTTCCACTGCCGGGAAAGCAAGCTGCCTGCACCCCCACCCACCCAAAAGAACTTGGCTTGCCCAACCTTAAACCACAAATCCTGGTTTACTACCCCAATGCAGGGTGGGCTCAACAGGCTGAGCCACCAACTACCAAACCTCCTTCCCTTCCTCCTTGGAAAGCAACTCCGGCTCACCACGAAAATATCCCCAGCCCAAAACATGGTTTTTCCGGCCAAGGCACACAAGCCCTTGAGCCAAGCATCCCACATCACAGGGGTGAGTCAGAGGGACAAGCCCCTTCCAGCCAAACAACTTCAGGAACAGGACTGCCCGCCTCTCTGCAAAATAAATAAATGCCTAAATAAAACGGGATACCTCGGCAAGGCTTCCTCCTCCCAAGAAATATGAAAATGAAAACACTTGAGTTAAAAGCAGGTTTTTTGGTATAGAAATGGAGTCCCGATAAAGGAAAATATTTGTACCTCAGAGCTGAACTGTGGACTCCTCGGTGCTCTCTGGGCTTGGTTGTTTTCTTGAAGATCTTTCATGACCCAAATAGGTAACGTCATTAATGCTAGAAGGGAATGGCATTCGCTCTCAAATTTATATTCTAATGGCTTGCCCTGTCTGTCCATCTTGGAGATTGGTTGGTTGGGCTATTTACTGTTAGCTTGGTTTGGCAGTTCCTTGAAGAACCTCCAAGATGACTCCCAGGACAAGCTACTAGAATATTAAATTGAGAACCCTCCTTGTTAGCACTGATGATGTTGCCTACTTGGGTCATGAAATGTCTGCAAGAAAACAACCAAGCTTAGAGAGCACCTAGGGCCCTTCAGGTATGTGTGTATATAGCCTAGAAAAACCTGACTGGAGACAGATCACCCTGGAGAAGATATATATAGATATAAACATGTTCTCACCTAACTAAAAAGAAAGGGCCATATTGTGGATTCTAGGCTCCAATGCTTGCTTGCCCAGGAAATCAACACCATCTGTGCCAACAGAACAAGGAAACACTCTATCCAAGGACCATGGTCTGAGAAATTTACTGTCTTCCTAGGAGTCTTAGATTTATGTATGTTGTCAGTTCCCTTAATGCCCTACTTTGCAACGATTTCTCTACACAACCTGCTTAATACGGAGGTATAACCTATGTGTTTTGGGGATGTCTGTCTTTGGAGAATTCTCACAAGCACTCAAAAACCAGCATTATTCTTAACTGAATTCTCTACCATAGTCAGATGCTCTGTACTATCTCCGTATATCGCCACTGCTCGTGACCAACCTGAACTCTTCAACCATGTGCCCAGCCCACAATTTCATTCCAAACTGAACTGGAATGGATCCTATCGGATCCTGAGATCAACTCGACACACACCCTTGCTAAAACAAACCTCTTTTGCCATCAAAACCCTGCATTCCGTAATAAAATCCCTCACGCAAATGCCATGACGTACGCACACCGTTTAAGTTCTGCTCTTTTAATCCAGCCCAGCTACAGATGGCTTTTTTTTTTAATGTAGAATGCAATTACCATTCCTCATTTCTTACATAAGCTTGCACCAAGCTCGCTGACTTGCAGCTAGAGGAACACGGCAGGAAACAACGTGGCTATGGGGATGTGATCTCGCATCTTGTCATCCCAATTTAAGACATGTCCCTCTAGGGACCACATCCATGAGGCTAAATCTCTCTCCCTAAAGTATGCCGCGTGCTTTGATTTGGCTCCTTAAAGCTTTATCAAGTCGCACTGGACACAGCTGCAGGATGTTTAAAGGTGCTGGGTACCCTTATTTTTGCTTTAAGAATCGCTGTGAGGTCATTCTTTCCATTCGTCCCCAGAACTGGATTTACAAGACTGGCCCACAGTTTAACTCTCTTAGTGAGTCAGCAGCTGGGTTACAAAACTAATCCTAACAAATCAAGATGCCTGTGAGGTGGAATGCAATGATGAATTCCATTCACATTGGGCTCCTCAGTTCAAGCTAATCCCTTCATCCGAAAACAAATGCCTCTACTCACAAGATTATTCCGGACCCAAACATCACCGATTCTCAAAACGGCCCATCCCTAATGAAGCGCCTTCCAAATTCCCTGAGAATTACAAGAGTCGGTTTACATCTGCAAAACACCCAAACTGAGAACATTCTAGAACACGGTTTCTGCAGTACGTTCTCAGTGACACAAAAGTACTGGCACCTTCTCTCTCTTTTTTTTTTACTGTTACACTAGATGCAAATTAAAAAAACTTGTCCTTGTTAGCTGGCTTGTTATGCTCCATAGCACCCCTCTTACGGGAAGAGAAATTATCTGACGTAGATGAAAAATTAAAAACTTGAATCGGGGTTTTGGAAGGCTGTTTTCCAAAGCTATCAATAACCGGGATAGATAGTACTTGCTTTTAATCTTGAAGGAGTTTCATGATTATATGAATACAGCCGCATGCAACTCCTCTCTTCATCCTAAATACGTTCTTCAGCTTTTCTGACTGCATGTTTTCTTATCTTCGATTGGATACGCAGAAACCTAAAATTAATTCCAGTTCCTTTTAAGGAGAATGAGGACGGCAAAACCCAGTGCTGATATTTAGAGATAGGTTTAATACATGATTTCTCCAGTTGGAAAAAATAAATCAATTTATCATCTCTCTTAAAAAATAATAATACTGGAAAAGCATCTTTCTGACCTTTAAAAAAACCAATCAGCTGCTTCTCCAATTTTTTCACTATTCCTTTTTAATGATACTCAGTTACCTACCATCACTTTTAGGGAGCCAAATACCTAAGGATACTTATAAGTAACTACCTTATTGAAGGTGAATGATATAGTGTAAGTTTAGAGCATGTGCATAAATATAGAAAATCTGCGTCATAATTCTAGGCAAAGGGAGAGCCAAAAATTTAATAACGTACTTTACTTTCTGCGTTCCCTCAACCCTTCTCTCTTTCTGTCTATATACAAACCCAGAAGACATATTTTGTCTGGCTTGCCACTAACAGACCTGAGTCTTCAGGCCATCACAGCCAAAACCTCTCCCAAAGAAAAGCTAAACCTATTAATTTTGAAAATGGTCAAATGCTACAGGAGCTGCAAAACTGCACGGGAAACCCAAGTCGACAAGGAGAAAGAAGAAACATGCACAAACCTTGGGAAAGAACCGATGAAGGTATTTGTTTACGCTGGCCTTTAGTCAGTTGCTCTGACTTTACACTGACCCATTATATGCGGATAGTCCTCAACTTAACAATGGTTCGTTAAGCGACTCTCCGACTGTTGTTGCAACACACACAAACCCCAGTTAACACGATTAAAATTCAGGCACTTGGCAAACCGGCATCAACATGACCCTCGTTTGCAACTCTTCAAGCAAGCCAAGTCAATGAGGAAGCCAGATTTAATAACCGTGTTATTAACTGAACAACAGCAGTGATCCACTTAACGACTGTGGCCAGAAATACTGCAAAATGGGGCAAACGCTCGCTTAGAACGGTCCGGTTTAGCCATGGAAATTTTGGGCCGTAAGTCGAGGAATAACTGTCTGTTGTTTCTCCGTTATTACTTTGGATTACGGTGCCCTGTTATTAATTATTGCTTCTGATAAACCCCCCCCTAGCCTGAGAGGAGCAGCTGGACTTGCAATCTGACAATAAATAAAAAATAACATCTACAGTTCCGCTCCCCCATATCCTTCCTCCCGTTCTCCACCTGCAGTTAACTAATTGCTTCCCTTTGCAGAATGCACAAACTCCCATATTACGTCGTCTTTCTGAAACTCACGACTGGACCGGCAGAAATGGAAATCCTGCCTTATGTCAGAAGCCTAATGGGGGAGACCTCAACCGGCTCTGCCAAAGGGAGACACCCCCCCAGCCTCATCATCAAAGCCCCTAAAACAGCTGGGCAGGGCAGCCATGGAGGGGAAGGGGGGGGCAAGGCACTCAACACCTGCCCCCCCAACTTTTCCTTCTTCCTGCCCCACAAGCAACACTGCAGAGCCCTGGCAGTCCTGTCTCAACGCAGCAGCTGACCCTTGTAAGTCCAGCCCCTGCGGACACACACTCACCCTACAAAAAGAGGGGGGGGAGCTTAAGACAGTTCTTTTGCATTTTAGAGCTGGAGAGGGGAAGGGGATTTCAGCAACATCCCCCCCTCCCCGCTAGAGCCAGAGGGAAGCTGGCCAGTCCCTGCTGGGGCAAAGGTATGAAAATTGCACCTGCCTTAAAAGCTCTTTTCCTGGCTGGAGGGAAGCCAAAATGAATCAGCCTTCCTCCTGCCCTTTTCTTAAGCCGCCATCACCTCCAGCTGGATCTGCTCTTGGGGGAAGAAGAGGAGGAGGAAGAGGAGGAAGAAGAGGAGGAGGAGTCGTCTTCTGGGGGTGAAGATGGAGAAGAACATCCTGGCCACTTCCTTCTTTCATCTAAGACACATCATTCCCATCTAAGAGCCAAACATCGCCTCCTCCTCTGCTTGGGGAACTCGCCAGCCCTCCTGAGTTTCTCCCCTTTTTCCTAGCTTAGGGACGTTTCCAACCCCCTCCAATGTTCCAAAAGGCCCAACCTCGGGAAACATCGGTTCCCTTGTGGCCAACCTCGCAGGGTTGTCGCGGCAAAGCTGCCCAGCGCTTTAAAGTCTCTTATGTAAATAAAACGGGGCCGGGGATTATGAAAGGGACCGTAAAAGGGGAAGGAATCGGGGTCAGCCAAACTGCTTCTTCACTCTACACCGCCCCCCTCAAAAACAAAACCTCCCGGTTGCTCTGACCACTAGCCGTCCATCCTGAAACTTTGCTGGGGCGGACCCGAACCTCCCACCCACCCACCTTCCAAACCCCTAAAGGCAAAAGTGGCTCAATACCTACGGCCGCTCCGATCCTTTTTGGTACCCTAAGCAAAAAAATTAAAAAAAAACCGTGGGAAAAAAATTAGGAAATTATATATATATAAAGAGAGAGAGAGATCTACAGTCGTCATCATGTCCTTGGAAGGCGTCCAAACCGGAGGCCGGATCTCCGAGGCTCCCGGGCACCTGAAGCGGTCGCCATGGAAGGGACGCCACGGCCGGCGAGCCGATTCCCGGACTCCGGAGAGAGGAAGACGCTCCGGCGAGGAAGAGGAGGAGGAGGAGGAAGAAGAAGGGAGAGGAGTCGCAGCCGCCACCGGCTCCATCTCGCCGCCTCCCCCTCCTCATATTCCGAGCCCGAGCGAAGTGTCGCGTCCCGGTTAGTTGTCCGATGCCGGACTGGCTGCGGAAGATGGACTCCGGGGCGGCGCGAAGCCCAAGCTCAAGCCAAGACCCCGGACTTAAGAAGTAGCAGGGTCCTTCGGGGCAGGAGGTGGGATCGGGAGGCCGGCGAGCGGGTTTGGCTTCTTCGCCCGCCGCCGCGCCGCCGCCGCTGCTCCTCCTCCTCCTCCTCTTCCCCGTCTGTTTACCTCGAGTTTGAATTTTATCTGCGCAACATTAGCTGGAATGCGGACATCAGAGGCGGGGTGGAAGGAGCGACGCGCACACGCAGCCCCAGAGGGAGCCGCGCGGGAGCTCCCCGCCGAGACAGGCGGCCAGCGGGGCAGCAGCAGCAGCAGCAGCTCGCCCGCCCGCTCGCCGGGGCTGCTCCTCCGCCACCTCGCCGTGGTGCAACCGCTTGGGCGAGAGGCGCGAGTCTCCCCTCCCCCCCGGGGCTGTAAGAGACCCCCTCCCCACTCACCCATCCATCTCCCGAGAAGGAGACCCCCGGCCCGGCTTCCTGAGCCGTCCCGGACTCCCTTCCCAGAACCGAGCCATTCAAAACAACCGAAAAATCGAGATTCTCCGAAAAGTCGGGGCAAAGGAGATCACCCTCTTTCCCCTCCGTGCCTACTCAAAAACATCTCAGCATCTTTTTTCTCACCCCACCAATAAGAATGTCAGAAATAAGTAAATGCAAAAATAAAACGGTATATAAGGAGCTTAAAAGGGTCCGCAAATGGGGGGGGTTGGACTAGATGACCTTGCAGGGTCCCTTTCCAATTCTGTGGATTTGAGTTACTTCCAACAAGGAGAAGAACTTACCTGCGTTATCCTTTGCCCGCCCCCGCGGCGCGCGTGCTTTTTTCCTTTTCGGCTTCTCCCCCCCCCAAAAAAAGTGGCAAAACGTCCCGCGTGTCCAGAAATCGCAAAAAAACCCACCTTTCTCTCCTCCCCCACCGGGAGATCGATCGTGTTCTTCCCGGATCCCCGAAATCTTCTCTGCTGCTTTCTGTCTCCCGTGACACCCCCCCCCCAAAAAAAACCCATCCAAAGAAAGTCGGAGGGCGACGTTGGGCAGAGGAGTGGGTGGGAAAGGAAAAGAGACCCGCGTGGAAAACAGGTGCAATTCCCACGCAGGTTTGATTGCGCTGGGCCAGCCCTTCCGAAGCTGGAGAGGAGGGATCCCAGGGAACTGGGGTTGTCCGAAAGTTGGGGGTCTCCTTCTTCTGCAAACCCGCCCCCTCTCTCTTTCCTGCCAATCCTGCGCAGGTTGCCCGGAGCAAAAAAAAAAGCGCAGCAGTCCCGGCCCCGCGCCTGAAGTTCCTTGCGCGCTGTCCGCCCGCGCACCGCGCTGCGCTCCGGCAATGCTCCTCTCTCTCGCTACCAATGTTGTTTCGTTATATCATGGCCATCATGTGACGCCCGGAGGCCTCGCTATGGAAACTTCGGGGACTCCCACGTGACTTCACGGCGGCGGCGGCGGCGGAGAAACGAAAGAGGAAAAAAAGCCGAAGGAGACGCGGATTCCGGAGATCCGCCGCCGCCGCCGCCGCCGCCGCGGGACACCCTCCCCCTCCACCCATGAATGGGATACCCCAGCCCCTTCCCAGCCTATATCGTTGCGAAGAAACCCCATTTCCAGCCC